>CM055961.1:32285000-32772500 GCA_029531755.1 Holothuria leucospilota | reverse complement strand
TCTGCTTAAAAATGAAATCAAGTTATCTTTTATCCATTTCGTTCAACGGCAAATAATAATGCATAGCATAAACCTGCCACCTTGAATCTAGTACTGAACTTCTATAAACGAAATTAAGGAAGCTACCAAAGGAATATAAGTTTTCGTAAAGAACTTCAAACAGGTAAACTTTGGTTCTCGTCTGAAACTGATTGCTTTAAAATGGTCTTTTTGCAGCTAAAGTGTCATTTTATAAAGAAAACACTGACCACATTTTTTATTGCATAGGTTATCAAGCGCCTGTAATTGCTGTAACAATGTATTTGAAAAGGAGGAATCGAAACAAGTGGTGTTAGGTCATCCTTTTTAGGGGTCGTGCACCGATTGCTGGTTAGAACTCCTTTATTGGCGATCGTGAGGCAAATGTTTTCGTCCCCTTTGAGGTAACCTCCATAGATCTTATTGAACGTCCCTCTATCTTCAGTTAGAGTTACTTGAAGTCAACTTCATTCACCGCAGTGACAATCGAATGTTACAAATTGCTAGCGAATTAATTACTGGCTTCAATTGTAGGTGTTTCCATGTTTGGAACGCAAATAAAAGCAATCGAAAGTAAAGGAGTCGTAATATAGTTACACTTGGGACGGTGATATCCTGAACCATTTTCCTTTGTGAGCTTTCAAAAGCTTTTCTCTATATATTTATTTCTGTAAGTCCCCTAAGCGGGACAAATCAGCCTATATTTTCACATTACCTCAACTCCATATCCTCTTTATTCCTAACTTTTTATTTTCACTACTTGCTCTTTGTTGCTTTGATATTATGAAATTAACACAAGAAATGACTCTGCAGTTTTAAAATGAAATTCGAAACGCAGTATACGGAAAACATGCAAAGAAAGAAAAGTATGCTTAGAGGTGTATACGCTGAATGCCCATGTGAAAAGGGAGTCAGTGAATCTCCAAAATGCTTTACGGCAGGCTCTTTAGAAATCTATTCTTTTAAAGAGACGCAAGGGTTCCATGAACATTTGGATGTCGCTTTAACGTTTAACAACTAAAAATATGTATTTTCATCAATAAAATAATTTAACTAGATATGCGACCACTACTGCAAATTCATCATCAAGGTTCAACTTGATGTCAATGTTAAAAAAGGTATTCTGCAAACGATCCCAGGTTATAAGCGAGAAATTCAATGTAAAGAAAAAAGATGTGGAATAATCTCGATGCTGACTGAGTAGAAAGTGCACATGTCTGCGGGTGTAATATAGGCTACAAATGTTTATAGAGAAAATTAGCAAGCGATACTGAAATTATGGAATACAAATATTACAGACCTAGGTATAAATAAATCTTTAAATTATTGAACACATGTGAAAAGCCTGAATGTGCACATGCTAGATACTTTGCTTATTTTTTAATCTTTTGGCTGAACTTTCAATCCCAAATTTCAAGGATACAGTTAACAGGCATCGCTTCTCGACCTGCCCATTAATTTAGAGCGAGGTCATTACTTTCGGTTAGATTTTTTCAGCAGTTTCATTGAAGGTTGTACCCCCAAAGAGTTGCTTATGTCTGGTTTACATTTTTTGTGTTTTCTAAATGTTTGGCATCCATTCTTTTAACTTCGGAAAAGTGGGTTATAAGCGTAGGCAATCCAGGGAGTCATGAAGGGGATGACGGATTTTGAAAGAAAGATCTAGGATTACACAGGGATCTTGGATAGATTCAGTTGGGAAGCTGAAGGCATTCACCAATAAACAAATTTATTGTAGACATGAAAATAAAATTATCGTAAATCTCAAATTGCAAGAGGTGTTAAATATTCCACTGTATAGCCCTATGGGCTATGAGGTTAGTTGATTTGAGGGAGTAACTTAAGTGGAGGAGCAAAGCAGAGGTGACGTCCGGTAGAAGTCATAGACCCCTTCCGGGAACGAGTCCCCCTCTCCCCCTCAGGAATTTCCAGTTCTGTCGGGAGTCCCAATGGGTACGATAAAGTACTTACTCTCTGACAGCCACCTGCAGTCACCCAAACGCTTCATTTGGTTTTGCTTTCAGTGGGCGCGAATTCTTCAATAAACCCCAAATTTTCAAATTTTGTTCAAGAAAAACCTCCGAATTTAAAAAGATCTAAAAAAATCAACAATTTTCTAATTTTCTTCAATAAAAACATGAAGTTTAAAATTCTCTTCAATAAAAACTCAAACTTTCCTTCAAAACACGCAGAAGTTTTTGTGCTACCCAACCTTCCGGCAACCCATCTTCTTTGCCAGGGCTTCGATCGCTGGCCCACCGTCGAGGAGCTTGCCCCCCTCCGTAGTGAAAATCCTGGAGCCACCTACTGGGACAAAGGTTACCAATACTCGCGACAGTAGTTCCCGTAAAACGCATCGTGACTACTCCTAGTGAACAAACGTGATTAACTTAAGGAAGCTTTGTGCGAATAGCCATAATAATTACAACACTGTTTGGTGCAACATTACAACCACCTTGAATTAGGATTTTTAATATTCGGTAGAATTTATCTTTTAATTTACAGGTCAAAATTGTACATGGTGGAAGGAAGTAGAACATGCTGAATACATGATATCAAACGACACTATGACATTTGACGAATCACGAAACTTTTGCCAAGAGTTTGGAGCCGACATAGCAGTGCTGAATACAACGAATGTTCAGGTCATTACCTCATCTTCCTACATTATATTTATAGGGAGATGAGACATTGTACTTCAACCAAAATCAAAAATGGGAAGCTGTGTCTGAGTGTCTAAGTATCTGGGTGTCTTAGTGTCTGCGAGTATGTATGTGTTTGTGTAAGCAAAAAGGTGTGTTGCCAACTCTTCTTAAACTGTAAGTTGGATATCAAGTTGAAACTTAGTAAGTAGGTACCTGACCATAAAACTTGTCCATGCCTTAATGATGACGCTATAGGTCAGAGGTCCAATTAGATAAACAAATGTTACTTCTTTGCCCATTTTTGTCTGTCAGTGTATCGGAGAAAGTCATCAAAACCCATGATATGTACAAAACGATTAGACGAATTTTGAAATAGTGCTTTTTGGTTGCTAGAGGTTGAGGTGAAAGGTCAAACGTAGGTTCAAAGGTCAATTTGGATTTAATTTTGCCAAAAAGTGTGTCGCAAACTTCTCCTAAACAGTAAGTCCTTTCAAGTTAAAACTTGAGGGACTGATAGCTGACCATCAACCCCTTTCCATACGACATTGATGAAGTCACAACTCAAATGTCAGAGGTCAAGGTCGAATTAGCTTAAGTTGGTTTTTGCCATTAATTGGCTGTCAGTATGTTAGAGTGAGAGAGAGAGAGAGAGTCATTTAACCACATGGTATGTATTTGAATAAGTTCATTGTCCTACAAAATTATATCGGAATGTATTAATTACATTTTTAAAGTCGATCCATTTAAGCATCATTTAGGATTTGGGCTTGTTCCTATGTAGGATTTAGAGGTATGGTTTAGTTTTAAGGGAGTGGGGTGGTTGGTTTGGGTAGTCTTCAGCCTCTTCCACCCTATGCGACGCCACTAAATGCGACGAGACTGCCTCGTCGCGGTGAAGGACTGACGACTAATTAGTTTTAAGGGCAAGTGTCGGCATTTTGCAAGTAGTCGCAGACTGTAGAAGCGATTCCCGCGAAATTGTGATGTTCAACTCTTGATATACTATACATTGTGTACTATACAATGTACACATACTGGGTGCATGTGCAATGTTCACCTGCCGAACGGTTTTTCAGTGACTGCATTCACTCGAAAAATGGTGTCTCTCTGCCAATACCACGACCTTCTTGCTTCTGTGTGAATAATCTTTATTCGTAATTTCGTGGAGACACGAATAGGTTCTTACGAAGCTCTAGATAGGACATGGTAAAAATTTTTTTTTATTACGTACGTACGTACGTACGTAGTATTACGTACGTACGTGATATTATTACGTACGTACGTAATAATTATTACGTACGTACGTAGTATTATTACGTACGTACGTAATAATATTACGTACGTACGTAGTATTATTACGTACGTACGTGATATTATTACGTACGTACGTGATAATTATCACGTACGTACGTAATAATTATTACGTACGTACGTAATAATTATCACGTTCGTAGGTCGTGGTACTTACTACGTACGAACGCAGATACAGCACTGTGGTAATCAGCCCACTTATTATGAAGGGTTTTAAGGGATTAACTTGGACACTTCCATTGTGTTCTAAAGGCCTACATACAACAAGGTGGTGAACCGCAGGAAATACTAGGGTGTCAAATACTGTCCATGTAGATTGGTGGTCCTAGTACATGCTGTCGAAGTGCTTGCACTTACTGTGCGCACCCTTGCCCAGCCTATACTCAGTACGGAGCGCCTGTGCATCAAACTCTCTTGAAGGTCCATTCAAGTTAAGCCAGTGAAGGATTATGTTATGGTTTGCATTGGGTTTCATAAATCCACTTATCTGCCCAGTAGGACTTAATGTTGGAATCAACCCTTACAATTAGCGAAGTGATTCTCAATCTTTCTGAGGGTGAGGGCTAAAATGCGTTACAATGGGCTGAGGCCGAGGGCTGCAAGGGATGATCTCAGGATTAGAGAGAGGACACTCTCGCCAAGGCGAAATTCATACGTAAGAGGTCCCTCAGCGGTATCTCTGTGTGTGTGTGTGTGGGGGGGGGGAGGGGTTGCTTCGTAGATGAGCCGGGTCGTGGCAGTGTGCGGCTGTTACCGACCCGACAGCGACGCGATTTAAGTGTATAGTCAATGAAAAACATTGTGAATCAAGTGACAGAGCAGAAAACAAAATGGCAGCTCTCATGTGGACAGAAGAACAAGAGATGAAATTACTGGAGCTTTGACAGTCAGTACCATATCTTCATGACGCCTCTTTATACTGCCCTACCACTCTTTTCGGCTTAATTTCACTGTCAAAGTCTTCATTTAAAGCACGGGTGAAGCACTAAAGCAACAATAAACGCCGACGTATAAGCAACGATTTGTTTGTTATACCTGCCATTTTTTGCGAGACGCGAGATCGAACAATCATGAGTTTGCAGGTGGCAGTCGGGTTCGTGTATAGTACGTGCGGCTAGATCCGACTGCAACCCGACGCAACTGGTCACAACTGCATGCAACTCGACGAGAAGTCGAGTCCTGTTGCATCTGAGCGCAGCCGGGTCGGTGCAGTGTGCACCGGCCCTAAGCAATCTAGCACCACTTCTGGAGAACAAATTTAAAATGAGTCAAGTAGTGACTTCAAAATAAACGATTTTAAATGCATGTCAGCGTGGATTATTGCTCCTTATTTCAAATTTACCAGGTTTTTTACTTGTCGAATATGATTCTTTTCCAAAACGTAAAATAAATTCAGGGGCCGCACCGACAGTGTCCAGGGGCCGCGTTTGAGAATCACTGTAGTAGCGCATCGAAAGTGCATGCACAGCGGCGGATACAAGGCCTCGCCTGGGAAATTTGAAAAAAGAAGTCTTGTATGTAATGTAGTAGGCTTTGGCTTTGGGGTGTCTTAAAATTGTAGAGTGAACATTTTCCTGCATTTTAATCTGTAGTAAACCGAGAAAAATTGGTGGCTAATGCCCATTGAGACTACCTCGGCTTTGTGCACGAGCGAAGCGCGCACAAAAGTAGACCTAAGTGACATGACTGGAAGGTAGTTGTATCGACATTTATTCCTGCTGAGGAGCATGGGTGGTTTTATGTAGCCCAATGCAAACCATAACTAAATCCGACGGACAAGCTGACACCCTTACACCCGAATCAGTATATTATCAGTCCGAGTTGGGTAAAATTGTGATTTTTATTTCTGTGGTCTGCTTAGTGTCCATGCAATGCCATTTACAAATAATTTGATAACCCAGAGCCTCTGGGGACATTCCCTTTTGAAACCGCACTGGGGATTGTCTTTGGACCCCACCAGGGGCCCTTTGAAAGGTCCCTGCGCCAAAACGCTTTCATGATATCACTTTGTGCCAGCACGACTTCTTTAGCGAGGCTCAGTTCTTCATATCGATGTGCCCCTTCGGTGGAACATTTTGCCACCGAGTTCCCCCCCCCCCACCCCCATTTCGAAAAATCTGGCGACACCACTGCGCAGGAGAAACGTGACTACTAAATTTGTTAATGACTGCTGTCTCTGATTGTCTTTTTTCTTAGCCATTGGCTTAACTTGATTGAAACTTTAAGATATTTTGACCACAGGCTCTCGGTACTAGCAGGCTGGTGGTATTAGATAGCGTACTGTACTCTTGGCAGACACTTACTAGCGCTCGGTACTAGTATAGGCTGACCAAGGGTATACAGTAACCGCATAGCCTACACTCTTGACCAGCCTATACTAGTACCGAGTGCCTGTGAGTTAGACAACCTAAAACGGGTGTGGAACCTTTTTTCTCTGGCGGGCCGTTTTGAAGGTCATAATCTACTCGCGGGCAGCACATAGAGAGGGCGCAATAAGTTTTCCCACCAAGGGGTCAAGCCAAGGGGCCCCAAACAGGCCCTAGTGGGGTCTAGAGGAAAAGTCTAGGCAAGAACTGGGACGCAGCCCCGAAAAGATCAGGGATTTGTTCTAATTTGTGGACAATAGAATGCTCATTCACCATTATTAAATGACACAGAATGTGCAAGGATAAACAAGCCAGAAGTGTCACAATATGATCGTTTGTCTTTTTACCTACGCGTGAAGTAATAATGAATGAGCGCAATTAGGTGCGCGCGAAGCACGCCGAAAAAATTGCGTATTTTTGAACTGACTTTATTTTTTCCTCATTTACATTGCAAAATTGTCCACTTTCTGACTTTAAATTCACTCTTCGAAGAGACAGTTCTTAAGTCCCACAACCCCTTTCGAATCTACCTACACAAATGATAGTGTGATTCTGTACAATGTTATGTAGCCTAAAGTGTCACGCAAAGCTTCCATTACCTACTGAAGTACAGGGATTCGGCACCCGATTTACGTGTAACGAAACGGTTGGCATGTTGCATCGAGCATACAGGGATTTAATATACTGGTAGTGTTCCACAGCAGATTTACGTGAATACACGAGAAGTGGTACTGCATAAGCAGGATAAACTGTGCGTACGGTAGGCTAAGAGATTATTATCAATTAGTTTAAGTGATTTTGAATTGTCATTTATGAATTGCCTCGAGGGCCTGATGAAATGGTCTCGCGGGCCGCATACGGCCCGCGGGCCGGAGGTTCCCCACCCCTGAGTTAAAAGGACAGTATTTAACATCTAGTAATTCCTGCGGTCAACCACCTTGTGATTGTATGAAGGTCAATTAGTGCACAATTAAAGTGTCCAGAATAATCTACCCTAAGATGAATCCTTTCATAATAAATGGGCTTATTATCATAGCACTGTATCTACATTCGTATTAGAGTCACGTACTAAAGTGATAATTATTACGTACGTGCGTAATAATTATCACGTACGTACGTAATAATATCACGTACGTACGTAATAATTATTGCGTACGTACGTAATAATATCACGTACGTACGTAATAATTATTGCGTACGTACGTAATAATATCACGTACGTACGTAATAATTATTACGTACGTACGTGATAATTATTACGTACGTACGTAATAATTTTTTTTACCTTTCCTATCTAGAGCTTTGTACGAAGTCCCCCCCCCCCACCCGACGAATATCAAGCATGTTTGATATGCCCTATTCGGTAAAGACGAGGACCTACTGTCGAATGGCAAACGGGTTGGAAACAATATTTTGCGCACCTTGACCCAACCTGACTGCAACCAGACTGGCTTTCAGTCGGGTCGCAGTCGGGTCAGTGCAGTGTGTGCTGCCCTTACGTGTCAGGTTGTAGGGCAAATATTTCTTGTTTAGCCATACCTACCCAAGATTGGGTATTTTGTTTCGTGTCCCGTGTTGGTGACAGTCATATTTAATACAAGGTGGCATCATAGTTATGTCTATATAAATATAATGGTGACATTTAGCCTGTGCAGTGGTGAATTACGGAGTGTGGTATTTGTAGTTTGAAGCAAGAGTATACGCCTTAATTGCTGCGTGGAGTAATTGTACAATTCCTGAACGTATCTTGTTAAACGTGTGTTGATTGATCCCTGAAATTAAAATCTCTGCAAGTTACCTTTTAATACTTGTAGAAACTAAATCAACTGATTAATGTAAACGCTGCCTGGCATCACCTAACAATGTTTTTGTGACGGTTTTACACGGGCTCCCTCTTTCCACAACTCTGATACATGAAATAGAGTCGTTTCATCAACTTTAAGGGTTTCTTTTCGAAATTCTGGAATGCGGCCCTTGGCCTCATCCCATCTTCTCTGTCTGACCAGAAAATCTGTAACCGAGAACAACTGATGGAGAGCTTACTAGCCACTAGCGTAGGATAAGTGCGACCCGTATCTTCCGTGAAAAGGGTCTGGTTTGTCGCAACCTTCTTCGCGGGATGGCAATTGTGTATCGTCGTGTATCGCAGACCTCTGCATGAAAACATCGAAATGATCATACTGGTCACTCAAGCATGCTATAGCAACAGAATTTTAGGACAGGGGTAAGGGCGAGAGAAAGTGACCCTCCTTCGGGAAGAACTTCCCCGCAGGGAAATGCTCAGTTTTGTTGGGGGCGTACAATTTGTGATGAAAAGTAAGGTAATCCCCCAACAGGACCAGCGACGTCCGACGCGTTTCTTTCTTCAATTTGCTCTAAAGAAGGGCAGACTCTTAATGAAAATCCTAAATTTTCAAATTTGTTTTTCAAAGGCAATGCCCAAAATTTTTCGCGACTGCCCACTACTTTTCGGCACACCCGTCCACTTTTTTTTTCTGGGTTTTCCATTTTACCCTCCGTTGGGGAGATAAGCCACCCTCGTCGGGAAAAATCCTTTCGCCCCACGAAATTGTTAACTACAAAATTTTTGGTTCAACTGTGCCGAGTTCCAGCCATCTAGGGCGTACTGGAAAGCCATTGGCGTGCTGAGGTCGGGCGGTTCCTCGTACGGATGCTGTATAGGTTTGCAGGTTGTCCCTCTTCAGAAAAAACTTTCTTAAGAAAATTTCGTTCCCCTTAAAAACTCTGCCCTATTTATGCCACAGATAGCAGCATGAGGCGACGCTTTCTTACACGTACGAATTTGTTTGTGTTTGCCACGGCCCCCCCCCCCCCCCCCCCCCCCCCTTTTTTTTTTTTTTTATTTTCGCCATTACCGATGGATAATTTAGTTTGTTTTGTTGAGAAATATACTTAATTAGTACGATTGGATATAAAAATTATGTAAATTACTGGCGTGATTAACGATTATTATCTTGCAATTAATTCTGATTTCTAGAATATGTAAATACCGACTTGGCATATAAAACGTGTTTGTCACCAAATTAATGTCTCAAGTTACTTTAACGTTGAAACTTAATCACTGAAATAAAGCTGCCTGTCCCTAAAAGTGTTCTTTTCGTCAAGCTCCCGCTTTCACATGGAAATGCATGAGTTTACACTTTCACGTACTTCGAAATGATCGGCCTTGCTATCCCTTCTCGAAGCATCGTGAACAGAGACTGACGAAACATCTAGTAGTAGCTTTACGGTACGCAGTTTCGAGTGACAGTAGTCGGAACTACTCTCGATGAAAGCATCGTCATATTGAACCTAAGGGTCAAAATATATAAGGGAATGCCAAAAAGAAACTGCCGAAGTTTGCAGGGAATCGAAGTCCTTAAACTGATTTAATCATTAACTCATGCGAATTTTGCCACAAGCATCTTGAATCACGTCAATTTCAATGGTTCAAAGATGCCGATTATTTGATGCCATGTCGAATTTGCCAATTCATTTACGAATCCTTAAATTGTTGGCTTTAAACCCCCTTTGTAACATATCCTCGGGTGAACTACCACATGTGAACAAAGTGCCTTGTAGACGAATTTGCAATTTCAACCGCATGTAGCTCGGGAGACCTAGGCGCTTTGGTCGAGAATCTAGGAGATGTTGGTCACAAACTTCTTAAAAATCTCTAAGCCCTTCCTTAAACACCTTCCTATGCCACCCATATAGCATCCCACACCTACAGATTATTTACCATGTGTCCCTCTCCTAATGTTATCCCGATGCAACGTCCTCCGCCCATTGTACGCATTTGGCCCACCCCGACATTTATCATTCCGAATGAAGGGATTTGCCAACATTCCCTACTGGCAGAAAGTGGATTTTATTCCCATGCAAAAAAAAAGCCGCCGATACATACCCCCTCCAAAGTAATGCCATTTGTAGCGTGATTCTTGTCAGCCTCTTATCTATCCTTTGTGTAATATAGACAGGGACTCGGACTTTCACATGGACCGCAGCTGGCCGTCCCGACATTAATGCAGGGCCCACCTAAGGGAAGCTGCTTACCAAGCCTCAAGACGTCCTTCTAAGGTATGTCCCCATGCTCTCCTAGTTCGGACCCTATTAAGTCTGCACCCATTTAAGTCGTACTTAAACTCCATACTGCTATATCTAAGCTTATCCACGCTGTTACTGCATACATCTAAGGTGAGTCAAGACGTTTAACGGCAAGGTTGTGATAAACTACAAGATTTTACAATAACACATCAAATAGAATAATAAATTACTGCGTAATATTTTTATGTAGTAGCTCTAACACTATGAAGTGTCCAATTTACCTTCAAACCATAAATAGTCGTTCACCTTATATATACGTCGTACTAAATATCTACGACTACGAAGTTAAATATACGTACGAATAATCAAGTATATTACGAGTCGTACGAAAATATCAGTAGATAAACTTACGATACGAAAAAAAACTATCAGTCTCAAAATAATTATTAACGTTAAGTTTTTATTCGCATACTTATACGCACGTTATTATTAAAACTGCAATTATTCAATAATTTCTACAATATATTAAATAGTCGTGCTCTAAAATACATATACTTCAGACAAATTAATTTGGTGTATTAGATAACTTAGTGAAAAGTATTTGTACACTATTTACTCTGTCACATATCCAAATTAAACATCCTATTTTATATGTTCGGAAGACCAGAGCGTATTGACCTAAACGTGTTCAAAAAGACATTATTCTCCTTTTTATCAGCTAAAATTTAAAATAATTCAATATGAGTCAATTAAATAGGTATTTAGGCATGATTTACAGCAAATAACCAAATCGATTTTACGAATTTCTTTATTTTGAAATTCGCATTATAGAATGTTTGATGATTGTCTACTTGATCAAGTAAAATAATATTTATTATTTGATTGTAAGAACTATTTGTCAACAAAAATGGAATTTAAAGTGGTTTAATTTGAATGTAATTGGAAACTTTGTTAACATCAATTTACTGTTCGACCATTCTTTTCATTGATATCACACTACTTAAACATGTCCTTGTTGTGCTATTGCATGTAGCGATCACCTTTACTAGTATATTTCATTTCCAGTCTCATAGTAAATGCAGTTCAACTTGAGCACATCTCAGAGCAACTAACGAGTTATGACTCGCGCGCTTGCTAGTTCATAGTTGAGCTGAGGATTAATCCTGCGTAGAGGATTGATTTACTTGCAGATCTTAAAGTCTTTCAAGTTCAAAGTAATTGTACAACGTGTAGGTTCTAATACAGGTAGTTAACTTAAAATTGAAAGTATTTGAAAACATACTTTAATCTTGTTCTACAATATTGCTTCGTTTCAAATAACCGCTAGCGATTTGCTTAGGAAAGTCACAGATTTAAGGTTTCATTTAAAAATTAATTTATTGATATTTTCCTAAGATTGATAGATATACTCATTAAGCATTAAGTTTGAAGAAATTGCTCGTGAAACTCAAATAGACAACCTGAAATAAAGTTGTAAACTGACTCTAACATATTAAATTTAAAAGAGCCCTTTGTTTAAAAGCACAAATAATGGCCGTAAAAAATTGGAAAAATTCTATCAAATTTTGTAAACTCAACTTCCGATTTACAAGTAAATAAATTATTCACTTTATACAATTAGGATGGTTTAGTAGAAAGTCCTGTATGTGATTAAAATGCCAATATAAACAACGGTTACAGGCATATTAAACATATGAAAAAAGTAAATTCACTTATGAATAATTGCATGAACCAAAATTCTCAAGTATTCAAAAAGCCTAAAAATACAGAATTTTCAAGCCAAAAACATTGGAGTTCAAAAACTAAATATATTAAAATTCTAGGTAAATATATTACTAATAAGCTAGAAGTGTACATGATTAAGATATACATTAAAAACTTCTCATAAAGTCTACTATAAGGCAAAGGAATCGCGGCAAGACTTATTCAGGTAAAAAATGTGAAATTAGCCTCCATGGCAAATTTTTTGAACAACGTGAAACCTTCGTTACTAATATTTCACATCTAAAGGGAATCATATGGATATCTATGTTGAGCATATTCGCACGATAACATCATAGAACAGCAAAATCCTGATCATTTCACGCTTGATTCAATTTCTACTAATTATTAAGATGACAGATATTGATTATATAAATACAATTAATTTGCAAAGGCTTATGATGAATTTTGCACTTCATTCGAAAAATATTCCCTTCTTTCAAAAAATTCTACAAAGTAAAACATTTCTTTTAAAATGTTACATAATTTATGAGAGCAGGCGTACTAAAAAGATTTAGACTACTAAACTTTTCCGTATTGAAGACTTACATAATCCTAACGGGTTCACGAGTACAATAAAACCACTGACCTTTTCGCAATACAGCTATACATATCTAGCTCAGAACCTCTGAACGAATTTAGAAGATGCCTAATACCTTCCATCCTAATGCACTATGAGGGTAGCGTACTGTCGCCTTCACCGCACCCCTCACATAAAAATTTCTTAATTAAGTCAATACTCACCTTTAATATCGTGCTAAAATTTTAATCATAATTTCTCTGTTTCCTAATGTTTAAACTCGAAAAACGAGCCGATGCGACGTGCATCTAATTTGGGAAAAAAGATTAAATGTGTAATAATTATAGAATTTTGGTCTTAAATTAACTTGAACCAGACTTTGGTTCATGAGTTTTTGTCAGAGTATTAAGCGACAGCAATCCCAGTCATCATAAGAAATTATAGATAAATTGGATTCAAACTCATCCCACTTACCGACTTATTAAATAGTAAACTTTTCTTATTATCGAATTTGAATAAATCCAAATTTCACGAAGAGTCGAAATATTTCAAATATTTTAAATTATAAATTAGGTGTTTTAAAAATTTCTTATTCCAAATTTTGAACGAAAACCCCTATTTAAATTTTCTAAGGCCTTTAAACTTTTACTTTCACACATTGAAGTTTAATAGTGTCAACAAGATCCTCACTGTTCCTTTTAAATTTGGGTTAATAATAAGTTAATGAATTTAATCAGGCAATCTACAAGTTGGTGCGTAAATAGGGGAGAATTTAGAATCTCATTAATAACATTTGCTAAATTCATTGCTCCTTTGAAAATGTTGATCAATTAACTCTGTCAATGTGCATGGGTAAGACTTAGATAATTGCAAAGAGTTCATTCAATTCAAATACACGGTTCTGCACAATGTCCACTACTTTAACGAATAAAGCCGTAAATGTTTATGGATTATAGATCTGAACAGTATGGCTCTCATGAGAAATCTATTGCAAAACCAAAGTTATATGATTGATTCGAAGGTACTTAAACTCTAGTAGTGACAGACATATAAAACTGTTATGGAGAAACAAAATTGAGTCCTGGTGAAGGAAAATTTGCATCACTATCAATTCCTCACATAGATCATTGCCAGTACAATTCCGAAGTTATGAGTTCAAATCTGAATAAGTCCATTCCATTTAGTTCACTTTACAGTACTAGCACCTAACACTCTTTGTACCTTAAGTTATTTAAATTTTTAACTAATTTAAATATAATTAAAAAGATATTATAAGTATGAAATTTAATCAAAAATTGAGATAATACAAACTTATGAAATAATATAAACAAGGATAAAACCAAATTCCAGCTTGTTCGATTCGTACTATCTAGTAGTGACGGTCAATATGAAGTTGTAATAATTAACATATCATTCAAAAAACCTCAATATGGCAAAGTTTATTTAAAACTGCTTAAAAACCTGAAGCTTTAAGATGCATTTATAATTACCATCTTAGCCACCAGTTATGTTGAAAAATTCACAGTTGCCAAAAACACACTTAAAAATGGTCCCTGATTGAACAAAATTACAATGTTTCCAACATGCACTCAACACTATGCAAAGAAAGTGACTATGACGCTGCTTATATATAAAATTTCTTATTAAATTTAAAATCAAAAGCAAATTTAATGTCAGAACTTAAGATACAGTTCTTAGGCTTAGTCAGTCAAGTTAATTTGAACTCGATCAACATTTTAGCAACAAAAACTTAACATTTTTGACCACCCATCATCATTTCGACAATAATTAACCAACTCCTTCGGAAAAATCTTATCCGTGTAAACTATTACTCCTTCTTTTAATCTCTAATAACTACCACCAACAATGAAATGTCCTAATTAGCTCAGTCGTGACCTTAGATATTAATCTGTCTCTTGAGATTTAACCGCTTACAAACTTTTTATCTTTACTAAAAGCATTTGGTTCCATTTCCTGAGTTACTTTTTAACAAAAACTAGTATTTGAACTTAGAACCTTACCACATTATAAGCAGGTTCAGAACTGGTAATGCTACGACTGCTTATAGTTTTTTTCTTACAAATATTTGTATAAATTCAAAATAGATTTAATTTGAAGTTTTCTAAGGGATAATTGTGCCTCTTAAATTTCAGTAGAAAATTTTTATTAAATTTTAATTGATTAGATTCAAAGTTAATACCAATTAAAATGTGTCATTACTTGTTGATACGTTAATAGAAAATATAATATATCACTAAAACAAGTAATGTAACTCTATACCACCATATGAAGGTAATTGGCGATTGTAATATAACATTCGTTTACGATCCTTTGACCTTCGACTTGTCATAATCCGTTGCCATATGCTTTAAAAGAATATACATAAGTTTTCTAAGAATAATTCCATATTGTAAGCACATAAACTTTCACAGAATTTAATTTATTTAAACTGAAAAACTTCGTAAAAGCATAATAATAGGTGAATAAACAACACATATTGACAATCCTGAAGTTAACTATTTCAGAAAATCATATGTAATGTCATTAGCTAATGAGAATATTAAGAGCCAATTAGGCAATTAGACGAAGTTCAAATAAACACTACGTTTAAATGACCTTTCTACAAAGTAACAACTTAATTTTTGCCGTGAACGAAGATTTCTAAGGGTAAGTTGGCATTATAATCACTCTCCAACACGCCTTTCACAATTCACATGCAGTTTTGATTTAAGCCATGACCATTCAATATATTATGATTCATACTAGCGCTTAAACTCTAGGTTATTATTACTATCGTAACTATATCATCCGGTCTTATAATACAACCAGAGAAGCTTAATCTTCATATATATTACGGAGTCATTTAGTCTCAATATGGACGTTCATCTTCAATCATCTTCAATTCGACATCTAACTATAATTTTGTCTTCCAATTAATTCATATTAAATGTTGTTTCTATGGTAATATACCCCCGGTCAAATTGTCTTCTCAACTATAGAGAATTTACCAAGATGTACAATGTAATAATTGCATAACTATTATTAGAATTATTTTGCGACATTTCTTTACATCATAGCTATTGCATTTGTAAAGTAAGTAATTCGAATTCAGATAAAGCTAATAGAAATTTAATGTATCTGTTACTGAGGTAAAATCAAGTAGACTTAAGAATCGCTAATCATTGTCAATTAAGAAAATTTTAAAGCTTATGATTTAACAATATGTTTATGCATATAAGAGACTGCATATATAATTTCAACGTATAAACTATATACAAAGTAATAAGTTAAATATTTCAAAGAATCCGTCAAACGCCTACATTTAAAAAGAATTATGATTAACATAAGTATAGTATGCTTTTTTTGCTACTTGTATTACAATGAACGTCGTTATTGTAAATAATTATGATAAATACAATCCATCCCACCAAAGGAAATACATCTTGGATGAATTTTATTGAAATCACAAATTTAATCTTAAGAATGAGAAATTTCTATTACGATTTCCAGTCAATATGCATGAATGCTTAATGTTTGTAAATAGCAAGGTCAGTTCACCATGAAAGCACCATTCACTTAAAAACACCAATTTCTAAATCAATTCATAATTCATTTATTAGAATGCTCAATACGAAGCAATATCTAAATACCTGCATTTATAATGTAAAGTTCATGAATTAATGCTACTATACAAAATAGCTCATAATCATCCCGATAAGAATAAAACATACGAATAAAACTGACAGGTCAGTTATAATTGAACTTTGTAACAAATACTCCATAACATTTAGTTAAGATTCACTAAATTATACTTAATAACCTCGAATCTTTAAAAGTGTAATTAAATAATTAGAAACTTTCTTATGATTAATGGAACATAATGCAAGATAATTTACCAAATTCAATACTTATAATTCAAACGCTACAGTTAAATTGGTGCCTCACATGCGATATTGCAATTAGCGAAATTCTACATTGAGTATGTTAACAACCAATTAGCTTGATGCTTTTATTGCAACGTACACACTTTCAGAAATTTCGTTTAATTATTAGATCTCTTTAATCTTCCAACCTCCTTTTTGCAATTTCTGAAAAATTACATGAAAGTAAACATCCTAAGTTTCCTTTAAAAGCATAAGATATAGTTATTCAGACCGAAAAGGTAACCATTTCAAACTTTCATTTAAATATGAATTGTGTAAATAATTTCGATTAACTTCATACGGCACAATATTCTGAATACTTTCTTATACACTGGGATACGTCATTTTAATCAAAACGTTGATACCTGAAATACATTAAATACCGAAATTAATTATTATTTAAAACAATAATATTGGTAAACAAACACGTTAACTTTTAAAAAAAGTTTTTTTTTTACAAGTACTTGTGTCCCATGCATTTGAAGCTGGATTTAAAAACACCTCGATCAATGTTTTCCTCACTGATACATTGAAATAGAAACCTTATAATTCTATGATTTTCCATTGTTACAAAATTTCTATGCATAATTGTATGAAATATGTTGAATTTCATTTACCACCTGACCTCGAATTTTGCAGCAGAAATTTTTAAAAAAACTTCAGTGAAAATACTTGTTTTTAGTATGTAATGACAAACCTGTACCCATCAATCCGGTTTCTTGGATTTTTTTGAATATAACTGACTTGATACTGCATAATTAAGTTATTCTTTCAAATGATCTAAGATTAAGCGTATTCAGATTTGATTAACATTAATTAGTATATTGCTACTTTTAATAAACTTTAAAAATTCCAAATTATTTCACAATTCTACTTGGTATAATTGAATTAAAATATACTAACAGAAACTTGAAAACTTCAAACATATTTGCCAAAAAATAGTAAAACGAAGTCCAAATCTATTAAGCATATCAATAGCTTTCTACATCAGTTTCAACTTTTAGTGGCTTCGAAGTCGTAAATTGACCTTAAATTCTCTATACGTCGATATTAAGCTACACAATTATTATCAACTATGATAAAAATTAAGTACTAACTCACAATCCACATCACTTTTTTTCACTTTCCATGGAAATGTATAATTGCGCTTGACAATTCTATATTTTGAAAGTACTTATTAACGCAGTAGTTTCGTACTCCTTGAAGCTTCAGATTTTTAAAAACAATTACGAATTCTTTCGCAATTCATTTAAATGCGTATTAAGATTTTTAATTTGATCAAAATTTAACGTACCTCACTTTAATTGTCAATCTCAAATTAGACCCCTTACATTACTATGCATTTCCCATGATGCAAGTTTTCCTCAGATATCAATGTAAAGTTTAAATTTTGAAATAAATATTTAACTTTGTAAAATTCGTTGAAATAAATTATCTCATGCAAATTAACTATGGTATTCTCATCGAAGTGTAATTTCTAATGTACTACTTGGAGAGTTACATTCTCGAACACCTAATTTAACTTAAATGCCAGAATTAATATGTAAAACGTCTCTTCTAAGTTAAAAAGAGTTTTAATTTTTTGACACAGTACTTCAAAATTTTAGCTATAAAAATATATAAGTGTCTCAAAAGTGTTGATACAACATAAAAAGACAGACAGGAATAAATAGGCGAGTATTATCACTATTAAGAGACTTTTAACAGATTCAGAAACATGTATTTCAAGATTTTCCTAAGAAAGTTAATCGGTTTAGTTTAGCAATTTACATTTAAATTAAATAGAACGGTACCTTTTCTGGTCAATAAAGTATAATCCCAACGTAATTAATGAGGTATCAATACTCTAATTCAAAAAACGTAACTACAATAAATTTTTGAATAAATTAGATTTTGCTAAAAGGAATGCACTGGATACCGTAAAAGTATTATCATTTTGTAATTACCCAGTGATTAAACTCACTAATACTATGTCAAACATTTGTTAAGCTTTAAGATCCAGAAAATATCCTTTTAAAGCAAAAGTTCTGTACTTAACCTTTTTCACTTAGCTAACTAAATTCAACTACGAACAGGCCTTAAACAATATCAATCTGACATAAAAATCTTAATTTTATCACATACAACATACATTTTATAAGAAAATTATCAACATTAACTAATAGAAGACTGAGATGCACTCCATTTACTGCTCAATCCTTCAAATCGTAGGATTTTTCTGCAAGACCGGTCATCTACCTTTACCATCAAGGACTATATTTACACAGGCATTAATAGAGTCACATAAACGAATTAATTCTTTACTAACTTTAATGTACAAGATATGAATTTAAAAAAAAAGGTTATTGTTAAATCGTAATCCTACACCATTTCGAAATTACTCTTAAATAAAAGTCGTAAAGTATCCATAAAATTTGACCCATCAAAATTTATCTCTAAAAAATTATAACATGTAAAGTAAAGACAATTTTCGATGTATGATGACAGGAAATTCTACCTACAACTTGTAAATACATTCAAACTATTTCTCTGTTACAACTTGGAATACAGGCACATGAGGACAGTAGAACTAATCCTTAAATTATTAGAAACGGGACTCAAATACTCTAGACGACAAAACTCGGTATGATTTTGTATTAACACATCGACAATGGGATCATAACTGACTTATATTTACTTTGCCACTTACAAATTCCAACGAAATTATTTAATAGCTAAACTTGTCAAGGATTTTAACTTAAGGACCTAATAAATTGATAAATTATTTAAGTAGATCGATTAGATAATTGTCTTTAATACTATCTATACTGTTGAATACAATTAGAAAGTAAATATCTTTAATGAAAACTGATTCTATAAAAAACTTACAAAAAACTTTTAATACGAAAATGTTGTAGAATTGGATTTGCATTATTTAAAAATTACAAGAATCAGCTTAACTATAATCCAAATTGAGTCATAACCTCAACATGAGGCCAATTTTGGTAAATCATTTTTAAAAATTGCAAAACTAACACTCCAGGAAGTCTTCAAGGTATTTTTTTGGGGAATCAATCCAAAAACTAAGATTACAATGCCAATATGTGACCTAATCAAAACGAATGCTACTCTTTAAGATAAATTGATTCATTTTTCAGCAAGTTACGGACAACGAGTTGCTGCATGTTGAATATTATACAAAGCAATATGGAACGAAATTAGATGGATTATAAAGGAACTTTAAATTATATTTTTCTTCCATAATTTTGCTTTTAATAGCAATTGGGACACACAATTCCTAAAGAAACGAATTGTTGACTTAGTAGAAATTTACCACAAATCAAATTATCAAAAGTAATTGATTACATTGGAATTTTTAAATTTTAAGCGTAAGAAGATGATAATAGGATCTTTTACTTCATAGATTGAAAGTGAAAAATCTGTTCGTATTTCAATAAAAAAACTGTCTTCAACATTTTTCGAGCACCAAGATCAGATCTGATTTCACCTAATTCATACTACGAAGAGATTAAGAAATTTGTTGTTAGTCTAATTTTCATGTATACAAGCATTAATACTTAGTTTCAAGGCATGATAATGAAGTCGAACATGTTCTACTAAATCAAATCTAACCAATCATATAAGAAAAGCTACAAAGAATGTATAAGTATTGTTTTAATATCTCATACTTCCTCATATGAACAACTTTCAAGAATTGTGCTTAAAACATTAATATAGCTACAGATTGTTATAGGTAAATGCCAATTCTCCAGCTAACTCAAATTAAAAGGTTACAGTGAATTCATGGAATAATGCAAGCTAAAAACTAGTCAATATGTCTATATGAGTATTCATTGTCGATTAATATCACAATAAAGCGGATTCAAAATTCATCTCTTAGAAAACTATCATCAAACAAACAGATATTAGACACTAGAAATCAATTTTAACAAAAAGTATACTATTCAAGATTCTTACTAACGACTGAAATTATAATACAATGAACAATTAACATTGATACTAATTCAATGTCCCTGTTGGATTATAGGAAATAAACTGTTAGCTCAGTGCATCAAGAAAATTTAATAGAAAGACCATAATTTAAAGGGTGACTATGTGTGTAACGCTTATATACTTGGAAACAAATGTAAATGGAAAACCCAATTTTTATCTAGATTTCTTAGCAAATTTAAACTCACTAAATGAATTTCCTACGATATGTATTTTCAGTTAAAAATAAATAATTATTTCAGTGAGACTTTAATAGAAGTAATGTTTTGAATTCCAAAGTAGATCAAATATACACATATAACTATCAAATCAAATATCAAAGATATTTACTCAACTAAAATTTGAAGACAATGAATTAAAAGACTAGATCAAAATTAAAAACTGTGAACGCTTATATTGAAAATTTGGATTGCGTTTTGCTAATATTAGCAGAACTGAAAAAAGATTTATATGTAACGTCATTTTGATAAGATTGATAAATGTCAAGCTCATAAATTTACAGATTACAAACAATTACGTCATTTATAAGTTAAAATTCTATAAATAACAGGTTTAGGCATTATTCTAAAATTCAACTTGAAGCTTATTCCGTTTATTTAATCACTAAATTTACACCATCTTATCATTGTGTCGACTCTGTTTACTAAATAATTCATAGATACCAATTTAAGAAGGCTTGAAAAGTTTAGAATTTAAACTCAAAGATAATCAATTCTATCCATATTCCTTTTCGAAAAAACCTTCGTTTTCTATTGAATTTAAGGATAAAATTGTCTCTTATAGACTTTAAAGAATTTCCAATATTTTACAATATTGATATAACAGCGAAATGGAAAACAAGTTTCCTTAAAAATTTTTTGCATAATGTTTATCATTAAAGGTGTATAAAGCATCTTACTAGATTTAATGCATATTCACACAAATAGTTCAAACTGTCAAATAGACTTTAGTGCAATTGGTTTTCTAAGAGAGCTACATTAACAAAGTTCACTTTTACTAGTTTAATTAAAACATTTTCATTGTTTCGTAGTTAACTTTATTGATTATTATAAGTGTAAATTAACATTTAAATTTCAGTTCAACAGTATAAATATTGTTTGTAGAAATTAAAAATTCATTAAATACATATCAAATAAATAAGTGTTTAAAAGTTTTCTAATTCTATGAAATAGAGAATTTTAAAGAATCAGAATTTGATCCCATTGTAGGTAATATTGTGAACTATGAAACTTAATTCAACTTTCTATAAAGTTTTCTAAACTTCTTCAAAGTAAATTGAGACATTTTTTATAAAAACATCAAATCATATTTTGTATTATTAGAAATGCGATTAGACATATTCATTAATTAATTGATGAAATGATAGTATAGTTTGACTTTAACTAAAGTTACTTGTCATGGTTAAAGTAGAATTCTCGAATTCATAGAAATCTCTGAAATTTGGATTAGTGATTTATATAATTTTCAACATTTTATTTAATAGGCTTATCCCAGGGTCAATTGCTAGGTCTTAATTATTAACCATTTTAATCTTTGTACCAACTCTACTTTAGACATTGAACTGGGCTTTCTATAAAAATAGACATGAATGTTGAGAAAAAGATATCATATAATCACTGCCAAGATTGTAAAAAGTGTTCAAAGATGAAATTACTGTTATCTATTTACTCAAAGATTGATTTCTGTTAACAATAAAATATTTTCTCTCGCTTGACTTAAACGAAACCTTAACCAGTCAAATAAGTTTGTATTCATTTGAAAGATACTAATCTAAAACAGTTGATTATACCAAGTTGTTACTCAGCTTTATGTAAAATATATAATATTTCATTAATTTGACATCATTCAAGTCAACGAAACTACTTAGTACGTATTATCGAAGTGTAAGAGTATAATTGAACCAAACTTGTAAAAGATTATCATACCTTATAAAATAATAATTCATATAAACATTTATAATTTAAATTCAAATTAGGAAATAACTAAGCAGGCAAGCGTTATGCAGTTCTCTTACAAAAAATGATTAGCACTGAAAATGGAGGAAAACTTACAGACTAAAATTGTAATATTCAGTGTGAAAAATAACACAATGTTTATTTAAACTCAATAGCTCGTATTATATATGAAGCATCCCAAAAGTTAATCAAAAATTACTAAGGGATCAGTGGGTATAGAACTCTGCAAAACGACACTGGTAAATTTTGCATTACCTTGTAAGTTGTTACGATTGCTATACCATAAAGTGATTCTTCCCGGTAGACTTTAGATTTGAATGTACCCATGGACATACTTCCAGTATCAAACATTTAGATGTAAAGCAAAGTCCTAAATATTAATCACTAGAAATAAGACTTTGCATGGCTTGAAAATTATACTATCGTTCAGAAGATTCGTTTGTAATAAATTGAATTTTATCGTAAATGTAGTAACATTGACCAGAATTAAAATTAGTTACGTACACGATTGGAAATAGTTATAACCATTGGAATATATAGCATAAACTTTTCCAGAAAACTTTTAAGTCCAGGCAAGCTCAATTGTGATCATTGATTCAGAGAATTGGCAATTTTTCGCCCTTGGAAGCAATTCGGACACGCATTGGATTACAACACTTGAATAA
Organism: Holothuria leucospilota; assembly: GCA_029531755.1. Classification (NCBI taxonomy): domain Eukaryota; kingdom Metazoa; phylum Echinodermata; class Holothuroidea; order Aspidochirotida; family Holothuriidae; genus Holothuria; species Holothuria leucospilota. The sequence continues at coordinate 32,749,299 of CM055961.1, read as the reverse complement.
TGCCACAAGGTAAATTTAGCACCTTATTAATGAATTTCCATTCAATATACTGAATTTTTAAAAAAGCATCTTAGAACTGTAGAAACTTCTGTTTTAACTCCGTTCTATTGCAGTCGTAAAATGCCAAAGTTAATCATTAGATTATAGTTTTTAAGTGTTGTACACTTTCACATATATGTCTTAAGTATTCCATATACAACTAATATTGACAGATTTACATAATTTTCTTCGATAAAAAATCTGAAATGAAGAGAATTTTTATAACTACGTTGATTGTTTTGATGAGATAGAAGTCCCTAAATTTTGAAAAGGCCTTGCAGCCATTAACAATCATTAATTTAGCACTTAGTGAAATATATTAAACAAGTATTGACCACTTAATAAGATACAAGATTGCTAAGTCTAATAAAGAGCTCACGGCGTGAGTCGACGTCAAACTTCACCTCAGTCGCCTCTAGTTACTACAATTTTCATTTAAGCCAGTTTCATCCATATTGCTGAATTACAAAATCATTTCAATTTCACGAGTTAAAAGCTTTATAAATTTATCTAATAGTTTTGGTTAATTAAAATTAACTCTGCGGGTATTTTAAGTGAAGTCTCATCATGAACTTTCATATTGTTGTTTAATGGCATACCCGCTCTGAACTCTATCAATCTTCCTTGAAACTGAATGACATAAGGTGAAGCCTACATCAAGTACAACCTTAGTTATCCTTGGACCAAAGCTTCTAATATTACTATAATATCTAAGCGAATAAACAGACATAGATAGATACTAATTTGCAAAGTAATTAAATTTAAATTCAGTGACTGAAGCTACTTTACCTGCACGTTCGAAAACAAACTGGCAAAATATCCCAATTGAACAAAATGTTTTCGATTCACTTCGGAAAGGTGATAACCTTGAAAGAATTAATGGATTAACTTTGGAGAACACTAAATGTCATCGACAGGTAGGTATAATAACAGTAAACCCAATGCTAATGAAATTAAGAAGTATGTAAGATTTCCAATATACAATCGAAACAAATCACTCTTACACAAAAAATCAGAAACATTAATTACAGTAATTTAATCCAGCATAAACAAATTATTAGAGTGAAACTTCATTTGTTAAAAGCTAACGGTTTATATAAGCCGTAAATCAGTGTAGGTGAGCACATACTGTTCTAAAATTGTTTTTAATATTTAACTTCTCTTGAAGTGACAAAATAGTACTTTCAATTGCCGCATTAAAGTTCGTTCTTTTACATAACTGTGAAAGGGGCTTGTTAACTATTGCGGATAGCAGCACTCCTTTACAACTGAAATATTTCTTTAGCTATTAATAATTTAACATAGTGCTTGAAAGTCCTGTAAAATTAAACTAGATAAAATAAGAATCAAAGTATATAATGCAATTTAGGCTGATGTTAGGGATTGAAAATGGACTTCAGAACCTTATCCAATATGCCATAAGAAAAGTCGGTCGGCACTTATTAACCTTTCAGCAATGAACTTACAACTTAAATTGAATGGAACTCAGTTAGCATTATTTACCTTACAACTTTTATTTCATTGGATTCAAGTTTAACAAACTTTACAGTTACGATCTAACTGAATGACATTTTCCATAAGGACTTAGGACAAATATCTCAGAAGAACTTTCATCCTAACTTTAAATAATCTTTATTTAAGACATAGATGGTTTTTCTAGATGATCTTAAAATGTATACCACTATTCCTAAGATTTTGGTGATTAGTTAACTCTGTGAAGCATTGATCAATAGATGCCTAGGCTTGCACCTCACGAATTACATCTGATTCAGTTTTTTACATAATAACTGTCAACAAACATTAGGATTCTCAAGAAGCCCTAATAATTAGAAACTCCTACTCAGTAGGAACCTCAACAGTCGATCTGTACAAGCTCCTTAACAGCTGATTAACGCGAGCCAATCTATTATATAGTCTCTAATACATCATAATTATCGAATATTAATAATTATTCGGTTTATATAGTATATCATTTGATTTCTAAGTAAAATTACTCGATTCCTCTGAGTGATTCTGCTTAGATAAGAATTAACCTGATAAGATCATTACATATCAGTCATATTATTCAACGATAGATTACGCATAATTAAAAGGATTTGTCCATACGAACGTTAATGTTATTGATAGCTCATTTAGAAGACAATAACTAATTGGATGCATTTATTTACACACTGTAAAACCTCAAATTATATACAAAATTAGAAATTAGGTAGCAATACTCATAAGAGCGTAATTACTTTCGACGAAGCTAAATCAAAAGTCACTCATCATCTGTTGTCCTTCCAACATACAGCCTCAAGTTCCCTTCAAAGTTACGGAAATTCATTATTTTCCCGAAGGCGTAAATTATCCACTAGGAATCAAGTGGCAGTTACTTTCACTTCTAGTGGAAAGTTTGGCATAAACAATCATGTTAGAAATGTTTGAAGCGACTGGTTATTGAATATTCAAGTTTCGCCGAACATTAAATATTCATGCACGATTTTGACAATTTACGAAGCTCTAGATAGGACATGGTAAAATTTTTTTTATTACGTACGTACGTAATAATTATTACGTACGTACGTGATATTATTACGTACGTACGTAATAAATATTAACGTACGTACGATATTATTACGTACGTAAACGTTGATATTATTCACGTACGTTACGTGATAATTATCACGTACGTACGTAATAATTATTACGTACGTACGTAATAATTATCACTTTCGTAGGTCGTGGTACTTTCTATGTAGCGAACGCAGATAGCAGCACTATGGTAATCAGCCCCATTTATTATGAAATGGGGGTTTTTGGGTTTTGACAGGATTAACTTGTACACTTCAATTGTGTACTATCAGGCCTACATACAACAACAAATGGTGAACCGCATGAAGGAAAAAAGGGGGGGGGGGGGGGGGGAAAAAAGGAAAAAGGGAAAAAAAAGGAAAAAAGAGGAAATTACTGGAGGTGTTCAAATACTGTCTCATTTAGATTGGCGGTAGACTAGTATATGTGCTGTCGAGTGCTTGCAGTTAGGGGGTGAGATTTATTTTTGAAATTTGAGGAGGAGGGGGTTAATACGCACCCTTGCCCAGCCTATACTCATACGGAGGGCGCCTGTGCAGCGAAACTCTCTTGAGGTCCATTCAGTTAAACCATTGACTTAACAAAAAAGGGCCCTTTGAGTCATCAGTCCGCCTAAAAATGAAGGCGGTCAGGTACCTTCAGCTCAGAGGCGTTCGGCAAAACTTTTGAAGTGGGGGCACTGGGTTGCATAATGTTCGCACCAAAGGGACACACTAACATGAGGGACTGAGCCGCCTTGAAGAGTTGTGTTAAACAAAGTGGTTCGCTTCGCTCTGAAGGCGTTGGGGCCCAGGGCCCCTTCGTACTGGTCCTGGTGGGATCCAAGGGAGAATCCGCCGGTGAGGATACAAGGGGAAAAGTCGGCCCCAGTCGCCCTTCTTTTTTGTTATCTTCAAATAGCAGTAAACATGGGAAGTAAGCAGACCAAAAAATAAATTCAAGCAACTTTACCTAATTGGACGGACAATAAACGGATTCGGGCTGGGGGTCAAGTGTAATCTGCCGAATTATATTATGGAGTTTTTTTTGCATTGGGCTACATAAATCCGCACTTATCTGGCTCAGTAGGAGTTAATGTTGAAATAACCCTTACAATTAGGCGAAGTGATTCTCAAACTGTCTGAGGGTCAGGGCGGGACAATGCGTTAAGCAATGGGGGAGTGCCGAGGGCTTCCAGGGATGATCTCAGTATTAGAGAGAGGACACTCTCGCAAAGGCGAAATTCATACGTAGAGTTCGCTCAGGCTAGTATCTGTGGGTAAATAGGGTGGGCAAGTTTTAAAGGAACGAAATTTTCTTAAGAAATTTTTTTTGGAAGAGGGCAACCTGCAACGCTTACAGGGCATCCTACGGGACGCCGCCCGACCTCACCACGACCATGGCTTTCCAGACGCCCTAAAAGATGCTGGAACTCGCACTTTGAAGGCAGACCAAAAGGAGGAACAAAACAACACAAATTTGTGTCAACAATTTCGTGTGGCGACAGGATTTTCCCGAGAGGGTGGCTTATCTCGCCCAACGGGAGGGTACAATGGAAACGCCCAGAAAAAAAAAGTGACGGGTTGGCGCGAATGATGGCAGTGCTAAAATTTTGGGCATTCCCTTTGAAAACAAATTGAAAATTTAGAGTTTTCATTAAGAGTATGCCCTACTTTTAGAACAACTGAAGAAACGTCGTCGGTCGGCTGGTCCTTGTTGGGGGAATTACTTACTGTTAGTCATAAATTTTACGCCCCCCAACGAAACTGGCATTTCCCTGGGGAAGTCTTCCCGAAGGAGGGTCATTGCTCTCGCCCTTACGTTCCCTGTCTAAAAGTCTGTTTCTAAAGGCATGCTTGATGACCAGTATGATCTTTCGATGTTTTCATGGCATAGGTCTCATACACGACGATACACATTGGCCATCCCACGAAGAAGGTTTGGCGACAAACCAGACCCTTTTCACGGAAGATACGGGTCGCACTTATCTCTGGCGTGCTAGTGGCTAGTAAGCTCTCGATCAGTTGTTACTCGATTTACATATTTTGTCTGGTCAGAGCAGAGAAGATGGGATGAGGGCCAAGGGCCGCATTCCAGAATTTCGAAAAGAAAGCAAACCAAACCCCCCCCCCCCTTAATAAGTTGATGAAACGACTCTATTTCATGGTATTGCAGAGTTTTGGAAAAGAGGGAGGGCGTGTAAAACCGTCACTACAAAAACATTGTTAGGTGATGGCAAGGCAGCGTTTACATTTGATCAGGTTGTTAGTTTCTACAAGTATAAAAAGGTAACTTGCAGAGATTTTAATTTCAGGGATCAATGCAACACACTTTAACAGTATACGTTCAGGATTGTAGCAATTACTCCACGGCACATTAAGGCGTATCACTCTGCTTCAAACTACAAATACCACACTCCGTAATTCACCACTGCACAGGCTAACTGTTCACCATTATATTTATATAGACATAACTATGATGCCACCGTTATAATATGACTTTCAGCGCAAACATGGGACAGCGAAACAAATCCCCAATCTTGGGTAGGTATGGCTAAACAAGAATATTTGCCCTACAGCCTGACACGTAGGGAGGCACCACTGCACTGACCCGACTGCGACCGTCGACTGAAAGGGCCAGTTCTGGTTTGTGGCCAGTCCAGTTTGGGTCAAGGTGCGCAAAAATATTGTTTCCAACCCGTTTGCCATTGGCGAGCCCAGTGGTCCGCGTCTTTAGCGCAATAGGGCATATTCAACATGCTTGCTATTCGTCGGGTGGGGGACTTCGTACGAAGCTCTAGAAAGGAAAGGTAAAAACAAATTATTACGTACGTACGTAATAATTATCACGTACGTACGTAATAATTATGCACGTCGTACGTATAATATCACGTACTACGTAATAATCTAGCGTACGTAGCGGTGATATTTATCACGTACGTACGTAATAATAATTAGCGTACGTACGTAATAAAAACAAATTTAACGCATGTCCTATCTAAGGCTTCGTAACAATCGTCCTACAGTTTTTACGTTTTTCTTTTTGCTCTTAATGATAACATAACGTTTTGTTTCATGCCTACCAAATTTTGACCGCCCGCTTTGGCAATTTCGGTGCGGGAAAACTTAAAAGAACACTATCAGTGCGCAACTCGGCTGAGCATATTAAGATTTTAATGGCAAATATACTTCTGCAATGGCATGGGATAGTTAGGCTCTTTCATGTCCCTTTCTCACCACCCCCCGACATAGGGCTGTCGGAACTTGGGGTCGCAGCATGGCCCGGCCTCCTCTCGGGAAAATCTGTCTTCACCCATGGTCGTTTTATCTAATTTTAGCTTTCAGACCACAAGGGTCATTACTTTCTGCCATAAAACCCTATAATTATTTTCGTTATGCTTTGGCCCCACTCTTCCGCAGTTTCGTTAGCCAATAGCTAAATATGGGAGCAAACCCTTTCCATCTTTCAAGTAACTTATATATAAGTAGATTTATCGGCTTTATGTTAATACGGCAGTGGCGTAGCGCATGGGGTTCCATTGGGCCATGTCCCCTCTCACAAATGCCGATTTTCTGCCTTCCTTAAAATACGTAAATTTTTAACACATATTTTACTTCAAGCAGGTACGAAACATATTGGGTACCAGATTGCATGTAAGGACACCTTATTTTTCTAAATTTTCAAAGGGTAGAAGGGGGACACGCCTCCCCTTATTCGCCGTCCCTAAGACCTCTCCCAGCCCAGTCGTTTTTTATTTTAGTTCCTAAAAATACGTAAGAATTTGAAGCACAAATTTTAACTTCGAAGTCGGGCATATGCGGGGGACATCAGGTTGCATGTAAGGACACGCTATTTTTAAAAATTTCAGAGGAGCGGGAACCTCCCCTTAGACCCCTTCTCCAGGCCGGCGATTCTTTTTTCACACATGTGCCTTAAATACAAGATGTTTTAGCACAAAAAAATTTTATTCAAGAATGTAGGCATATGTGGCACCACATTGCATGTAGGACACCTATTTTTTGCAAAAATTTTCCACAGGGGAGGGGACCCTTAGACCCCTTCGCGCCAGGTCGCCCCTGACAGAAATCCTGGGTACCGGCCACTGAATGCCGGGAATTTCATCTCATTTCCCTAAACTAAGTTAATGTTCTACTTGAGTCTGGCCTTTCGGAAGGCGCTGGTGACTCGAGGAGGAAGTTCAATGTAAGTTGTGCTCCGATAGCGGCCCTACTGCCTTGACAATTGACCTTATGAGCTTTAAATAGTACAGATTCTTTTGTAGTGTAAGCTTACCCAAAAATTTCGCGCGCTTTGGCAATTTCACAGTTTGATTTCGGGAAAAACCTTAATCATGCGGAACTATTTTCTCTAGGCATATACAAAAATTTTATGCAATATATGCCGGTCCGCAACGGCGTGGTATTGTACACAGGTTTTCTTCACATCTCCCTCACCAACTCCTCGATGGCATCGGGGCTGTCGAGCTCCGGGTTGTTGCCCCCCCCCCCCCTCCCTTGGGCAATCTCTGGCTTCACCTTGGGCCGGACCACTTTAGTTTGACTAACGGTTTCTCAGGCATCTAACTGCATCCTCTTATAAACACTTTCAGTCTGGCATTTTTTTCTTCTCAATGCGGCAAACACGGCACACCAGCCCCCCCCCCATGATAAATGCTCTGGCGACGCCCTGTAGCAGCTTGCCTCCATTGGAGGCAAAGCTTGACGTCATATGTCTAAACTCTATATTCAAGTTGTAACAAGTCTTCCGCTATTGGCGTGTATAACTTGATTCAGAATTACTCAGCGGAAGAAAACATTGTACCTTTCTGTCTCAAGTACCGACTTGTTAAAGCACTGTCTTATGTCGCCATTTAAGTGTCTCAGACATCCACAGTTCAGAGGTATGACCAAAAGGGAAACAAAGTTATCTTGGCCTGGTATGCACTGGGAGGGTGTGGGGCCATACTCATTTTTCATCATTTTTGACAATAAAAAATATAGCACTTTCTAAGGACTCCTCCCCAACTCACAGGGTACTTTGGAAAAATGTTATTTTGGGGGGCAAAAAATAATTGTCATTCATTACATTTTGAAAAAGTGTAGACCCTATATGGCAATTTGAGTCTTAAACTTTCTCTCCAACAGACGTTTTGTACTTTTGTGAAAATGATGAAAAAATGGATATTCCCTTTTATAAATTTATTTTAAAAATGTTTACGACACAACTATACAAGTAAGTTTGTGCAATGCTTGCTTACATCATGATACTTCTAGTACTCATACATAGTGAAACACTTCGTTTCTCCAGGTAGCCGACATTGTTGCGTCGGGTTGTGTAGTACCAGTTGGGTCAGTCGTGCCGCAAGCAGTAATTAATCGTAATGTCCTAAGTCCATCGCAGATGACATATTTTGCAGGCGCGGTTCTAGATCGAGATTTTGGGGGGGGGGGCTTAGGGGGGCTTGAAACGGAGGAATCATAAAATTTTTCTCAAATATGTAAATCGGCCACGCCCACGCTGAAACCAATGATATAAAAACAGTATCATAACCAGGGACGGGGCAAGGTTATTTTGATAGGGTACATGGGTTGAGTGATCGCCGTCCTGGGGGAAGGGTCTAAGGGGAGGGGTGCCCCTTCCTCTGAGAAATTTCTGCTAATTTAAGGTTGCTAAGATGCAAAATGGTGCGTTATTTGGGTAATTTTTGACTATATGACTGGAATATTTTCATAACTTTGTGAATTCTAATTTTTGGATGGGGGAAAGAGGGCCATTCTTAGGGGACGGTCAAAGGGGAAGGGTGTTCCCCTCCCTTTGAGAAGTTTTTGCAAATTTAAGGTTGCTAAGATGCAAAATGGTGCGGTCTTTGGGTTATTTTTTGAATGATATATATGGCTGTAAAATGTTAATAATTTTGTGAATTATAATTTTTGGTTGGTGGAAAGAGGTGGGTCCTAGGGGAGTGGTCTAAAGTGAGTGGTGTCCCTCTCCTGTGAGAAATTTTGGGGTTACTTTAAGGTTGCTAAGATGCAAATGGTGCGGTCTTCGGGACAGTTTTGACTGATATATTGCTGGAAAATGTTCATAACTTTTTAAATTCTAATTTTTGGTTGGGTAAAAAGGGCTGTTCTAGGGGATAGGTCTAAGGGGAGGGGTCTTTTGAAAAATTTTGGTTATTTAAAGGTTGTTAGATGCAAAAATGTTGTTGTCTTTGGGATATTTTTGGACCCGATCATATGGCTTCAAACATTCTTAATTTTTTTTGGTTAGGTGAAAGAGGAGCCTTTTTTGTCTAAGGGTTAGTATCAACAAACCTCCTAAAAGTCCCCTTCTGGACACATTACTGCCTTCTAGTCGGGGAAATTTTTACGCAAAAATACGTGCGTGGAGTCCACAAAAATATTCTGGAACTATTAAAAAATTTGCCTTGCTTCATTTGTGCATTATAAAATCGTATCTAAAGGCTGGTAGAAACCGGAATATGGCCTCTTGGAAGCTCTGGATTAACTATATCGATCAGATATAGGCCTACCCCGCCCTCCTCTTTTCTTCTTCTTTCCGTCTTCTTTTCCTACTCTTTTCTCTTTTCCTGCAAATTACAGGGGATAGGCCTCCCTTTCCCCCGAGTGGCACCGCCCCTGACCAGGACATAGGATATATAATATTATATACATAATATATTGTAATAATATATTTTAATATATTTTATATATAATATATATATATATTTTTATATATATATATATATATATATATATGGTAAAAATAAAGTAGTAAATAGTGCTAAAAGTTTGTGAAAAAGTCCACGACGTTTCGGGTTTAAACCCTTCATCAGGTGGCAAAAATGCAACTGATCGTTGACACGGCCAAACGTACAATTTAAAAAATACACAATAAAATTGGGCACGGTAAACCTCAGCTAGGAAAACAGACAGTGTTAAGTGGTTACCACAAGTCAAAAAAAATGCAGGAATTGCTGGTTAAACAGTTCAAGTCTAAACGTTCAGACCTGTGGGGACAGGGTTCCAAGTTTCATGATTAGGCGGTTTCGGCAGCTAGGCGGTCATGATCGGAACCTCGACACGAGATGGCCGCCGAAACCATAAAGTCACGGATAGAGCATGTTGACGGGGGATTGAAGTGGGTGGCTACCGGGAACCCTGGGAGGTTCTGTTTGATTGATCTCAGGTGCCGGTGACTCGGTCAGCAAGACGACGTTTTGTTTCTCCCACGTACAGTATATTACAGCGTTTACATACGAGAACGTAAACAACATGGTGAAGTACAGGTAAAATGCTGATGAACGTTTAAACCGGTTTTTTTGTTGGGACCTAAATGGAAAAAGGTTTTGTCATAATGACCACCGGGCAAGTATTGCATCTCCCACGGTTGCAAGGAAAAGTTCCTGGGGTGTCAGGCACTACTGCTTGAGGTTGAGAGGCACGGACCAAGTGCTTAGATATGTTCTTTTTAATTCTGAATGCCGTGATGGGGGGATCAGGGAAATGGTCACGGGTGGATGGGTTCATGACGGAGGGTCTCTACATTTTCCCGTAAATGGCACGTACAATGGGTTACAGATGGGTTTAAAGGATAGAACCAACGGGATACGTCTGGTGGGTGTATGGTCAGTTTTTGGGGCAAGGGCAGCGGCTCTATCAATTCTTGTATGCGTTTCAGGGCATTTGAGAGCACTCTTTGGATATGGCGTTGTTCAAAAAAAAGAAATTTAAACTGCTTGGAACTTTAGCAAAAACCTGGTCGTCGGGAAATGGGTGGGGGGGGGGGGGGGTGGGGGGGGGGGGGGGTGGGGGGGGGGGGGGGTGGGGGGGGGGGGGGGTGGGGGGGGGGGGGGGTGGGGGGGGGGGGGGGGGGGGGGGGGGGTGGGGGGGGGGGGGGGTGGGGGGGGGGGGGGGGTTTGGGCAGGGGGGGCGTGGTGGAGGGTGGGGGGGGGGGCGGGTTGGGGGGGGGGGGGGCGCGGGGGGGGGGGGGTGGGGGGGGGGGGGGGTGGGGGGGGGGGGGGGGGGGGGGGGCGGCCGGGGCGGGGGTGGGGGGGGTTGGGGTGTTGGGGGGGGGGGGGGTGGGGGGTGGGTTGGGTGGGGGGGGGGGGGGGTGGGGGGGGGGGGGGGTGGGGGGGGGGGGGGGGGGGGGGGGGGGGGGGTGGGGGGGGGGGGGGGGGGGGGGGGAGTGGGGGTGCGCGGGGGGGGGGGGGGTGGGGCGCGGGGGGGGGGGGGGGGGGGGGGGGGGGCGGGGGGGGGGGGGAGGTGGGGGGGGGGGGGGGTGGGGGGGGGGGGGGGATTGGGGTTAATTTTTTAAATTCCCCAAAAAATTTTAAACAAAAACCTTTAAACCGAGACTGAATTTTTTTTTTTCCTATCCTTAAGGGGGGCCATCCTGTACTTTTGCCAAATTGTCCTACAAAATTCCCCAATGGGGTTTTTTTTAAACCTTTCCCCCCCCTTTTCCCTTTGTACTTGGTTTCAATCCCCAAAAAAAAAAAAAAAATTTTAAAAATTTTTTAAAAAAAACCATATTCCAATTAACCCCCCTGCAAAAATTTCTCATTCCCCTGCAAAGTTTTCCCCCCCCCTTTCCCCCCTTTGGGAATCGAAAAATTTGAAAACCCGCTTGGCCCTTTATTCCCACATGGAAAATCTAGTTAGCTATGAAAAAATTTAATTAAAATTTTTTCATAAAAATTTTAAAAACCCGGGTTTCCCCCCCCCCCCCTTTTTTCATTTTTAAAAAAAAAACCAGGGGTTTTAAAAAACTTGGCAATTTAAATCCTTAAAAAAAAAAGTTTCTGGGTTTTTAAAATTTTTTTTTGAAACTTTTCCCAAAGGACCCTTTGGAAAGTCATTTTACCAACCAAAAAAATTCTGAAAAAATACCCAGAAAATTTTTGGGGGATTCCCCTTTAATTTTTTCAATTTTTTTAAAAATTTTTTAAAAATTTTGAAAAGGGTTTCCCGGAAAATGTGAAAAAAAGGGAAAATTTTTAATATCTGTTTATTTCAAAGTTTAAGTAGCCCCTTTTTAATTTCTTTTTTTTTTCTTTATTCATCTTTAAATTTAAATTTTTAAAGAAAACCCTTTTTTTTTTGGGGGGGGGGGGGGGGGGGGGGGGGGGGGGGGGGGGGGGGGGATGGGGGCTTGTGCACATGCCCCCAGTTGAGGGGGCATGTTTAAAAAAACTTGTTTTCCCCCTAATGAAGAAAATTTAAAAAGAAATTTGCATAAAAGGTAAATCATAAAAGAAAGATTAGCCAAAAAACATTCTTTTTTTAAAAATTAGCACCCCAAATCAAAATAGGCTTTCCCAAATCCCACATAAAACACGGGATCGGGCCCTCAAAAAAACTGCCCCATAAATTTCATTCAACATCCCTTTGGTATTATGGCATGTATTCGGGGGCCATATTTTCAGGGAAACTCACTGAAGTAATTCCTGTAAACAATCCTCTTTTTTACATCCATTTTGGCACTGAAATCCCTTTTTACTTCAAATGATCCCATTTAAAATTTTTTTTTTAAAAAAGAGCCCGGGTAATTTTTTTTGCCACACAAAGCTGAACAATTTTGACATAAAAGGAGAGGGGAGGTGTTTTTTAGCTGCCAGAGTGTTTAACTTACATCCCACAGTTATTTGCCTTTTTGGGGGCCTTTTTCCCACGGGGGCCCAATTATTCTTAACCCTGGCCTTAATTTTAACATTAAAATGGTTATTAAGGTATAAAGTTTGGCCCTTTGCCATGAAAAATTCACCCCCAAAAGGATGTACAGGGGGGATCCGGGTTTTTTTACGTAAGGGGGGTTTGATGATGATTTTTGGAAAGGTAATGGCTGCCCCCGGGTAGCAAATTAAAAAAAAAAATTGCAAAAAAAAAGCTTTTTTTTAAAAAACTCAAGTGAGGGGGTTTGGGAAACCCCAAAACCCCCCCTTGGGGTCCGCCACTGAAAGAGGGCGCCAATCACAAATTTTTTTTTTTTTTGGGCCCTATCAGAGGAGAGTTTGGTCAAAAGCATGAATTTTTATCTGGTCTCTGGATCAAGTCCCTAAATCCTGGTGTAATCTACAAATCACCAAAACTAAACTACTTTTTTTCCCCCAAAAATATTTTATCCACAGCTACTTGACAGGCCCTGACCCCAAAAGGGGGTTCTGGTGGATTTTAATGAATTTCCAAGGCTTGCCGGTGGGGAAAAAAAGGGGTTACAACAGGGGTCAGGGAAAAGGGGTGCATGTTAAAACCCTTTATAGCAGGTTCAAATATGTATGCCTCTTTTTCATGTATATACTCCCTTTCACCCGCAAACAAAGACGGGGGTTGTCCAGTTTTTATTATATTCCCTGAGCCTAATTTGAATTCCTCCTTTGACTTTTTGACTGGGTTTTAGCATATGAATATCCATTTGGGAAAACAAAGCTTTTAAAAGTTTGCATTTTTACAACCCTTTTCAATGAGACTTAAAAGGGGAAAAATTGCATTTAAAATTTCACCAAAATGGCATACAAAGAAAACACCTCATATCATTATTAAAACCTTCCTTTTTCCAAAGAGCCTAGCAATAGGTTTTTTTCTTCCCCCCCCTAAAAACATGTATTACAAAAAGTAGCGGATGTTGCCCTCATTCGAAAGTTTTTTGGGGGAAAAAATTATTTTTGTGAAACAAAAAACCAAATTTTTTTTCCTGTGAAAAGTCCCTTAAACTTGAAAAAAAAAGCCAGTGTACTTTCCTTATTTTTTAAAAATTTCTTTTCATTGGGGGTTTTTCTATTTATATTGATTTAAAAAAAAGGAAATTTTCTGTAAAACAAAAACAATATTTTTCCCTTTTGCGAGAGAAATCAAAACACGAAACCCCACTGACTTTTGGGCCGCATGAAATGCCTGGTAAGCCAATTAAACAACCGCTTCCCAAATTTTAAATCCTTTTTGGTTTTAATATTTATGGGTTTTTTTCCCGCTGTATTTGCATATGAATAGTTTTAAAAGTGTAGTCCCCTTTTTTCAGACCGACCAAGAAATTTTTGTGAAATTTGGATGTTTGGGATTACAAGTGCAGCCAATATAGGGGACATGATTAATACAAATCTGCTTGGGAGGGAACTGAGGCTGCATGGAACTTTGGAGCAATAATACCATTTACTTATTCTTGGGCCTTCAAGAGGTAATGAGACACTCAAAATGGATGGTGGCAAGCACTAAAAAATAACATTACTAAGGCTTTTTAATAATGTTTTCTTTTATTTGTAGGCCAAAAGTTATCCTTTATAATTAAAATTTTCTGCCCAATTTCTACTGTCTTTCCTGAATTTTTTTTTTTTTTGCTTGACTTATGTTTTTTTTCTTTGCTGAAAACTGCCAACATGATGTTTCACTTCCCAGGGCCCCCTGCTCCCACCACAACTTTACTAAATCTTCAATTAACACATCTGTTTACAAGTTTGTAAAACATTAAACTTCTGAAAAGAATCTATTTATTAAAACCCCCCAAACCTGCATCTGTGAAAAAAATTTTCCAAGGCTTGACCAAAAAAACATCTAACCTCCCCTGATCACCCCTAGTTCATCTGATAAACTGATGTATTGCTTGATACAAATGGAAAACTGTCCCTCTTCACCCGTATATTAATGCAGGGGTAACAACCCATCAACAACCATGTATTTTTGTACTAAAAACACACATAAATTGTGTGCCTCAATACTGATTTTCATTCAGCTGTACTTTTAACTGGAAAAGCAACATTTTATCATTTTTTTTTTTGCAAACACTCAAAATTCCCCCAAGTACTGTAAAAAGACTTTGTTTACAATATTTCAAAAAGCTTGAAACTGAGAATATCTGAGCAAAGCAGCTCCCACATTTGAGTACCACCCCTTGAATTTTTGTGGTATTTTTCAATTGGGGTAAATTTTTCATGGATTTTTTTTAAACATCCTGTTTTTTTCCAGTGTCATCACTATACAATTTGTATAACTGTCTATTGAATTGATCAAGCCATTTTTGCAATCACAAATTATGCCAACTGACTTTGAAACAAGTTGGACATTTCAAATCCTGTCTTTTTTCCCTTTACAAGTACATCATGATGTTTAAAGGGAAAATGCCATCACCCCACACTGAACAAGTATACCAATGAATGGCTCTTTTAAGTCATGTGACAATGGAACTGCAACTGTTTATACATCATCATGAAAGATAATTGCTAAGGAAGTCTAAAGAGATCTGGAAAATTCAGCAGATGTTTCATTATAATTTTGGGTGGCTGCTCTCTCTGAACACAATATTTCACATCAAGGAAACAACATAATACAGAATACCCAGGTATCAGACTTGTAGTGATTTTGTTACTTGTACTCAAGGGGTTTTGACAATAGCCTGTACTTGTGTTTGTCAGAATGGTTTTGTATTTGTACTCGTACTCACAGAAGTTACGCATTGGCATACTCATGAAAAGATGATTCCTTACTCTACTCACAACCCTAGACTGTACTCATGACAATGTACTCACACTACAAGTCTGCTGGGATGCAAATTCCCAAAATGACACGGCATTTGCCCCTTCAGAAAGGTTGTTGTACCTAGAACTAATAGCCATCTAGAAGGCAAATGCCGTCTAGATGGCTATGAGTTCTAGTACCCCAACCTTGGCCTCAAAAGGATCAGGGAATCCCACTAGACAGAAGTCCATACACAGGGGGTTTGCTAGACTGAATATCTACTTAAGAGTTACGGTATGAGCATAGAATTAAGTGAGAACATTGAAAGTAGAATCTGGGCTCTGTTTCATAAAGAGTTTTGATTGATCTTAACTTTAATCTGCCATGCAATCGTCCTATTGAAATCAAACTAAAGATTGATCTTAACCCTTTATGAAACAGGGCACAGGATTCAGATTAGGGTACTGTAAGATTATAAGGTTAGTGTCAGTACAACCTCGGGTTTAATAAACCTATAATATCAGTGGACCTTAGATCTAATGGACCTTCAACATAGGGGTCCTTGCTTGTTTACATTGGTACTCACTCTGTTAAGGCAGCTCCTGCACACTTCTGTTATTTGTCATCCCGGGATCTATGGAACGGAAGGAAAGGTTAGGTTTTAAACTTCTCTTGTTTTGTGACCTCATTCTCCTCAAACCATTCATCCTACCTGTTGTTAAGCTATACGACGATCGCGAGACATGGCTGCACGATTGTTATGTTCACTGACTCCAAAAGACGTTAACTGTACCAAAATCACCCCCAGAGTAACACCTTAACTCATAGGCTTGAAAAATATACTGAAGATGATCCATATCTGATGAATAATTCCAAACAACAAACAGCAGCTGAATTTTTTTGATAGTTTTCTAACACTGACACCACATCTTGTGTCCAGAAAGAATCACTGGGGGAGGCGTAACTCCCATTTGAAGATGGCTAAACTTTCAAAGTCACAGATCAGAACTTTCAATGCATCAATCCAGTTTCTTTCACTAAATACAGTCAGCATCAAAACTTCATTTAACTTATTCAGTACACGAACAGAACACCATGGTGTTTTCTTCCACCTAACAGGAAATTTAAACTGCTTGAAAAGAAATAAAATCTTGTATCATCTTGCACTGAAAAAATTTTCCACAGAATTGGTGACAATGCAATGCAGTCATCATGTTACAGTTACTTATTTGGTATCTTCTTCTGAATGGTTGCTGCC
Source organism: Holothuria leucospilota (assembly GCA_029531755.1). Taxonomy (NCBI): domain Eukaryota; kingdom Metazoa; phylum Echinodermata; class Holothuroidea; order Aspidochirotida; family Holothuriidae; genus Holothuria; species Holothuria leucospilota. Next base: position 32,733,003 of record CM055961.1, on the reverse strand, counting down.
AACATATTACCTGTAAACCCTCTTAAAATTCTTGTGTATAATACCATGATATTCTTTGAAATACTACCCAACGGTTGTTAAGGAGTGGGTTTTTTTTAAATAACATTTCTAAAGGTTGTACTCTACATGTTTCATTCAACTGTAACACATTCTCTTGAATATATCAGAATCAGATCTTTTGTCCTCACTGTGATTGACTTCATTTCAAATCTTTTAACGACTTACACCACATGATCTCACACAAAAAAAACTTTCTAACAATATTTCAAATGGTCTAAACTTTTAGCAATTACTTTAGGCACTACTGTAAATATCTGCCACACTATGCACCCAACCTTGCAAAAAAACGTTTAGAAAAAATTCTTTTTGCCATATTTTAACCAAAGCAATTCTAAACTGCACACTGGGAGAAATATTTTTCCCTTTAAAACCCATATTTCACCTTTGGTACTCTAGGCAGTATGGGTCACAACCCCAATATTGTAAAGTGCAGCTTTTATAACAGAATCAGTTCATATTCAGCCTTGGGAATAATCACAGTGATGTACCAAACCTTCTTCCCCAAACAGGCTTTATTCACTTGAAGCCTGGCAGATTGAGTATGGAAGTTTTAAAGGGCAAGAGCATTTGGGGTTTGTTATAACTAAGCTACTTTTGCACTTTGCGCAACACATATACCCTTTCACAGTAGGATTAAAAATTTCCACCCTTTTTACACTAAAACTGCACGGACTACCTGAGCAAAATCCCAATGGGGCAGTTTAAAGGCACAATCTAAGTGGACCCCCAGTGACCTACCTGGGATGGTGACACCTGGACGAATCCTTCCTTTGTCCCCCTTGAAAGAGTTCCTTTAAAGGGTAGGGTCTAAGTAGGGGGGTTTACTGGGGGTATGACAGCTAAGCTCAAAAGGGCTGCCAATTTTTTGGAAAAATTTTTTCAACTGTTAGGCCAAACTTTGTTTGGAATTTTCTCATTGTAAGTGACTTTTTCTTATTTCTTGGCGGGGTTAAAAAAGGAAAGGGGTATTGCAAAGCTTTAAATTTACCTACTCCCGGTTGTAATTTTCATTCCCTGGTAAATTTTTATAATTGTTTAGGCAAATCCAAAGGGGGGTGCCCCCAAAGGTAAAAACTCAAAAAAATTTTGGGATATTTTTAAAGGCTTTGAGCACTTGGTACTATCTGAAAAAATGGGGCCTTATAGCTTTGAACTAAAAAAGGGGGCGAAGCAAAAAATTCTTTTTATTTAGTGTTTCCCTATGGTTGTTCCCATTGAGGGGCTCCAAGGCCAACTACTTTTTATTGTGCAGATTTGGGCCTATGAAAAAAACTTTTGTCAAAAAAATGCCTTCCTGCACTTTTGGGGGGAAATGGTACTTTAAAGGCTTCATAAACTTGCATCTAACATTCTTTATTTTGAGATTTTCATGCTCAAAGAATTTAGCCCTTCAAACAAAAAGAAATAAAAAATACCTTTCCCGAAAAAACCTTTGGGGGGGGAAACGGAAATTTTTAATTTTACTTCCAAAAATTTTGTTGTTTTTAAGCATTGAACAAAAAGGTCCCAACATTAATCTGAGCTATTTGGTAAAAGCAGGATGGGGAAATGCATCATAAAAAAAAGAGTTCAGAAATTGAAAAAGGGCCACAAAGCTTTAGCCTAAAGGTCTCAGGTGTGTTCAAAATATTTGGGGGCAGGTTTTCCCCGGGGTTTTTGGGAATTGAACTTGCGGCTCGCCTGTCCAAAGCTTTGGGATCGCCGGCCTGGGGGGGGGGTATAAAGGGGGAGGGGGTGTCCCCCCCCCCTCTTTCAAATTTTTTTTTTGAATTTTAAATGTCAAAAAACCCAAAAATTTTTGGGGGCACTTTTAAAGGCAAAATTATCAACAAAATTTCTTTAATTTTCTGCCAAAAAAATTAAACCCTTTGGGTGCTCCCAAACCCGTAAAAATTTTAAACCCTTTCCCCCCAAAGAAAAGCAAATCTTTGGGCTTTTGGGTTAGTATTACCAAAAAAATTTCTAATGCAGCACATTTTTCAGGTACGTCAGATCGCACACAGTACTTTACACTGACTCCCGGTAGATTTTTTTCAGCCTTTCCCTTTTGACCTTCGCGAAATAGCAGGGGTTTTGCAACTAAAAAAATGTATTTACCCCCCCATCTCATTAAACGTTATGTTAAAATGAATTTTGCTTTTGTCTTTTTTCGTCCCTTTCTTTTTTTTTACATTGCTTTTTTTTCCCCAGAAACACCCCCCCCGATGCGTGTTTCTAACATCACCCCGCCCCTATACTGACAACGAAAAAACCAAAAGGCCCCTACTATCTGTATAATAGCCTAGCCTATCTCTAAAAAACAACGCGAAAGACGCTCTAATTTTTTGCACGCAGTGCGTGTGGAGAGAAAATTTTCCAAACTAAGGCCCAAATAGCGCAAAAGGCCGACTAAAAATTTTTAAAACGTAGTTTTCCCGGGAAAAACCACCCCCCCCAAAATGGATATGGGAAAAAAGGGTTTGGGATTTTCGTGTTTGCTGAGTTTTCCCAATGCTTGTAAATTTTTACCCCTAACTTTAAACTGACATGATTTCATGATCTAAAGAAGTTTTTTTGGTGATCCCTTTTTGTCAAACATAAATATGCACTTATTCCCAACCACAATAATATTCTTTTAAACTCGAATTTTCGCCAAAACTTCGTTTTTTTTGGGTGGAGAAACTTTTTTGAAGCAAAATTAAAACCCTCCCTAAAATTTAAAAAATCGTACAAATTCTTTAAAGGGTGTTTTTTGCGTTGTGGGGGGCACGAAAAAAACTTCCCCCTGTTATTTCTATCCGGGAAACTACCTTACATACTAAAATATTCCTATCTCAATATTGTTTCGAAAATTTTTTTTTGCTATTCAAATTTACTTGCAAATTTTTAAATGTCCAAATTTTTCCTAAATATATGGCAAAAAAAGACCCAAAAAATTTTTCCCAGTATTTTAAAAACCGTCCCCCCCCCCAAATTTGCGAAAAATGGAACTTTCCCCAAAGTCATGTGCTAACTACAGAAAGAAGAGCACTTCCGGGCCACCGAACTTTTTCGTACTACACGGTGTCTGCCGTTTTCTTACCGAAACATTTTAACGGGGCTGGTGGGGTAAATCTCGCTAGGAAGGGCATTAAAAATTTTTTTACTGTCTTAAATCCCCGAAGGGGGTTTTTTTCATAAGAGTAAAAAGGGAAAAGTTTACGAAAAATTTGGGATCACTGGTTGGGGTACTTTACGTACAGAAGTTGCAGTGACAAACTGGATGTTTTTTTTTTTGGTTCCCGTGCACACGTTAGGGCAAAACTTGAAAAACAAACCCAAAAGGAAGTAGTGTTTGGGATTTGGGTTTAAAATTTGTACTAATTTGAAACTAAAAAATGGTAAAATTTAAATTAATTTCCCCCGTCTGATTTCTAAACTCACGGGGTTTAAGGACCAAGGGGAAAACATTGTAATTAAAAATTTTACGTATTTTTTTTAAACGGGATCGATCCGCCCAAAGAAAAGGGGGGCCCCCGGGATGGGTGGGGGTCTTGAATTGGGTATGTCCCAACCCTCCCCTAAACTTGGGCTAGATGTTGCAAGGTTTAGGGTCGGGTACCCAAACGGGAAATTTGCTTTTTGGGGGTACCCGGTACAAAAATTTTCTCCCCAAAGTTTCGCCCCAAAAAATGTTTTCATATTGTAAGATTTGAAAAGCACAAGATGCGAAAGTTGATTTAGATTGTTTGGCGGCCCTGATAATGCAAATTTTAACGTTTTTTTAAAAGGGGAAAACCTTTTAACAAAAATTTTTGTGGGTTCAAATGTTTATTTTTCATTCATTCGTTTTTTTTGGGAAAAATTTTTGAGCCCCAAAAAAGCCCCCCCCCCCCTAGCCTAAAACCCCCCCAAAAAAGGGGGCAGGGGGTTTTTTTGGTTTTGAAATTTGCGCCCAAAGAATTATAATACCTGTTGGGTTGCGTCTCACGGTATAGGTTTTACTCGCTGTTCCCCGGGTTGGAATGTACAAAATCTTTAAACCAAATAATGCCCATTAAACTTAAACTTGGGGGTTTTTTGTAAAATAAAAGAGGGCTTCTAAAAACTCCGTGTACGTGTGGGGCTTTCATCAAAACCAAACGTTTTAGCTTTTTCTGTTTGCATCTTGGACTTGGTGTATGCTGTGGGTACTTTAAGAAACGAAATTTTTAAACCCGGCGAAGGTGTACTACATGGTCTAATTTTGCCATGACAAGGTTTCGGAAATAAGTTTGGGTGGTTTCACTGCACATTGTTTAAAAAAAAGGCAAACCCTTTTAAACAAAGTTTAAGTAACTTTTTTTTCAGGGTCCCCCGGGGGAAAATTTTTAAACATCGGGTTTTTTTTTTGAACGTGGGCGGCCCTTCCTGTTTTTGAATTTTAAAACCCCCCCTTCCCCCGGGGGGGGGGCCCCCGACGGGTTTTTCAAAAAAGGCCCCAGGGAAACCCGGGGGTTTTGGGGTGGGGGGGCCCATTTGAAAAGTTAGTTTTTTGGCAAAAAAATTTCCTTTTTTTTTTTAAAAACCTTGGCAAAAAATTTTGGCAAAAATCCCAATTTTTTTAAAACCAGGAAAAGGCTTAAATCCCTTCAAGACAAAGTTAAAAACCCCAGAAAAGGGGCATTTATAAGGGGGTCCCGAGGGAAACCCTTGGGGGCCCTGGGGAAAATTTGGGTAGAAAGGGGGAGCCCTCCATTTTAATTGGCCCTTCATTAAAATTTTGGCCTCCCCATAGCCCCCTTTTTTCCAAATTTAACCCCAATTTTTTTTAAACCAAAAGTTTTAATTTGGGTTTTTAAAGGACTTTTTTAAATTTTTAAAGGGTAACCGAAAATTTTTTTTTTTTGTTCCAAAAATAAAAAAATTAAAAATGCCAAAATTAAGGAAAATTTGCCCCACAAAAAAGGAAAAAAAATCCAAAACTTTTCCCCAAAAAATCCTTTTTAATTTTTGGGTTTTAAATTTGGGAAAAAAAGGTGGTCCCCAAAAATTTTTTTTTGGAAAAAAAAAAGGCCTTTTGGATAAATTAAGCCGGCCTTTTTTCCAAGCCCTTTCAATTTTAAAAAAAAAGAATTTTTTGGAAAAACCTTCCCGGGGGGGGGGGGGTTTTGGGGGGGGTTTTTGGGCCGGGGGGGGGGGGGGGGGGGGTGGGGGGGGGGGGGGGGAGGGGCAGGGGGAAAAGCCCCAAACCTTTTTTTGGCCCAATTCCTTTTAAAAGGGAAACCAACCAAAAATTTGCCTTCAAATTACCCAAAATTTCAAACCCGCCCTTTTCTAAAAATTTTGGGAAGGGAGGAAGGGATTAGGGGCTAAAAAGGGGAGTTTTGAATTTTTGGAAAAAAAACCCTTTTGGGTAAAAATTTTCCAAAAAAAAAGTTTTTTCCAAAAAAAATCCAACTTGGGGTATTTTAGGAATTGGGGAAATCCCACCGTGGAAAATTTCCCAAAAGTTTTAAAATACATTCCAAAAATTTTTAAAAATTTGGGCAAACAAACCCTTTAAAAAAAACACTGTAATTTTCCCCAAAATTTTTTTTCTACCAAAATTCTTTGGTGGGATACCCGGGGTTTTTTTTGGAAAAAAATTTCCCAAAATTAAAAAACCAAATTTTAAGGCCCCTTTTTTTCCTTTTTGGTTTTTTACTTTGGGAAAAGTTTAAAATTTTTTTTTGGGTTTTTTTTTTTTTTTTCCCCCCCCATTTTAAAAATGAGTCTTGCCAAATTTTAAAAAAACTTTTTTTTTTTATTGCTACCTTTACCACTTTTTTTTTGAAAATTGGGCCAAAAAATTTTTCTTTTTAAAAAATTAAAAACGGGGAAAAAAAAGTTTTCCCTTCCTTTCCAACCTTTTTTTTCTGTAAAAGGCAACCTTAACCCCCCCCAATTTTAAAACCCCAGGAAAAAAAAACTTTGGGTTTAAAAAGTTTACTGGGGAAGAAAAAGGGCAAATATTCCTTCCCCCTTCAAAAACCCTTAAAAAGGGAAAAATTTAAAAATAAAAATCCTATAAGCGTTTTAACATCAATTTCCCCACCCAAAAAAAATAGGGAGCCAAGGGTTCTGAGGTACCCATAATTAAGAAATGAAAACCATTGAAAATATTTTGAAAAACCTTTCTTTTTATTTGCCCGGGTTTTTTTTTTTCAAAAAAAAGGGGGCCTTTTCCAAGTTGTGTTGAACCAGTTTTTGGTGAACTGAAAATTTTAAATTTAAGTAAAATAAACACTGACAGACGGGGGGGAAGTTAAAAAACATTCTTTCACCAAAAATTTTGTTGAATTACTTTTGGAAAGGGGAAAATTTTTTATAGGGGGAAAAAATAAAAAAAAAATAAAATTAAAATTTTTTCCCTTGGTCTGACCCTTTCTAAAAATTTAGGGAGCATGGGCCTTTTTTTTTTTTTAAATTTTTCCACGGGGTTTTTAATTTCCGGGGAAGAAAAATTTAAATTTTTTTTTGGGAAAATAGATTATCCCCAAAATTAACCTTAGTTTTAAAAAAGTTTCAAATTTTAAAAAAGGGAAAAATGTCCCAAATACTTTATTTTTTTTTTTTTTTTTTTTTTTTTTTAATCGTGTTTTTCCAAAAACCATAAAATTTGAAAAATTTTTGAAACCTGATTAAAAATTCCAATGGCTTTATTGGAGGCCCCATTTTAATAAAGGAAAATTCTTTTTCCCTTTAAAACCTCTGAAGGAAAAAACCCCATGGTTTTAAAAACGCCCGTGCCCCAAAAGTTTTTTTTGGAAAACCCTTTCAGTCGGGGGAAAAGGAAAAAAAAAATTTTCCCAAGGGGCTCCTTTATTTTCTGGGGGTTTTTTCCAAGCCCCAAGAGTTCAATTTATTTTTTTTTTTTCCAAAAATTTAAACAATTTTTCCCCGAGGGGAAAAATTCTTCTACCAAGAAATTTGGTTTAGTAATGGTTTTTTAGAGACTGCAGTGTTTAGGGGTTTAGTACATATTTCCAAAAAAGTGAGTGTTTTTACCCGACAGAAAACTGAGAAACAATGCTTTATTCAGGATTTTCGAGTGAGGGCTTCATTCTAATATATTGGGAAAGGTGTTTAGTGCAGAATCTTGACTCCTAGGCCATGTGGGGGCGGGAAATTTAAATTTTTAAGACTTTTTCTGGCCCTATATGGGTTTTTTTGGGACTTTTCCAATTTATTAATTTTTTTAGAAGTAAAGCATTATTTGGGCCCTTTGCTTCACCCTTACTGAACCCGACAGTATTGTTAAAAATTTCTTCAAGTTGCCTTTTTCAGCCACCCAAAGTTTTAAAAGACACTTTTTTTCTACTTTTAAAAAAAAAAATCTGGCAAATTACAAGTGTAAAGGGATGCAAAAAAAAACACGTCATAGGCAAGACTATGGGGGCAATGCCCAATAATTTTCAAGTACCACGACAGGGCTAGTAGGTACTGTGGGAAAGTGCCAGCATGGTGTATCCACAGATTTTGGGAAAGTTGTATCAGTTTTAAGCTAAATGGGCCCTAACTTTTTTTATGTATTTTCAACTGTTCCAGGGGGCATTCAAAATAACTACCAAGTTGATTTGGCAAAATTTTTAAAATCTACAGGTTTGCACTTCAGACTTTCCCCCACCTAATCATTGTACCAGTTTTTTTTAGTCGTAGATGGGTTTTTGAAGGCATGTGTTACATTAAGGATGCTGGTGTTCCCTCCCCCCCCTCCCCTCCCCCCCCCCCCCCCCCGAGAATTTTTTTTTCCCAAAACTTAAAAAGAAAGCTGGCTTTTTTTACCCAAAAAATTACAGGAAAAAGCCCCTTTCCAAAAAAGCAATTACAAAGGTTTGGGTTTAGTTTTTTTTGTGTGTCTTTTCGTTTTAAAGGCATTTTACTGTGGCAAAAAAAAAAATGCCCTTAACTTTAAAAATCTATCCAAAAATCCCCTTTTTGCTGCTTTTTTTGGAAAAAGGGGCTATGCTGACATTTTTATTGGGAGCAATGAAACTGGAAGGCCCCTCTATCCCAAATTTCCCCCGCAAGATCCCCGGGCCCGCTAAGTGCCCTTTTTGGGTTTACTTGTCTAAAGGGTTTAGCCTTTTCCCCTTTAAAAATTGGATTCTGCCAAAGTCAGTTTTGGGTTGTTGCCACCTTTAACTAAAATGCACAGCAGGGTTTTCCCCCGGGGCCTTTTTTAAAAGTCGGGGCCCTACGTTCAAACTTTTAAAAACAGGAAAACCGCGACGTTTAAAAAACAGCCGCGTGGTTTTAAAAATTTCCCCCGGTACCCTGAAAAATGTTACTTAAAATTTGTCAACGATCGCCTTTTTGTTAATACAAAAGTTCAGTGAAACCACAAGGGTTATTTCCGAAAACCCTTTTCCCTGGCAAAATTACGGGCCCTGTAGCTACCTTCCCCGGGAATATTTTTGTGCTCATACGTCCCCCCAGTCATCACGCAAGTCTCAAGATGCAAACGAAACCCAAGCGTTCGGGATGATTCATGCCCCCCGTACAAGGAGTTCACAAGGGCCCCCTTTTATTCCCACAACCCCAAGTTTAATTTAAAATTCATTATTTGGGAATGTTATGTACATTCCAACGGAAAAAGTCGATAAACTAAAACCGTGAGACGCAACCACGGATTAAATTCTGTGGACGCAACTTGCAAAGCCCCAAAACCCAAAAAGCCCCGTTTGGCAGGTTTTTAGGCTAGCGGGGGTTGTGTCTCAAATTTTCAACCCAACCAATTAAAAGAAAAAACCATTTGACCGAATATTATTGATAACGTGTCCTTTTTTTAAAAAAACGTAACTTTTGGGTTTCAGGGCCCCAAAAAACTATCAACCCTTTCGCTCTTGCTGCTTTTAAAACTTCACAAAAAATGAAAAACATTTTTTGTTTTCGAACTGGGTAAAAAATTCGTCACGGGGACCCCAAAGACATTAAACCCCTTGGGTTTCCCGACCCTAAACCTTGCAACATCTACCCAATTTTGGGCATGGTATGCACATACAATTTCCCGACTCCCCCCCATCCGGCGGCTCCTTTTCCCCGGGCGGGTCGACTGTTTAAAACAAAACGTCACATTTTCTATTCTACAATGTGCCGTTGGGCCTTAACCTCGTGGTTTTGAAATTTAGACGGGGTTAAAAATTTACCAAATTTTAGTGCATTTTGTTAAAAAAAAATTTTTAAAAAAGTCCCATCACTACTTTCCCGTTGGGGTTTTTTTTTCAAATGGGGCCGGGGAACGTGGGGGGATCGGAACCAAAAAAAAACTCCCGTTTTTCACTGCAACTTCTGTACTGTAATGTACCCCAACCATGTTTCAAATTTCTCGTAAAATTTTTTTGTTACTCTTGAAAAACCACCTTCGTGATAAAAGACAGTAAAAAATTTCTAATGGGATCTCCTGCCAGTTTCACCCCACAGCACCGTTAAAAAAGGGACGGTAAGATACTGCAGACACCGTGTAAAGTACGAACGGTTTTGCTGCCGGAGTGCTCTCTCTGCTGTGTTTTGAAAAATACTTTGGCAAGTTCCATTTTTGCAAAAGGGGGGGGGGACTAAAATACTGGGAAATATTTTGGGTCTTTTTTGCCATTTTAAAATTTGGAAAATTTGGGCATAAAACTTTTTTGGGAAATAGTTTGAATAGCAAAAAAAAATTACGGCAATATTGAGATAGGAAAACATTTTAGTATGTAAAGGGAGTACCAGGTAGAAGTAACAGGGAAAAATTTTTTTTTCCGGGGGGGGCCCCAACGAAAATACCCTTGAAAAATTTTTTACGATTTTTTTAAATTTTGGGGGGTGAATTTTGCTTCAGAAAAAAGTTTCTCCCCCCAAAAAAAAACGAAGTTCTGGCGACTGATTCGAGTCAAAAGACTATTTTTGTGGTTTTTAAAAAAGTGCAATTTTCTTAGTAAAACATAACGGGAAACACCCAAAATTTTCCTTTCCCTTTTTAAACATTAAATCATGTCCCCGTTAAGTTGGGTAACTTGACAAGATTAAATCTAGCAAAATCGAAAGTCAAGCCCCGTGCCCTATATCCATTTGGGTATGTGTGTTTATACGGAAAAAATACCCTGTAAATTTCTAGTCGGCCTTTCGGCTACTTCTGGGCCTTATTTTTGGGAAAGTTACTCATCCACACGCACTGCGTGCAAAATTTATGAGCTGTCTTTTGACGTTTTTTTTCTTTGAATAGGCTGGCTATTATACAGTAAAGTAAAGGGCCCATGTTGTTTCGTTGTCTAGTATAGGGGCGGCTTGATGTTAGAAACACGATCGCGGGGGTTGTTTCTGGGGAAAAAAGCAATGTAACAAAAAAGGGGACGAAACAGAAAAAAAGCAACTTCATTTCAACATAATCGTGAAAGAATGGGGGTAAATCATTTTGTTGTTGCAATAACCAGGGTATTTCGCAAAATCAAAAGGGAAAGGCTGAAAAACCCCTACCCGGGGGGGCCTACATTAAATAAGACTGTGTGCGATCTGACTACCTGAACTGTGGGTGCCTTAGAAATTGCGGTAAATACTAAAATAGCCAAAGATCGCTATCATTTTTGGGGAGGTTAAAAAATTACGAGTTTTTGAGCACCCCTTTTGAATATTTTGGCAGAAACTTAAAGAAATTTTGTTTTACTAATTCGCCCAAAAATGCCACTATTTTGCGTTTAGACACTTCTAAAATTCAAAAAAATTTTTAAAAAAAGGGGGGGGGGACACCCCCTCCCCCTTTTACCCCCCCCCCGCCGGCGATCCACCGTCGGACACGGGAGAGCCCCCAACGTTTTAAATTTTAAACCCAGGGAAGACCCCCGCACAAAAAAATAGAACCACCCGGGCCTGTAGGGTAAAACTCTTGTAGGCGCAGTACGGGAACCCCTTTTTTTTTTTATGATGCATACCGCATCCCGCTTTTTTCCAATGCTCAATTAAATGTAGGGACCTTTATTTTAATGCTTAAATCAACAATTTATGAAGTAACTTTAAATTTCCCGTTTCCCCCCCAAAATGTTTTTTTTCTGGGAAAGGGTATTTTTTGGGTTTTCCTTTTTGTTTGAAGGCTAAATTTTTTAGAGCATGAAAACTCAAATAAAAAATGTTTTGATGCAAGTTTAAGGGCCCTTTAAAATACCATTTCCCCAATGTGAGGAAGGCCCTTTTTTACAAAGTTTTCTTATAGGGCCCACTCTGCACAAAAAAAAAAGTAGTGGCCTTGGAGCCATCACATGGAACAAACCCTAGGAATCCTAAAAAATAAAAAAATTTCTGCTTCGCCCCCTTTTTTAGTTCCCAAACTATAAGGCCTATCTTCTCAGATAGTACCATAGTGCTCAAAGCCTTTTAAACTACCCAAAAATTTTTCTCGAGTTGTTCCTTTTGGGCCACCCTTGGCATCTTGCCTAAAAATTATAAAATTCACTCAGTAATAAAAAATTAAAAACCCGGGAGTAGGAAATTTTTTAAAAGCTTTGAAATCCCTTTTCCCTTTAACCCACCCAAAGAAATTTAAGAAAAAGTCACTTCCAATGAAAATTTCCCTAAACTTTTTTAGGCCTAATCATTTAAAAACTTTTCCAAGTTGGCAGCTTTCGTAGCTTAGCTTCAAAACTCAGTCCCCCCTCTACTTAGACCCTCCCCTTTAAGGCAACTCTCTGTAAAGGGTGACAAAGGAAGGATTCTTTCCGGTGTCACCTACCCCAGGTAGGTCACTGGGGGCTCCCCTTAGAATGTGCCATTGGGCTGCCCCCTTTGGGGTTTTTTGCTCGGGCTACTCCGTGGCGTTTTAGTGTGAAAAGGGGGGGAAATTTTTAACCCTCCTGTGAAGGTTTTTGGGTGTTGCGAAAAAGTGAAAAGTAGCTTGAGTAAAACTACACCATGCCCCTTCCCCTTTTTAAAATTTCCCATACCTCAATCTCCCGGGGGCTTCAAAATAAAAAAATAAAAGCCTGTTTGGAAGAAGGATGGTACTCACTGTGTATTATTCCCAAGGGGGGAATATAACCTGATTCTTTTTATAAAATGCTCCCACATCCAATATTTTGGGGTTGTGACCCATACTGGCCTAGAGTACCTAAGTAAAATATGGGTGTTAAGGCAAATATTTCTCCCTGTGCTTTTAGAATTGCTTTGGTTATAATGGCAAAAAAAATTTCTATCTAAACTGTTTTTTTTGGGGCAGGTTTGGGGGGCATAGTGGGGGCGGGATTTTTTACAGTAGGGGCTAAAGTAATTGCTAAAAGTTTAGACCATTTGAAATATTGTAGAAATTTTCCCTTTGTGTAAATCAGTGGTGAAGTCTTTTAAAAGACTTTAAAAATAAAGTAAATCACAGTGGGACAAAAGATCTGATTCTGATATTTTAAAAGAGAAGTTTAAAATTGAATGAGCTTTAGAGTACAACCTTGAAAAATTTTTTAAAAACCCCCCACTCCTTAACAACCTTTTGGGCTAGTTTTTCCCAAAGAATATCATCGTATTATACACAAAAATTTTTAAGGGGTTTTAAAAGGAAATACTTTTGGGCCCCAGAAACCCATTCAAAAGAAGCCCCCAAAATAAGAAACTGTAACATGATAAACTGCATTGCATTGTCCCCAAATTCTGGGGAAAAATTTTTTTCGGGTTCCAGATGTAAAAATTTTTTTATTTTTTTTTCAAGCATTTTTAAAATTTCCTTTTTGGGTTTGAAAAAAAACCCCATGGTGTTCTGTTCGTGGGGACTGAATAAATTAATGAATTTTGATGCTGACCTGTATTTAGTGAAAGAACTGGATTGATGCATTGAAAGTTCTGATCTGTGACTTTGGAAAAATTTGCCTCTTCAATGGGAGTTTTCGCCCCCCCCAGTGATTTTTTTCTGGAAAACAAGATGTGGGGGTCCCGTGTTAGAAAATATCAAAAAAAATTTAGCTGCTGTTTGTTGTTTTTGGGAAATTTTTTCCCTCAGATATGGAAACATCATTCAGTATATTTTTTTAAACCTATGGGGTTAAGGGTTTTTTTACTCTGGGGGGGATTTTGGTACGTTCGTCTTTTGGGGTCAGTGAACATAACAATCGTGCACCCCTGTCTCGCCGTCGGGCGTATGTTAACACGGGGGGGATGAATGGGTTTTAGGGGAATGAGGTCCCAAAAAAAAGAAATTTTTAAAACCCAAAACCCCTTCCCCTTTCCCTTCCTAGATCCCGGGGTGACAAATAAAAGAATTTTGCCCGGGGCTGCCTTAAAAGAGTGAGTACCCAAAGTAAACAAGCAAAGGGCCCATGTTGAAGGGCCCTTAATCTAAGGGCCACTGATATTTTAGGTTTTTTAAACCCCAGGTGACTGGCACTAACCTTATAAACCTTTCAGGGACCCTAATCTGAAACCTGCCCTTGTCAAAAGGGGTTAAAATGGGCCTTAAGTTTGGGTTTTAATAGGACTATTGCATGGGGAGATAAAGTTAAGATTACATAACCCTTTTTTTTAAACCCGGGGGCCCCAAATTTTTACTTTCAATGTTCCACTTAATTCTATGTCATCCGTAACTCCCCCTTTGTAGATTTCAGTCTAAACAAAACCCCCTGTGGATGGACCTTCTGTCTATGGGATTCCCCGACCTTTTGAGGCCCAAGGTTTTTGGTACCTAGAAATCATACCTCTAGACCATTTGCCTTCTAGAAAGGCTATTAGTTCTAGGTAAAAACAACCTTTCTAGAAGGCAATGCCCTGTCACTTTGGGAAATTTTTTAAACCCCAGCAACTTTTAGTGTGGGGTACTTGTCAAGACATGTCTTTTGGTTTTTTATTTTGAGTAAAAGAACCATCTTTTTTAATTTAATATGCCCAATGCGTAACCCTTTTGTGAGTACGAGTACAAAAAACAAAACCCTTTTTGACAAACACAAGTAAGGGTATTGTCCAAAAATGTGAGTACAAGTAACTACTACTACAAATCTGAATTTCCTAGGTTTTTTTATTTTTGTTTCCCCCTTTATGTGCAATACTTGTGTTCAAGAGGGTGAGCAGCCCCCCCAAATTTTTTTAATAAACATCTGCTTTAATTTTCCCAAACCCCTTTTGGGCTTCCTTTGGGAATTATCTTTTTTGAGGGTTTTACTGTATAAAAATTTTCAAATTATTGGTAAAACCAAAAAACTTACCCTGGGATAAACAGTTGCATTCCTAAAATGTCCCCATGACTTAAAAAAAGCCATTCATTGGGGATACCCATTCAGTGTGGGGTGGGGGGGGGGTGGTGGGGGGGGGGGGGCGGGGGGGGGGGGGGGTGGGGGGGGGGGGGGGGGGGGGGGGGGGGGGTGTGGGGGGGGGGTGGGTGGGGCTGGGGGTGGGGTGGTGGTGGGGGGGTGGGGGTGTGGTGGGGGGGGGGGGGGGGGGGGGGGGGGGGGGGGGGGAGGGGGGTGGGGGGGGGGGCGGGGGGTCGGGGGGTGGCGGGGGGGGGGGGGGGGGGGGGGGGGGGGTGGGGGGGGGGGGGGGTGGGGGGGGGGGGGGGGGGGGGGGGGGGGGGGTGGGGGGGGGGGGGGGGGGGGGGGGGGGGGGGTTGGGGGGGGGGGGGGGTGGGGGTGGGGGGTGGGGGGGGTGGGGGGCGGGGGGGGTGGGGGGGGGGGGGGGTGGGGGGGGGGGGGGGTGGGGGGGGGGGGGGGTGGGGCGAGGGGGGGGTGGGGGGGGGGGGGGGTGGGGGGGGGGGGGGGTGGGGGGGGGGGGGGGTGGGGGGGGGGGCTTTAAGTTTAAGCCCCACCGTTGAGAAATCTGTGGCTTCTCTGGGATCCACCTATTTTTTAAAAGACAATAGTTTTGTTATAAGCGTTGGAAAGGTCTGACAGGAGTTTAGGAAATGATCAAATGATGTGTCCCGAGGGAAAATACGGAATTCTGTTCTAAGGGCAGTCTCCAACGATATACTTCCGTCCTGCTCACTTGGGGAAATTAACAAAACTTTTAAGAAAATTCCAGAGGGATTACTATTGGCATGGCATGAAAGCGACGATGAAAAGAACTGGGTACGCAAGTGTCAAAGATGTGGCGCCTAGGAAGAAGCCAAACAAGACGCCACGTGCGCCTCTGAAAATATTTAATGTTGGAAGCTCCAATGGATAGGGTAGGTACAGATATACTAGGTCCCTTTCCCAACGAGTGCAAGGGAAAACAAGTAGATTTTAGTAGTGGGTTAATGTTTTACAAGATGGACTGAAGCGTATACCTAATACCAAGACCAGTCCCGCTGCTTGTGGTAGTATGCGCACACAGTCGTGTACGAAGTTGACTTTTCCAGACTGGGCCTGCCTCTTAGCCTGCATAGTGAGTCAAGGAAAAGGTATGAGATCAAATGCTAGGATGATGGATGCTGCAAATTGCTAGAAAATTCAAAAAGACTAGATCTTTCCCATACCCATCCTTCGTCCAATGGGTATGATTGGAAAACCCGATTCAATCAGACCTTAGTTAGTTAGATGGGACTTAACGACACAACCAACACGAATGTGTTATATATAGTTGTCACCAAGGTAAAGAGAAGGTACAATGTTGGGGGTAAAATGTTGGAGATCAAGACCTCAATTTTTCACCTACACAAATGTAACAGGCAAAGCGAGAGATATGTCAAATCTTTTATACAGTTTACTTTCCTTTAGAAAGCCCAGAAATAAGGGAGGGATCTGTCTGCTCAAACACATGTGTTTTACGTCTGGAACAGCATTAGTATTTTTTTTCCGGCGAACATGGGAGTATTCATAACAGTCAGACGAGAATGTGACTGACGGTGACAACAACACATCACAGCGTATATCAATAGTGGTCCTCTCATCTCCGTGAAGCAAATAGGCATGGGTGAGGTAAGTTGTTGACCGAATTGCGAGCCCTAGTCAGGACTATATCATCTCTCCTAGTTTTTACTGGGGGATCCCATCGTCGCCCCGGATCCGACCGTTTGGTCTATACTCGGTACAATTTGTTTTCGGGAGAGGAATCCACAGTTCTTGCCACCTTGATTTCACAAAGCCGTTGAATCTTAGGGCGGTAATCCTGTGTGAAGGCAAGTAGATATTGGTGACATCCCATCTGTAGAGCTTCATTTAGCAAGTGTATCGACTTTTTCATTTCCTTGAATCGCCCACGGTGACTAGGGGACCCATTGAACCTTAGTAAATATTCCGTATGTGACCAAAAAACAGGAAGTAATGGGGCACCCACTTGTCCGCTGCTAACCGCAGCCTGTAGGTCTTTGTGAACATGATGAGACAGGCTATTCGCCCAATGCCCTCAATGTGGGCGCGAGAGAAAACAAGATTCCCCATTGAGTCATACTGGTTTAGGGTGGCCGGGGGGGGGAGGTTTGGTTTGTGGGGTATTTTTTGGGGTCGGCTTTCAGTGTGGGTGTGGTGGTTTCTACTGTTGTAATTGAACATAATTTTCTGTTTGATTTGGGTGGTGTGTGGATAGTTTTGCTTTTATGTTTCCTGTCCGAATCCGGTTTGAGTTTTTTTTTTGTTTGTATGTGCCGTTTTCGCAGGTACTTTAAAAAAGCAACCCCACTGAGTCTGTTCCTGGGGGGTTCAGCATGATGCTGGGCGGGGTAGTTTCCTGAACTTCGGAGAATTTGCACATGAGACTGGGACGAAAACTATGTGCACCGTTTACGAACATCGTAAGGGAAAATTTAGGGAAAAGGGGGAATAGACAAAAGAGGAGACGTTCGATGTGAAGATTGCACACAACTTATAACGTTGGGGGACCTTGGAGGTTATCGGAATGACGCCAAGTACAAAGGATTGTCACCCAAACTAAACCCAAATAAGTGGTTCGGACGCTTGTGTAGGTGACAAAGAAATTTTGTGACCTCTTTCAAATCAAACCTAATGCTAAGGCTAAGGTCAAAGTTCATCACGACAGACTGCAACCATATCCTTGAGTCATGTGGATTCCCGGACGAAATACGGCCGACTGCAGGAAGAAAGTAAAAAACACTTGCCCAGTATTAAAAGCAAACCAACCGAACCGCCGGTTTCAGTCGGATGGTTTCATAGGTCCACACGACGAAGTACCCGCCAAAGTAAGGCCGGACAGGCTTTTTAAGTACGTAGAAACAGGCACAAGGAAACTGAAGAACCCCAACACCAAACAAAAACCCCTGTGGGATCACAAACACAATGCCAAACAAACTACACACCATACAACAGGGAACACAAAGAGTCTTAGTTACTACTGAGGTTTCAGAAACTGTCCACTGCAGCCAACCCCAAAACATCAGCACCCTAAGCGCCACGAAAACCCCCAAAACAAATTTCGCCACCGTCAACCAACCGGACCACAAAAGGCCTGCCGGGCCCGAACGGCAACACCACACGCCCAAAGGCTACCATACGCCCGAGGGACAACACCACGCACCGAAGGCAACACCTACGCACCGCGGCAACACCATGCCACAAAGGCAACAACACTTAAAAAAGCACTGGGCAACATACAGGTGCACCGTTGCCCAAGGGTGCCCCGGAGGCAGTTGTGGCAACAGGGTAACCTCATTACTCCCACGTTTAAACAAACTCCACAACCGGATGCAGTTTAAAGTCCTACCCAGGACTTTAAGTAGGCCACCTGAAAGACTTATCACCTTACCCGAGCCCGAGCAGTTTGAGTTTTGAAACACAGCAGAGTTAGTTAGTTAGTATGGGACTTAACGACACTATCAACACTAATGTGTTGAAAACAGCAGAGGGGATGATAAATGCCGCACTGCGAGTAGGGTGGTCCCCATGTATTTATAACTGAAAATATAGGGGCGTGGCTAGTGCACTCCCTCCCTTACTCGACGAAAACTGAGACAAAAGGCGGGGCCACGGAGACCGAGCGGTACCGTCGCTGGTATGGCCCTGAACAAGTTGCAAGAGTGATGAAGAGGTTTCCCCAAAAAAAAAAAAAAAAAAAAAAAAAGAAAACTAAAGAGAAGAAAAAAAGTTTAAAAACTGGGGAAACTGCGTCGTCCAGGGCAGTCAAAACGAATAATTCTGAACCTTGAACTTGTGTCATCTCCTCAAGCGCTTTTACTCAAGTGTACCTCGAATATTTTTACCCCCCGTTTTTTTTGGAATGGCTGAGGCTTTCAGCCTGCAAGCAGTGTTTTCAGAACCTGTCGAGCAAAAGGGCTCTGGGATAGACATTAATTTTTCTACACATATGCCGTGGTTCGCGAAGAACTTTTTATGCGAGTTTTGTTCACTTAGCTTTGGAGTCACTGATGCAAGTTAAACGACCATTAGAAGGAACATCAGCACATGTTGCTTGCCGTGGCACGGGTAAGCCCAGGGGGGAAAGAGTGTTAAAGCCGTGGCAGACATGCGGAACGGCTTTTACGCGAAAAAAAGAAAGTCATAACTACACCCCTTCTCTTCTGCTCCAATGACTGCCCTCAGCGAAAGTGGCGGTGCACCTCGTTACAAACCCTAACGGAGCCCACTACTCCCTGTTTTCAGCGCCCCCCAGTGATCACGACCAGACGGACAATACCTTCAATCAGGTTAATAACAGGCATGCTGCACCTGAAAAAGATGCCGGGCCCACACCTCTTCTGGACGAACAGGAGGATATAAGCTAGTTCACAGAAACCTCTGGCGATCGTGACCTAACGGACATCATAAACTTAGCCAATCAGTTGTGGTGCCAACCCAACCAAATTCATCCAGCCCCAGATATTTTCGCTCACAGGAACAACCTACCGCCAACGAGAATTCCGGCCGACACCCCCATCAAAAACGACTTGTAGTGGCGAAGCCCGACACGAAGACCACCACAAACAATGAAGCCATACTATTTCAGGCAAAACTGTAAACGGAAAACGAACAGAATTTATTGCGGGAAGTCTAGTACGAACAGAAGCCCGCTTACTGTAGCACCATTTTCGGGGGGGAGGGCAGTGAGTCACAACTTTATTAGTTCCGTTTCAAAACCTGGTTTAGAGAGCTTTGGGGGGGAGGGCCAAGGGCTTGTTATGCCCAGGGGAGAGCTCATTTGCACGGCAAAAACCAGAGGGTACATACGAGACCAAGCTGAGTCGCTTCGGGAGGACATGGTTAACGTGGCTCCGTCGGCAGGATAACTCCTCCCGGAGTATTGACAGAAGTCCAGGGTTGGTCGCCCACGCTGGGTCGGCAGTGGGTCGGGCCTACCCGGCACTCGCCTTTTACCGACCGGCAAAGAGACCTGAATAGCACGGCGTTCCGACCAGCACAAAAATTATCAACTTCGTTGAAAACAAAAAGCATGACAAGAAAAACTCACATATTGAACGGGAAATTGATCACAAACCTCAACTTGGAAAGTTGGAATAGTGCAGTAATATTCATCATCTAGAATAACTTATGGAGCAGATGTATCATGGGCCACCGCATATCCTAGAACTGTAAAATTCATCCCGACTTTCCAGGGGGGGGACTTCCGTCACCCTCGCTACACGGTGGACACGCACAGGTACAGTGCCCCTATTCTCGCAATCAGTTTCTGTGAGTATGCATGTATAGTAGTGGCTAACAAGTCTAGTCCTCGGCGCCCATTAACGCAAGTCTGGTGATGTGATGACGTGGCAATGCAATTCGATGTTGTAAACAAACACAATGTTGCAGTAATGATTATTGTGATCGCGGAACGGACACAGCTACCATTGAAAATGCAAAAATAAACATGGAAAACTCGCACACGTGCGCGTGGAACACGTTGTGAACGCGGATTTGTGGACCGGAATGAGATTGTTTCGAAATTGGACGGACTAGTTGCACTCGCAGCAGTGGAGGGGGGGGGGGGGGACGGTGTGTGGGGGGGGGGGGGGGATGGAGATTTATTTTTAGCGACTTTTGGCGGTGTTTTATACATTGAATTATAGTGGAGAACTGTGTTTCTAATGCGGTGTGGCTGGAATCTTAATTGAGAAAGTAAATAAAGCTTACTGCTCCATTTTGTGACAGCAACTTGCCCGATTCGGGCAGCCTTTTTCTCAGTTTTGTAGCAAGCCCATAAATAATACTGTTGCCGCGGAGGATTTTCCGCATCAGTTGAATTGAGAAAACTTGTGATTGGTCCCTAGTTTCAATATATTCAATGAATGTAGCTAGCGGTCGATCGATCGTGTGGCTACAGGGCGCGGCGCCGGTGTGGAATGTTATTATTATTGAGGCTTTTTACGTACGTAGAAACGGGCACGAGGAAACAAAGTAGAACTTAAACCTGACCGGACAAAAACATAACTCTGAACTATTTACAAAATTCTGTACATTGCGCTAGCAAACAAAATTTCTGCGATAACTATGTACAAAACCACCCCGAACCCAAACTAGTTACATAGGAGTGTTACTAACAATCCATTTCACCTGTCATACATTCTCATCCATCTTCACCTTTTCATCCAGGGCCCAACACTAACCCTTGCATTTTCATCCATTGACTAACAAAACCATTCCAATTCATTTCATTGCTTCATTCCATTACACTGCTCTGCCTTAAGTAAGTTAGTAATGTAGACCCATTGTTTGTTACACCTGGCTAGCTGGGCAGCAATTTATCTTTTGTGTTGGTTTAGGGGATGGGTTCTTGATTTCTTATGTGTAGTTAGAGCTGTCCTGGCTGCCAAGGTGTGAGGGTCTCGGTCTTCTCGGTCCCGTTGTATAATTGGATATTATTCTTTGGACTTTGATAATTTTTGTACCAGGAAGAGTCTTTCGTGAGTAATTCATTTATATTATTTTCCCCTTCCTGAATTCTCAATTGCTTCACCGTTGTTTTTGTTACCTGAAAGCACAGGTTTTAATTTAAATTATACTGGAACTACTTCGAAGGAAGCCTCCTCTCCTTTTTTTATTGTGGTTTGTAGTTCTGGAACCCATGGCGGACGGGCCACTGTAACAGGACTATTTACAATCTCACTAGGCAAAACTATTTACATACCCATTTACATCAACAGAAGAGTGTTCAGGTTGAGTCTATTCAATGCTTTTTTGTAACTATGGGTGCTCCTTACATGCTCCGGAACAAAACACCGGACGTGACATGAAACACAAGGACAACTATATACACCAGGCCAGCATTCATGTGGCCAACCCCCACTATTTACAGTATTAACAATGTGATGTGCTCTTTACATGCTTGTAGCCGGGCGGACGTAATGTGGAACAAAGCAAACCTATTTACACTGAACTACCAAAAAAACTGTTGCATGCATGGGCACAGACACAAACAGAACAGAAACCCCAAAAGAAAACGGGGACACAAAGGCAAAACCATTCACACTAAATATTCTGACTGGGACCTTATCTTTTTAATCCGTGGGCTCGGTACGGGCGTCCCAGAGTACTGGGTTCCCCTGTCTGATACTTCGCCCGAAGCCGACCTCTTTAGTGCAGACTCTGGCCCCTCCCCCTCACAAAAATCAAACCAACCCTCCCCCGAAGGTGGATCCTTTGGAGGAGGCTCTGAGGCACGCTCCCCGCCATCCGACATCGCCGAGTCTGAGGACAGATCGAGGTCCTCCTCTAATGTCTTTATTTCAACCTGTCCGGGTGCTGCTGCCAACGATGGCGAGCAGTCTGCCTCAGGAGTCCCAGTACCCCCCCTCACACTGCTTAGAGGCAAGGAAGTCCTGCTCCACCTCAAGTGCCGCCTCCTCTAATTCCTGGGTTGAATATTGTGGGCCTGTTTGCGAGGGTTCAGGTGCCGACCCCACATCGGCACTGACATGAGCAGAGTACGACGTGGGGCAGGAACCAAACACATGTCCCTCCTCCCCACAGAGGTTGCACCGTACCTCGTTGGGACACTCTGCCTGGCCGTGCCCCAACTTCAAACATTTTCCCAAACGTCTGTTGGGACACGACTTGGCTTCGTGCCCCTCCTCTCCACATCTAAAACAGGTACGGGGCTGGCAAAAGTACCTAATGTGGGCCTTGGAACCCCCTATGAAGAGGAACGATGGAATGTCCCTCACCAGTTCCATACGGAACTGTCTCTTGCCATTAAATATACCTTTCAACTCACCCGCAGTATATTTACACCATCGCATTTCAGAGACAGTACCTCGCCCTCGCCCTCGCAACCAGGCGCTGATCGACCTCGAAGGGAAGGTAAAGCACCGTCACCGCCACAGAGCCATCATATGGGGTGACAGTGAGCCCCTCTACCCCCTTCAGGCATGACACACCCTTAACACAGGCAGCATCAGACTTAAACTTAAGGTCATACGTGTTGCGGGCCTCAAGCGCCTGCAACATCTCAATTTCTCCAATTTCGACACCATTGTCTTTTAACACAGTAAACGCCTGTGGGGGAGGGACACTCACCCCAGACGAAAACTCCAACTTAACAATTGTGCTATCCCGACCTCCGGGCATAGCAGCAGTTTGTGTGGCTCGAGGCCACGGAATGAAAAGAAAAAAAAAACTCTGACCAGGGTTTACAAAGGACAAAATTTAGGATGAAGCACGCTGCAAGGTTTTAAGCACAATTGCAATAAATAGTATAGCTATCACACAGTGATACAAGTTGAGCACGGCAAAACGACGAGAGCGAAACGAAAACACGTCTGCTCTCGTCGAAGACCTGAACTGAACTGGAATGTTATTATTATTGAATGCTACAGAGGCCTGCCACAGTTTATAAAAATAGACTAGTGTATGCACGTGTCACTTAATTTGCAGGAAAATAATTATTTGTTCAGTGGTTATTGCTGCTGTTTGATTTATTAGTTCGCTGACTCCTGTGAACACGATGTCCCAGACTATTACCAGCTTCTTCAAAAGGAAAGTTCCTCCAAAGGAACCTAAGCAAGGTGACGGCAGTGGCCTTGACAGTTGTGGAACATCAGCTGATGTGTCAATTGATACTACACAACCAGCAGCGGAAACGGGGTGTTCGTCTGCAAGAGCAACAGATGTCGCGGCGGGTCTATCGGAAAACGCGGCTAAGAAAAAGAAGCAGAAACTTGCAACACAGTTCAAACCCGAATGGAGGGAGGGGCGGCCATGGTTGCTGTACGTAGAAAATCAGGGAATGTTCTGTTCCTATTGCCAAAAGCATAACAAAGCCCCGTATGGAAGGAATGTCTGGAACAAAAAGCCAACAGTCAGGTTTAGGCTGGAAACAATTAAGGATCATGAAAAATCTGCCGAGCATAGAGACTCGGTGAGACTTGAGCTGACAAAGTCGAAAAACATTGCCACAGAGCTAACGAAGCCGACTGTAATATCTCGCGATGGCATGATTCAAGCATTTATGTGCTTATATTTTCTCGCAAAGAACAACATCGCCCATTCCACAAATTTCCCCAAACTTTTGGAGTTAGAAGCCCTGCTGGGGGAG
This sequence comes from Holothuria leucospilota, assembly GCA_029531755.1. NCBI lineage: Eukaryota > Metazoa > Echinodermata > Holothuroidea > Aspidochirotida > Holothuriidae > Holothuria > Holothuria leucospilota. Next base: position 32,709,627 of record CM055961.1, on the reverse strand, counting down.
GATATTTTGGACAAAATAAGCAAGGGACAAACAGCGAAATACACTTCAAAAATGGCAATAAAGGAGATGCTGGAATGTATAAGCGAAGTAATTGAAACTGATATTCTGGATAACGTCAGAAAAAGTGACAGCTTCAGCATCATGTTCGACGAGACAACCGATGTGTCAGTGATTGAACAGTTCGTGATACATGCACGGTACATCGATGAGAGTGGCAATGTTGAAGCCAAGTTTCTCAAAATATTGGATGCATTAGCCAAAAATGAAGTTGACAACAGAGACCCACGTACCAGTGGACAGGGTACAGATATGAACGAACTGGATGTCGGCATTATCAAACTAAACGCTGACAAAATATGCAGCACAGTAACCAAGTATTTGGAAGACAATGAACTTGACTATGGTAGACTGAGAGGAATAGGGACAGATGGCGCGTCAGTAATGACTGGGAAGACAAATGGTGCAGTGAAAAAAAATCAGACAGACAAGCTCACAAACAAGAAGATGAAAAGAACCCCCATAAACTAATAAATCGTGCAGTGGGAGAACATTGTGCAGCCCACAAACTCAACCTGGCCGCCAAGCAATCTGGTAAGGATTTTCCTATCATACAAAGATTTAAGCGTGTCCTGGCCTCCCTGTATGCATTCTACTCTAGAAGTGCAGTTCGCGACAAAGGAAGATCCGTAGTCCAGGAATTACTTTCAGAAACCCTAAACGAAAGCGGTAAAATCTCAAATCCTGCAGAAACCAGATGGTTATCACTCGGGGAATGCGCAGTTAAACTGAAGAATATATTCACATCCGTTGTGGTAAGCTTGGAACGTGAGGCAGAGGAACGTGCAGACACGACTGCAGCAGGACTAGTGAAGCTGATGACAAAGCTTGAATTTGTCGCAACTCTGTTTCTTCTCTGCGAAGTCTTGCCAACCGTCAACAGGCTGAGCACAGTGTTCCAGGGAGCGAGAGTTAACTTTGCAGATATTAACCTAGCACTCTCTGCCACACTGAACACCAAGAAGAACTTGGACTTGACTCCGAGTGTAGCCAGCTTGGTTGAGAGGTGCAATGCTCAAGGTATCTCAATTCAGTGCAAAGATCTAGCTCAAGATATTGCGGATTTTACCACCAGTGTCCACGAGCCATTTATTGGACAACTAATGGAAAATATTGAAGCACGATTCACAGATAGTGACACTGATGTGATGGCATCGTTCTCATATGCATTCGATCCTGCAAGCTATGCCAGCCCAAATGCAGAAGAACTGCTCTGCCAACATATGGAAGTCTTGTGCAAACAGTTTGCAATCCCCAGGGACCAAGCCATAAGTGAAGTTAAAGACTTAATTTTTTATGTCACTGGAAGTGGCCATGATTCACTGGGCCCAAAGGAATTTCTTTCAACCCTGACTGCTCGTGGCAGCTTGTACAGTACTACATTCCCATCAATCAGCAAGTTAGCAACAATCTACGCATCTCTCCCACCCCATACTGCGGATTGTGAGCGGGATTTCTCCAGAGTAAAGTTGATAAAGACGAACATACGGAACCGCATGGGAGAAGACACTCTTGACTGTTTGTTGAGAATTAGTGTTGAAGGCCCCCCTATCAAGGAATTCGATTTTGAGAGAGCTGCCCGGATTTGGGCTGAAAAGAAGCCAAGGCGGTATAGAGTCCAGTTGTCCTAAAAGTACAGAGTGCAACTACAAGCCAAAAGAAAACTCTGGAGGTATGTCATTTTGATACCCTTCATAATTTTATTGAGAAACATGATCAATGCTATGCTACATCTTTTCTCAAATCTCAATATGTGCATCACATACGCCACACAAAATTGCAACAACAATATGACAAAATATAAATATTTTTTTTTTAGAAATCAGGGAAATCAGAAAACTAAATGGGTGAAAAATGGGGTAGTTGTCATGGGGGGTAGGGTGAGGTGCATTTCTCAGATCAGCCGATTACCCGGCACTCGACTCCGGCTGGCTACCACCCTGCAGAAGTCTAGGGTGATTTTCGAATTATTAAACGAAGAACACGCTCTTCATGGGGAGGGGGAAATTTTTAATTGTGGGTTAGTTAGTTAGTTAGATAATATTTAACGACACACCAACACGAATGTGTTATATAGTGTCAACTAGATAAATTCATTTCAAGTCCTCCCCTTTAGTCGCCTCTTACGACAGGCGGGGAATACCGTGGGCATATTCTACAACCCCCAACCCACAGGGGGGCCAACCATGGGGGGGGGGCTTGCTCGGTTTTGTGGCGCCGACAACCCGCCAGTCATGGGATGAGTAATAACGGTATCTCGCGCGCATTTTATAGGCGAGAGTTGGGGACAAACTACTCCCCACGCACTACCTCCGCACCCCACCTGGATGCAGTTTAACGTCATACCCAGGACATTTTAATTGTGGGACGTCTGTGACACGTTCTTCAAATATTCGTAAATTATTTGATAACTGTTCTCCTAAAGGGGCCACTATGTAATTGTATGTGTTTTGTTCTATTGTACTGACTCGGCCTGGAAACTTAAAACATCCATATTTCATGTTAAATTCTTTCCTTTGGACAAAGTAAGTTAGACTTAATCATTTATGTGTCGGAAAGGACCAATTTCCTGTTTTTGTTGGGACAATTTCTGGTGAAATGCGTGGTGGTTTGATGAGTTTTTAGCACATATTGCGACGTTTTCGTTTTTGTGTGTGTGTGTGTGCTAATTAAGAGGGTGCATGGCTTTTAGCCAAAGGATGAGTCTGACAATAATTTTGTTTTGTTAATCGGTATGTAATTATGCATTTCTATATTTTTAATCGTTATGTATGCTAAAGTACTTAGGTTTAAATGTCTTCACGAGGGCGTGAAGATGTAGGTGGGGGATAGTGTTGTAGTCACAACAGAGGGAATAACAGCTAGGATGGGATTGAAGCGCCCTCAATCTGAGCAGGGTTAATTTAACCCTTCGTCTGCAGCAGTCCACTGCTTCTTGGACTAAAAGCCGAGCTTGTCTATGCCCTGTTATTCCACCAGTCACCTATTACCACTTCCTTAAGATTATTTTTAGACATGTCATAGGCGAGCGCTTGTTTCGACTCTTCACGTGCTCGAATTATATTCTTGTTCACCTGTCCTACTTCGAGTATAGCATGACAGCGCGAAGATTTATTACCTGTCAACAGTCAGGTAAGGACGACCCATAAGTAGGCGCTGTCCTTAGCATCCAATCGGCTGCGCTGTGCCATTTGCCCAACCCTCAGACCAATCAGTGCAGTTGTGCCATATTCTACTCTTTTAGTCATGCAAGGTAGAACAACAAACACCTGTTTGTTTTACCAGACCCTTGGTAGGCGCTGTCCAGAGTATCCAATCGGATGCATTGTGCCATTAGTCTATTTCACCGATCAATCGAAATGATTGTGCCATACACCGCTATCTTTATTTTGGTTGTGACAGGTGGAAGATAAACTGTCCACCTAGATCCTGGGGTGGGCGCTGTCTTTAACAACCAATCAGAACAGTTTGCCATTCGCTTTTCTACTGACCAATCAGCGGTCTTATGCCATTTCGGTTGTAGGGTTACCTATGTTTGTGTTACTTGTCTACCCAAGGAATAGAGCCCATAAATCTAGTCAAGACACGGGGATGTGGTCGAGGGGTAAAGAAATACCAGCACATCCCTGGATATTGACAAGGGAATGGCTACCGAATCTGACAGGTCGAAAATTTTGCCAGATATGAAGACTTGTAAAAGCCCAACAAATAACTGTAAAGAATTCTTATGTTTTACGTAATGAGTTTATGGGACCAGAATTTCTATATAAGGGGGAGATTTTGGTGCACCGGTATGACTTCGGTCCGAGCATTGGGGGAGTCCAATAGCACTCTTGAACAAGTAGATAGCGAATCAGTAGCTAGTCGAACTTTGGTAACTTGTAGTGTGTAGACTGTATTCAATCATCTCATCATCGTGTATCACCTTCAACGTGTTTGATTCCGTATAGTTACTTGTAAATAAATTGTAGTGAGCTTAGAACTTTAAACCGCTTGTCGTGCGTCTTGATTTGCCTTCCATCGCCCTCCAAAACTTGGAACGCGACAATATGATTCGATCATTAATAAGGGCAGTTCTGATAATAACTAAAGAATGAAACATGTACGATGTAAGTCTTTTCTTATTTACTTTCAACAGATGCAAATTTACAGACGAGTGGGAGGGTGCCCTCGAAGTGAAGATGCCCAGAATACGTATATGTTGGACATTATTTTGTAGAGATAGCTTGTATCATTTAATCGCAATGTTTACAATTATTTAATCGACTTTTTAGGTATGATAAACATTTCATGTCTAAATAAATCTGTAGGTGATACAGACGGAGTGTAAGATAGAAATTCTATGGCAGCGGGAGGGTGGTGATCTACATGCGGTGTCAGATGCCATACGAAAATTAAAGCCATAATAATGACTTGCTAGACATAAGTAAAGATACAATGCGTAAAGAAAACGATGATGATGTTACCATTAACGCAATTTGGAAAAGGTTAACACTAGTTGATCTAGGAGATCACAGAGTATATTAGAGATGGTATTTCGAAGAGAAAATAGACTTCTGCGACAGAAACATACAATGGAAACGATTCAAGTGATAGTTAAGTTCATAAAGAAATTGTTTCATCTTGGTCGCTATATTCCCCTAACTAGTCTTCTCGAGACAACGACAAATACAGAGAGACCCTCTCGAAACTTTTACTGGCCATGAATATTGAAGGAAATAGTAAATTATTGTAAGTCATGTGTACAATGTCAAAAGACGTATGATAGGACAGTAGGAAGGGAGCTACTGGCTCTAATTTAGAATCCGTGCCCGGAAGTGACGAAGGCTAGCGTACCGGAGAAGAATACACGGAGCGGCTTACCTTGTTCAATGGACTGCCATGAAAAGACCCGATGAATTGACTGCATGATGAATAGGTTGACTTGCCAGCGATGAATAGACCCGATGAATAGACTAGATGCGTGATGAATGCCGATAAGGAGACATTAAAATGAGGAGACGAAATACAGGAGATCAAGTAGAACAATTTGTAGGACGCTGAAAGAGACAAAATTTGAAGGGAAATTTTAGAAATAAGGTTAAGGAATAAGGGTTAGAGGATAGGGTTAGGGGTTAGGGGCTGGGTGTAGGGGATAGGGTTAGGGGTAAGGGTTAGGGGATAGGAATAGGGGTTAGGGATAGGGGATAGGGTTAGGGGTAAGGGTTTAGGGGATAGGGATAGGGTTAGGGGTAAGGGTTTAGGGGATAGGGTTAGGGATAGGGGATAGGGTTAGAGAATAGGGTTAGGGGATAGGGATAGGGGTTAGGGATAGGGTTAGGGGTAAGGGGATAGGGGATAGGGTTAGGGATAGGGGATAGGGTTAGAGAATAGGGTTAGGGGATAGGAATAGGGGATAGGGTTAGGGGATAGGAATAGGGGTTAGGGATAGGGGATAGGGTTTGAGAATAGGGTTAGGGGTAAGGGGATAGGAATAGGGGCTAGGGTTGGGGTTTTGTACATATTGAGTGTAATTACGTTAGGAGATAAGATAAGATGAGATAAGATATGTAGGTTCTTACAATTAGGCAGAAAAATTCAAAGGAGGGTTGTGAACATCATATACTTCGGAGGCCGCATGCAGGAATTCAAGAAATGGATCCTTGTTTTGTGACTTCACTTTGGTTCTCCAAAGATGTTCGGCTAGGTAGCCTGGTATATGTTTATGCCTGGCTCCATATGCTGGAAGTCCTTTCTTTGCATGTAACCACTCGTTTTCAATGTGGTTGGTACAAGCACCTGGTGGTACGGCAGAGAAATGGAAGATATTAGTTTGAATGGTACTTTGCTGTTGACCTGATGTAATTAAAACGGTATTAAATTAGAATTTTGTAACAGTACATACCTGTTTGTTTGTTGGTGAATTCCACTGAGTGGTTTACTGTCAAGTGCTTGTACCCCATTTCTTCTAGTTTAGAGTAGGACTTCCAGCAGTCGCTGTTGATTATGGAGGAAGGATCCATTTCTTGATGAGGGGCAGGAGTGTTTGCTCATCCCGTGCGCCGACGGCTTCCATAAAGATCTTGTCCCTTTGGTTCCTCTCCCGTCCGCCAAACACCCACTGACCCTCTTGCATGCGACCTCGGTGATATTTCCGTTTGCCGAATTTCGCCTCGTCAATTTCAACGATGACGTCTGGACCTCCAATTGGTGTACTGTGTCGGAGTAAATATTCTTCACAGACTTCTCTGGCAAAATTACACCAGTCCACGCAGGTGGCTGAAGAAATGCCTAACTCATGTTCCATCAAATCCTGGGACACATTTCGGCTCCACCAGTAGGTGAATTGGAGGAGCTGCCCCAGGGAAAGGTTGCTTTTCTCGAACCATGAGTGTTTTCTTATACTCTGCGTGGACTGGTGGGGATTTGGGCCTCGGTTGCGACACCTCCATCTGTAGAATGATTAAAAAACGATAATTGTACAATTCAGGACACGTTTAAGATAACTAGAATAAATACAACGGTACAACTAAAATATTATCCACAAATAATAGAGAAATAAATAAAAGCAACTGACCTGTAACCATCACTGGGTGCCTTTGTCCCAGTGATGGCTTCAAACTTCATGGTTTGTCCACATTTCGAACAAGTCGGCGATTCATGAATGATTTTTTGTTGTTGAAGCCACTTTATTGTTGTCAACTTGTCATTTAAAATTTCTCGTTGGAGGAAAGTAAAATTTATTTCCTTTGTTGTGTTGTGTTGAGAATAATTCGTTTCCCAAGAGGATGAAGCCATCTTGACGTTTCAAGCGTGTGTGCTCTTTGTTTGCTGTTATCTGTGTGGGTGGATATCCTTTTCTTTTATTCCCGTTTTGTGCTCTTACTTAATTGTTGAATTTCTTGTTAGAATGGCTGCTCCGATGTGAATATTTATAATATATGTTTATAATGGTGTTCGTGAATATTTATAATATTATAATAGTTCTCAATTTGAATATTTATAATTTCTTGAGTGTGGGAGGTGCTGGGGTTAAGTTAACGGATCCTAATGGTAGTTGGATGTAAATATTCATAATATTTAAATGAGGATGTCGGTTTTTGTGTTCTTAATTTATTTCGCCATCCCAACCACCAAATGCGCTTGTAGCGTAATGGATAAGGCTTCAGATTGATGATGTTAATGTTGTTGATGTTCCCGGTTCAAATCTATGTCTAACTTTCTTCTCTTCTCTCCATCACAGGTTTCATTTCAAACATTTCTCTCCACAGCTTGAAGACTACGCTGCCGAGGAGGAGAAAAAATGAACCCGGAACGGACAATATAAAAAGAGAGGGAGTTATACCATAATTCTCCAATTCGCCCAACTCTTTTAGTTCCCCCCAAATATCCAAGCCCCATTTATACGCCTCCCCCATCAAAAGAGCGCCCTCTTTTAGCTTGTCTGATATCCTTGTCGACGTCATCCTACTTCCGGGCACGGATTCTAAATTAGTACCGAGCTACTAAAGCATCACTTATTCCCCCCTTTGATCATTGAAACAAGGATTAAATGATGACATATATTGTAGCAACTGTATGTCACAACGCAAAGACAACCCGATTTCTTTTTGATTGAAATCGGATTTGACACAATCTGAAACAAACGAAATCTGATTAATAAGGCTTTTAGAACCAGTTAACGGCGGTCTTGTAATCTTATATTACAATAGATTCTGGTGATTTTGACACATAGTAGATTCCCGCCGGGTCTCCGCTTCTACACACAGACATGTTCCCTAGCGTGGTCCTAGAACCCACGCGTGTAAACTCTTGCTTCGCGTATGTGGAGCACGTTTGGTTCATTTACATGCTTTTGGGGGAAATCGCATGTTGTGCCCCTTTCCCAGAAATCCTACACATGCTATTATCGAAAGGCTTTTTCACGACTCTTGTGTAAAATTTCACGTTTTTCGTGTTGAACTGTTTAAACTTTAATATTTGTCAAACACAGTATAGCTGTCATCGACTTTATTATCCATAGGTCACGGCGTCAGTTGAAGAGGTTGAGAGACCAGATCATGCATATGCCATTGGGTTTAATGTCTGATTTTGTTTCGTGGCCATTGTTCGGTGAAAATTCGCGTTTCTCGGGATGACCTGTTTAATCTTCTCAAACGCAATATATCTGTCATCTACATCGTTGTGTCTAGGTCACGTCGTGGTTGAAAGAGGCAAGGCTGTCATAAATTATTTCATATGACGCGTCTAAGTGTCGTCAAAATGTTTTGTGGTTTCTCCATTTAGGGAACATGCATAGTCGGTGTTATTCCGTATTAGTGATAAGAAGTTGAAACTGTCACGAAAGTCAAGTTTCGCCATTAAGTACGAACGGTTGGCGGAGATGACAAAAAATAAGCGCAGGTGTATTTTATAAAGTATAGGCTACCAATTTCGTTTCTCTCTGCAGCGACGTGAAATAATGGCTTTTCGCAAGATTCCCATGTGAAGGAGAATAAAATGTTGGTTTACATTGTCTAAATCTCGTACAAATGTTTGCAAAGATTTCAAAAATTGTGATTCTCCAGAAAACATGTATGCATCTCATTTGCCCTCTGCCTCCCACAAATCTTGGCTACGCTACTGTATGTACGACATAACAAAGAAACTTGTTTAATATTTCCTTGAACAATGTCAACGTCATAAAGAGAATCAATGCTTTGCCAAATGAATGAGACGTGATGACATCATAAATGCAGGGCTGTTAACTCACGCATTCAACGCGAGAGTGAGGCATTTTGGGAAATTGTCATGCTCCAACGATGAACAATCAGTTTCTCACGCAATGTCTCGGTATGATGTAACAAATTCGACTCATAGCGGAAATGATGTGTCAGTGTCAGTAAAACGACAGCCACCACGATAAGTTCCTTTCCCGACTAATGATATTGTGGAGTAAGATCATGGCAGTGCAATGCTATATACATACCAGGGACGTGGCCGTGGGGGGGGGGGGCAGAGGGAGCGACTGACACCCTTTCAACGTCTGAAAAAAATTAAAACATGTTCTTCATTCAAATTCCAAAAAAAATTTGCTCATAATATGATATATGAAAACGACGAAACTGGCAAAACATTGCACCAGATTGCATTTACGGATCTTCAAAATACGGGCAGGCATCAGACTTTTCAATTTTTCGTAAGCCTATTGATAATGTGAACAAGACGTCTCATTAAAAAGGTCTAGGAACAAGAAACATCTGAAAACTGGCAATTCTGGGCCTGCATTAAGCACGCTCGGGCAATGCGATCTCCTGCAATCTATGGGTGCTTTTGGTCACCCACCCCCCCCCCCCCCGTCCGGACGTTCAATGCGGACCGATTCTCGTGCTGATCACAGCGAATATCAGTCTCACTAATCTCCCATCGAATGTCGCTCTCACCAAGTCACCAAAGGTTGACAACCCTGGAAATGTCGCATGCAGTGGCATAGCTATAGGGAGGTGGACGTCATGGTATACGTACCTGCCACGACAAAATCGTACTAGGCTTTCCTAGACGTCTCCCAAATAAAAAAAAAATTGAAATGCAAAGTTTAGTATATAAGTCATACATAGAGACAGAGAGAACTCTCTACATAAGACATACGGAGAGGAAGAGAATTCGCGATCTATGTGCTCTTTGGAAAGATTCATGACAACTCAGCCCCCTCTCCCACCAATGGTTAAAAAAGAAGTCGTGGCGACGCCACAGGTCACATAAATGTATTATATAACAATATTTTTTGTTTTTATTTGTCACAGGTAGAAGCTTTTGTGTCTGGAATTTTGTTGAAACCCAGTACAGTAATAAAAAAAATATTTTCTTTTTTATGCAGTGATCTCGACTGGTGCATACTGAGATGGACGATATGCATTTAACTACTAAACAAATGAAAAAAGCTTTTTAAGTACGTCGAAACAGGCACTAGGAAACTAAAGAATCCAAACCCCAAACAAAAACCCTGTCGGATCACAAACACAATGCCAAACAAAGTACACACCATGCAACAGGGAACACAAGAGTCTTAGTTACTAGTGAGGTTCAGAAACTGCCACTGCAGCCAACCCCAAAACAACACCCTAGCCCACAAACCACCCCAAAACAAAGTCCCACCCGTCAACCAACCGGCCCACAAAGGCCACCGCACCCGAAGGCAACACCACACGCCCAAAGGCTACCTACCATACGCCCGAGGACAACGCCACGCCCGCCCGCCCTGACAGATTAGCAGAGGAGGCTGGTACAGTGACGAGTGACAATCTGAGCCCTCTTCAAGCTTACAAAATTTGGCACTTTTGGTACCAGTAAATTGTGCCCCGATGTATTCATCATACCTAGTAGGGCAACCAATTCCCATTTGGAAGAGAGCAGTCATCTCTTTCCAATCTTTCGAACAGTGCTAGCCAGTTTACTCTTCCATTATGGAAACATGAAATTTTAGGGCAAGTGCACAATACCATCTTTTGTATTATGTTGTTTGTGATACCAGTTTTTTAACCTCGTGTTCGAGTGGATTTTGTAGCACAAATAGAAAGGCTTCAAATAAAGGGTTGCATTTTGCATAAAGAAGTATATTGGAGTTTTTTCGCAACATATGAATCGAGTTCCCTAGTAGAGTTAACAAGATTTGGGCAGCTGAGACACCTACTTTTGTAAACAGGTACATGCTGTCAACTTCTCACATTGATGGTTAGTGTTTTCTTTCACTGTTTAGTAGAATTTTGCCCAATTCTTTTTCCTTTTAGGTGATTTCACCTCACCATTTCCCCCTTTGATCTAGTTGACACCATATAACACAATCGTTGTTGGTGTGTCGTTAAACCCCCATCTAACTTTCACTGTTTTTAACTTATCATTTTGGACCTTGGATTCTAGTGGGAGACACTGCTTCTACAGGGTAAAAGCAGTTCCAAAACCTCGAATACCTTTTATTCATTCGTCAGAAAATGAAGGATGAATTGTGACTCTTAAAGTTACTTTATCAGTTGGGGTATATGACATCACTTTGGGTGGCAAATGTGGCAACTACTATTGCTTCTATTTAGCGGACTACAAATATGCATGGAAATTTTGATTTCTACATGTAGATGAGTCCCATGATACTAGAATGTGGCTTTAAGTGGCAAGGGGCATAAAAGTTCAGCTGAATTTTGTTTACAATGGGTTAAGTTTAATTTTCCAGTTATATTTTTTAACCGCCTGTTAGAGATCTGTGTTGTAAGCGAACATCAGCCAAGTGGCGTCTTCTTCGTCTTAACCTGCATAATTTGTATATACCTTCAAGTAGTCATAAAGTTTCTATAAACATGGCCTCACACAGCTCAGGGATTATCTTGGAAACAGTCGGCTTGGCAACCCTGTATAGACATCGTAGCTTACTGTAAAAACACCTCAATAAAGGTTGAAAATATCAAATGGTGATTTCAAATTGGAAATGGTGGAAGGGGGTTGGGGTGCTATGGGAGCGCTGGAGCTTTTCTTTAGAGTTCTTAGGAACAATCATTCTACAGTATAAAAGGAAATGGGGTGAAAATATCACTGCCAAAGGCACACCCAACCTGGGTGAGAGACAAGCTTAAAAGTAACAGTGATGTACATGGCACTCCGCAAAGTTTGGTAACCTTGTAATTGCTATTTTTTTAGAAAATTATAAGAGGGTTAATAAGATCAACACCCGACCTGCACACTGGCCTTTCAGCAACCTTTAAGGTTTAAGTTGTGCTGCCAGGTTTGAGGCAGCGCAGAAGGGGACAGATCTGGGTCAAGGTAGCATCCACTACTAGAGTCTATATGCAGTTTCTTTTTGAAACAAAAACTGAATTTTTTTTTTCCTTTCCGTTTTCACGTGAGGAATTCTACTTTCGGCAAAGTATTTCCATATGTCTATGAAACTGACTGTAAGACATTACTTTCATTAACAAATGCGACTTTCCATCTATTTCTACCAATTTGGCACTCTGCCTAAGTCTTTAACCTAGTTTCCCAATATAATCGCATAAACCTGTCAGAGTTGTGATGGGGATTCAAACTTCTCTGTCCCTGAAAGATAATGCATACTATTGCATAGTGAATTAGATGAAATTTAACGACACACCAACACAAATGTGTCATATGGTGAAAATGGCCGTATCAGTGGTATGATAGCTCAACATGAATGCAAGTCTTTCTCCTGGAGATATTGCATGCATCATTGTAGTTTCTTCCTTTTTGATGAAAAGTTTTGCCTTGTCAAAAGTTCCTCAAATGCAGAAACGTCCATCTTAAGGACGTTTTGAAGCTATCTAGATCGGACTGCTGAAGTTCTTTCCAAAGTAACCTCATCAGCCCGCCGTCAGGGTGATGAAGAAACAACAAACTAAGATTTCTCGCACTTACCTGTCTAGAAAGTTATGGCTTCTGGCGACCGCAAATGACCTTTGATCCCCACCACAAAAATAGGAATCACCTACTTAATATGGGCAATCTACATACTAAGTATAGGGTCTTTGAAAGTTACCCTTCTTGAGATAGTGCCTACAAGATTTTGACCTCTGGTGACCCCACATGACCTTTGACCTCCACCAAACACAATAGGGATCGTCTACTTAATACATGCAATCCACACGGAAAGTATAAGATCCCTCACAGTTACCCTTCTTGAGATGTATTGTTCACAAGGTTTTACCTGTTCCTCAAGGAACATGAGGTCTATCGAGAGACTAATGCAAAACTGCCTCAGTAAGATCCAACAAGGATTCAGTTTTTCTCCAACAAAAACTGTTTGCATGCACTTTTGCAAGCGGCGAGGTGCTCATTGCGACCCAGACCTACATTGCTTTTTACGTGCTAAACAAACGGGCACGGCCAGACCAGCGAAAGGATATAACATATGGCCAACAACCAAAAAACCGAACACCAACAACACCCCCGCAAACGAAACAAAAACCACCACCACCACCACCACTGCTGAGCAGCCACGAATTGAAAGGAGAAAAAACTTCAGAATTAGTTTAACAAAGGACAAAAAATAGGATGAAGTAAGAAAAACACAAGCTACACAGAAACAAGGCGTGGTCGCAAAAAAATATGCACGACCACACGTACTTATCAACTACAACACAAGCACGCTATAAGGATTTATGCACAATTGCAATAACTGAGCTTTTTAAGTACGTAGAAACAGGCACTGACAAACTAAAGGATAATCCCAAACCCAAAGAAAAACCCTGACGGATCACGAACACAATGTCAAACAGACTACACATACCATGCAACAAGGAACAAAAGAGTCTTTGTTACTACTGAGATTTAGTACTGCCACTGCAGCCAACCCCAAAACAACTCCAGCCCAACCACCACAAACAACCCCAAAACAAAGTCCCACAAAGACCACACACCCAAATCCACCACACACACCCAAAGGCAACACTACGCCCGAAGGCAACACCATGCCCGAAGGCAACACCACGCCCGAAGGCAACACCACGCCCGAAGGCAACACCACGCCCAAAGGCAACATCACTTAAAAAGCACCGGGGCAAATACAGGTGCACCTTGCCCAAGGGTGCCCCGGAGGCAGTTGTGACAAAGGGTAACCTCATTACTCCCACGTTTAAACAAACTCCACAACCGGACCCAGACCTAAATTTGAACGGTGTTCACATCCCAGTTGTTACTCAAAGTTCCTTGGCTTAATACTCGACAACAAGCTCAACTTCGGAGCCCATATCGACCATCTGAGGCGGAAGTGCTTGCTTTTTAAGTGCATCGAAACGGCACATACAAACAAAAAACAAAACTCAAACCGGATCGGACAGGAACATAAAGGCAAAACTATCCACACACCATCAAATCAAACAGAAAATTACGTTCATTACAACAATAGACCACACACACACTGACAACCCAAATACCCCACAGACCAACCTCCCCCCCCGGCCACACTAAAAACAAAGACCACACACCCAAAACCACCACACACCCAAAGACAACACCACGCCCGTGGGCAACACCACGCCCGAAGGCAACACTAAGCCCGAAGGCAACACCACGCCCGAAGGCAACACCAAGCCCGAAGGCAACACCAAGCCCGAAGGCAACACCACGCCCGAAGGCAACATCACGCCCGAAGGCAACACCACGCCCGAAGGCAACACCATGCCCGAAGGCAACACCACGCCCGAAGGCAACACTACGCCCAAAGGCAACAGCACTTAAAAAGCACCGGGGCAAATACAGGTGCACCTTGCGCAAGGGTGCCCCGGTTAGTTAGTTAGTTAGTTAGTTAGATAGGGTTTAACGACACACCAACACGAATGTGTTATATAGTGTCAGCAAGTAAAAAAGTAAAAGTAAATTTGGGAGAAAGTTAGCTAAAAAGGGCAAGGATAAGGCATAATCCTATTTGAAATGTCAACACGAAAGCAAGCGCGGGAGTCATGTCAAAACGTCCTATAAAGGTCACTTTCCTTGAGAAAGTCCAGGATGAGATAAGGGTCTGTCTGTTGAAATAACGTCTTCAGGTCTGGCACAGTGTAGTACTTCTGACGAATATGAGAGTATTCACAACAGTCTACGAGAATGTGACTGACGGTGACAGCACAATTACATGGGAAAAAAAAAAAAATTACATGGGATACAATATGGTCTCTCGTCACCATGAAGTAAGTAGGAATGGGTAAGGTAAGTGTGACCGATACGAGCCCTAGTCAGGACTAAATCGTCTCGTCGCTTTCTGGGGACTGCATTACTCACAGTTTCGACCGTTGGTTTAACTCGGTACAATTTGTTCTCGGGGAAAGAATCCCACAGTTCCTGCCACTTGGATTTTATGTAGCAGTTGATCTGAGGACGATAATCAGTGTGGGGGATGTAGAGGTTGGTAACGTCCATCTGTAGGGCTTCTTTAGCTAGTGCGTCGACCTTTCCATTTCCCCGTATGCCCACGTGACTCGGAACCCACGCAAGCACAACTGTTTTCTGCAGTCTCACCAAATTGGAGTAAGCCTCACGGAGAGCTATTATACAAGGGTGTTTTTGCTCATGGCCGGGTGCCCCGGAGGCAGTTGTGGCAAAGGGTAACCTCATTACTCCCACGTTTAAACAAACTCCACAACCGGAAGTGCCGAGGAGCGCTGACCGTCCCGTTTTGCTTCGTCTCTATAGATCACTAGTTAGGTCCAAACTCGATTATGGTTGTGTTGTTTACAGTTCCGCACGCGAGTCATACCTTAGGAAGCTTCTCCCTATCCATAACCAAGGTCTTCGAAAATGACCAAATGTGTTATGTAGTGTCAGCTAGATAAGAAAGGTAAAACTAAAAAAGAAAAAACACTGGGAAAATCCTAAAAAGTCTAGACAAAAGCAAATGCGGAAGTCATGTCAAAACTTCTTGTAACGGTTACTTTCTTTGAGAAAGTCCAAAATGAGAGAGGGATCTACGTGCTCAAACAATGTCCTCAGGTCTGGCACAGTGTAATACCTCTGACGAATATGGGAGTATTCATAGCAGTCGACGAGAATGTGACTGACGGTGACATCGCAATCACAGGGTGTACAATATGGTCTCTCTTCCCCGTGGAACAAATAAGCATGGGTCAGGTAAGTATGACCGATTCGTGCTCTAGTCAGTACCAAATCATCTCTCCGTTTTTCTGGGGGCTGCACCACCCACAGTCCCGACCGTTGGTTTGACCTGGTATAATTTGTTCTCGGGGAAAGAATCCCACAGTTCTTGCCATTTTGACCTTATATAGCCGTTGATGTTAGGACGATAATCAGTGTGGGGTACTTGGAGGTTGGTAATTTCCAACACAAATGTGTTATATAGTGTCAGCTAGATAAAATGGGTAAAGGTAGGGAGAAACTAAAAAAAAAAAACATTGGGCGAAATCCTAGATCCCTCTCTTACCCTTCTTGAGATAGTGTTTACAAGATTCTCACCTTTTGACCTCTGTGACCTCAAATGACCTTTGACCTCCACCAAAAACAATAGGGACCATCTACTCAATATGGGCAATCCACATGTTAAGTATGAGATTCCTTACATTTATCCTACTTGAGAGTGTTTACAAGCAATTTCCAAGGTATGTACCATTTGATCTCTGGTGACCCCAAATGACCTTTGACCTTCATCAAAAAAAAAAAAAAATAGGGAACATCTACTCAATAAGGGGAATCTACATGCCAAGTATGAGATCCCTCACAGTTACCCTTCTTGAGATAGTGTTTACAAGCAAATATTATATCTACAAAGTTACAGAAACAGATTGCAACTCTCCGCTTCTGGGGCTGAAGGAAAATGAGCTGGAGCAGTTAGCTTCACACATGGGCCATAATATTCAAGTCCATCGTGAATACTATCGATTGCCGCAAGAAACAATTTTACCTGCAAAGATGAGCAAGCTACCGTGTGTTTAAGGAAAGGGGTGAACTTCATTTGAACAAGAGAAAATCCCTAGAGGAAATTTCAGTGACCCTTGAGGAGCAGGTGGATTTCATTGAAAAGAAACTTGCTACAGAATCAGGTGATGAAGCTACAGAAAACTTACCTGGTGAAGATACGAATGTTGCAAAGGAAGCAATTGAAGGCAGGCAGTACAAAAAGTGGAGAAAGGCCCAGGAAAAGTTCCTGTTTTCCCAAGCAGAAATAAAAAAAAAACTTTATTAGAAGACAGAAAGTACCAGGGAAGATCATTGCTAATTTAGTACTTCAGCAAAATAAAGGCTTAGTGTCCGATAAAACAGATGTTAAAACTAAAGTGCACAAGTTCAACAACACAGTGAAGGATTAGCTGAAGAGAAAAGAGACACTCCTCATATGCCAAAAGAAGAACAAAAACATAAGCAGCAGTAATCATCTAAAAATGGAAGCATATGAAGTCCCAGTAATATCTACAGGGCTCCAAAGCTGCTTTAAATTTCCTAAGCATTTGCTTACCATCCATGTAGATTTATCTGTAACCTTCCATGGTTTTAACCAAAACTTGATCTTGCCCAGAAGGTAATTTATCCCAAGTATTTAGTAGTGCCCGTGGCTTAAAACTGTCACAAGTATTTGCACTAAAAACCTTGAAATATTTTTTTTTTAATAATAAAGCTTGGTTTCTCAAAATTTGATAGTCATGCATAATTACCTTGACAACAGCTCAGTTAGATGGGGTTTAACGACACACCATCACGAATGTGTTATATAGTGTCTGCCAGAATGGGGAGTAAAATTTAAATGAAAAATATAAAGGGGTAAAATTTAACAAAGAATCTAGGTAAATGCAGGAGTCCTATACAGGCCACTTTCCTTCAGCAAGCCCAGAATGAGGTAAGGGTCAGGGGGTTAAAAAAATGTCTTCAGGTTTGGTGCAGTGTAGTACTTCTGACGAATATGAGAGTATTTATACAAGTCAACAAGAATGTGACTGACGGTCCCTGACAGAAGTAATATTCTGTGCCAGACCTGAAAACTTTGAGCAGACAGATCCTTCCCTTATTCTGGGCTTTCTTAAGGAAAGTAAACTGTATAAAAATTTCTGACATGACTCCCGCATTTGCCTGGACCCTTTAGTGTAATTTGACCCCCCTTTTTGTACCTTATTGTACCCCAATATTGCACCGTTTTCTTTTCTAGAGGACACTGTATAACACATTCGTGTTGGTGTGTCGCAAAATCCCATCTAACTAACTGACGGTGACAGCACAATCACAGGGCATGCAATATGGTCGCTCATCCCCACGGAGTAAATAGGCATGGGTAAGGTATGGCCAATGCGAGCTCTAGTCAGAACTAAATCGTCTCTCCGCTTACTGGGGGCTGCATTACCAACAGTCCCGGCCGTTGGTTTTATCTGGTATAATTTGTTCTCGAGGAAGGAATCCCAAAGTTCTTGCCATTTCGATTTCGCATAGCAAGTGATCTTACGACGATAACCAGTGTGCGGCAAGTATACGTTAGTGACGTCCATCTGTAGGGCTTCTTTGGCAAGTGTGTCGACCTTTTCATTTCCGCGTATGCCCACGTAACGACAATAGCTCAGGGCTCAGTGAATCTAGCCCAAAAGATTTATGGCACACCTCTTCTCATCTGTGCCTTACCAAAATTCCAATTGATAAAAAAAAAAAAAAAATACCAATTGTAAACCTTCCCATGTCTCCAGATCACTGAATGTTCCTAAACAGTATTGTCCAGCAGTATATGTAGCTTTGCATTCCTTTTTAAAGATGCTGCCATAACCGATCAATATTGCAAATGCATTGTACTCTAGTAACCGCTGTACCCCACTGTTGTAAAACACGATATCTGAAGAAGGGTAACTGTGAGGGATCTTATACTTGGTATGTGGATTGCCAATATTGAGCAGATGATCCCTACTGTTTTTTTTTTTTTTTTTTTGCGGGGGCCAAAGGTCATTTGGGGTCACCAGACATCAAAAGGTCAAAACCTTGCAAACACTATCTCAAGTAGCGTAGTTGTGAGGGATTTCATACCTACCATATAGATTGTCCATGATGAGCAGATGATCCCTATTCTTTTCGGTGGAGGTCAAAGTTGATTTGGGGTTACCAGAGGTCAAATGGTAAATACCTTGGCAGTTGCTTGAAAACACGGTATCTCCAGAAGGATAGATGTTAGGAATCTCCTATTTACCATGTGGATTGCCCATATTAAGTAGAAGATCCCTCGTTTTCGTCACCAGAGGTCAAAACCTTGTAAACACTATCTCATACTTAGCATGTGGATTGCCAATATTGAGTAAAAAGTCCTTTTTTGGCGGTCGTCATTTGGGTTCACCAGAGGTCAAAAGGTTACAATCTTGAAAACACGATATCTCACTAAGGATAACTGAGGCAGCTCATAATTAGCATGTGGATTGCGTAAACTGAGTAGACGATCCCTATTTTTGTTTAAGTGGAGGTCATTTGGGGTCACCAGAGGTTAAAAATGTCTCAAGAAAGATGAGGAATCGAATAATAAGCATGTGGACTGCCCATATTGAGTAAATAATTCCAATTGTTTTTAGTGGCGGTCAAAGCTTATTTCAAGTCACCAGAGGGTCAAGAGGTGAAAATCTCTCAACACGCTCTCTCTAGAAGCGTAACTGTGAGGGATCTCATACTTAGCATGTAGATAGCCCATATTAAGTAAAATGATCCCTATTGTTTTTTGGTGGAGGTCAAAGTTAGATGGGATTTTATGACACACCAACAAGGTTGTGTTATATAGTGTCGCCGAGAAAAGAAAAAGGTGCAGTTGGTTAGTTAGTTAGTTAGTTAGTTAGATGGTACTTAACGACACATCAACACAAATGTGTTATGTAGTGTCAGCAAGATAAAAAAGGTAAAACTAAAGAGAAACTGTTGAGAAAAATCCTTAAAGTCTACACAAGATCAAACGCGAGAGTCATGTCAAAACTTCCTGTAAAAGGTTACTTTCTTTGAGAAAGTCCAAAATGATAGACGGATCTATGTGCTCGAACAATGTCTTCAGGTGTGGCACAGTGTAATACTTCTGACGAATATGGGAGTATTCATAGCAGTCGACGAGAATGTGACTGACGGTGACATCACAATCACAGGGGATACAATATGGTCTTTCATCTCCGTGTAGCAAATAAACATGCGTTAGGTAAGTGTGCCCGATGCGAGCCCTAGTCGGTACCAAATCATCTCTCCGTTTTCTGGGGGTTGCATTACCCACAGTCCCGACCGTTGGTTTGACCTGGTATAATTTGTTCTCAGGGAAAGAGTTTACTTTGCTTGAGAAAGCCTGAAATAAGGGAAGGATCTGTCTGCTCAAAGTTTTCAGGTCTGGCACAGGTCTGCCACAGCATGTGGCGTATATGGGAGTATTCATAACAGTCAACGAGAATGTGACTGACGGTGACAGCACAATCGCAGGGTACACAATATGGTCTCTCATACCCGTGAAGTAAATAGGCATTGGTACGGTAGGTGTGACCGAAGCGAGCCCTAGTTAGAACTAAATCATCTCTCCGTTTACGTGCTGTTGGAGGTCAAAGGTTGGGGTCACCAGAGGACAAAAGTATGTAGTCCTTTGTTCATAGTAACACAATTTTATGTTTGTAGGTGCATGTAAATAGTTTGCTGTTGCGTTTTTGCCCGGTCCGGTTTGGGTTCTCGCCCTTTGTTTCTAGTGCCCGTTTCTACGTACTTAAAAAGAAGACCAGAGGACAAAAGGACCAAACTTTGAAAGCAGTATCTCAAGAAGGATAACTGTGAGGGTTAGTTAGATGGGATTTTACGACACACCAACACGAATGTGTTATATAGTGTCACCTAGAAAAGAAAATGGTGCAATATTGGGGTACAATATGGTACAAAAAGTGGGGGGGGGGGGGTCAAATTCCACTAAAATGTCCAGGCAAATGCGGGAGTCATGTCAGAAATTTTTATAGTTTATTTTCCTTAAGAAAGCATAGAATAAGGGAAGGATCTGTCTGCTCAAATAAAATTTTGAGGTCTGGCACAGAATAGTACTTCTGGCGAATATGCGAGTATTCACAACAGTCAACGAGAATGTGACTGACGGTGACAGCACAGTCACAGGGTATACAGCACGGTCTCTCATCCCTATGAAGTTGATAGGCATGGGTAAGGTAAGAGTGACCGATGCGAGCCCTAGTCAGGACTAAATCATCTCCGTTTACTGGGGGCTCCATGTCCACCCAGTTCCGACCACTGGTTTAACTCGGTTCAACTGTTTTCGGGAAAGCAGTCCCGCAGTTCTTGCCATTTCGATGTTACAAAGCCATTGATCTTGGGGGGGGGGGGGTGGTAACCAGTGTGAGGCAAGTAGAGATTGGTGACATCTATCTGTAGGGCTTCTTTAGCAAGCATCGAATTTTTCATTTCCTTGTATGCCCACGTGACTAGGCACCCACGCTAGCACAACATTTTTGTTGAACTACATTGGAGTAAGCTTCACGGAGAGCTGTTACTGAAGGGTGTTTTAGCTTATGGCCTTTGAGTGCTTTAAAAGCTTGATAGTGAGTGAACACAATGAACTGGTGACTGTCTGAGCTTTCAATCAGATGGAATGCCATCTTTAGTGCCTGGAGTTCGGCAGTAAAGATTGATGTATCATCCGGTAGTCTGACTTGCAAGGATGCATCACGGCCTGACGCCGCGGCCGCAACCCTGTTAATGGCTTTAGAGCCGTCAGTATAGATTGCATGATACTGATCATATTTGTGTCTCAGCTCATCAAAGCTGGCACTGAACACAAGTTCATTTGTTGAGTTCTTCAGATATTTCCTCAGACTAAGGTCAACAGCTGGTTCATCTAACTTCCAGGGAGGAGTGGCGGGGAAGGTAAACTGTGCCACAAAATCAGGGTTGCTGCACACCTGTGTGAGGGATATCCCACTTAGCATGTGGATTGTTCATGTTGAGAAGATACTTCCTTTTGTTTTGGTAAGAGGTCAAAGATTACGGAGTCACAAGAGGTAAAAGGTCAAACCTCGTAAACAGTATCCCAAGAAAGATAGCTTTAAGGGATCTCATACTTATCGCGTGGATTGCTAACATTGAGTACATGATCCCTACCGTTTTCTGTAGACGGTAAAGGTCATTTGGAGTCATTAAAGGTCAAAACCATGTAAACATATTTTAAGGAGGACTGAGGGATCTCACACTTGGCCTGTGGATTGTTCGTATGTAGCATGTAGATAACCATATAGGGTAGGGTGATCCTGGCTTATTTTAGGTGAAGGTGAAAGGTCATTTGGGGTCACAGAATGACCTTATTCCCCAGTCACAGGTATCAAAAATGCAAACTGTTGTAGATAAACAGCTTGATAGTATACCATCAAGAGTTGATTTAACATTTATACCTTCCACTGATTGTCTGAAACAGGCACAAATGTCTGACAACATTCTTGGGGAAGTGTACCAATTGGTTGTCAATAAGCAGAAGCCCCCAAAATATATACTACAAGGCAACTCATCTCTTTTGAGATTTTGGTGGGATTTCCCAAGATTAAGATTGATGGATGGTGTATTGTGTAGGAAAGTTAAACTTAAGAATGAACAAGTGTGGCAGACGGTAATTCCACAATGTCTTATTCAGAAAGCATTAAATCACTTTCATGGTATTCCTTATGCTGGTCATTTTGGTGCTGAGCGTACCTTAAGCCGTGCACATGAAGTTTGTTATTGGCCAGGTATGCGACTGGATATTGAGAAGCATTGTTCTGAATGTATTTCATGCGAAAGAAGGCTTAGTCCAAACCCTAAGTACAGAGTTAGTTAGATGGGATTTTACTACACACCAACACGACTGTGTTATATAGTGTCATCTAGAAAAGAAAAAAGGGCAATGTTGGGGTACAATAAACTAAAAAAGGCGGGGTCAAACTCCACTAAAGAGTCCAGGCAAATGCGGGAGCTATGTCAAAAATTTCTATACGCTCCATTGATTAATTCTGCTCCATCAGGACCATTCCAATTGGTATTTGCAGACATTACCGAATTACCAATAACATCAAAAGGTAATCGATATATTTTGGTACTTATGGATCATTTTACTAAGTATGTAAACCTTTACCTAATGCCAGATCAAAGGGCAAGTACTGTTGTAAAGTGTATTTTTGAAAATTACATCCAGGAACATGGGGTTCCAGAAAGAATCCATACAGATCAGGGTAAACAATTTGATGGAGAGCTCATGCATACTCTTTGCAATGATTTCAACATTCATAAGTCAAGAACTACCCCATATCATCCTCAAGCAGATGGCTTAATTGAAAGGTTTAATCGTACCCTAAAGGAGCAGTTGAGCCGCTATATTGCAATGAATGGCAATGAATGGGATGATTATTTGTGTCATTTACAATTTGCCTACAATACTTCAAGGCATTTCAGTACAGGATTTAGTCCTTTTTATCTTCTACATGGTAGGGAAGCAAGGGTACCAGCATCAACTCGGTTACAAATCGGTTCACAAGTGTCACATGACACTTTAGGTAGACCTGATGATCCAAAACCAGTGCTACTGCCCGGGAAATACAGAAAGCTAATTATGACCGTAAAGTTAAATTTAACATGTATGACCCTGGAGATCTAGTGTGGGTTGATTTGCCCCGCAATAAAAGAATGAAACTTGCCCCTAAGTGGAAAGGACCTTACTTAGTATTGAAATCGCTTTGGGGTGAAGAGGAAGAATCTCCAGTCATTTATCAAATAAGAGATCTGAAAGATCCGTTGAGACCGCTTCGCACTGTACATTACAATCGATTGAAGCCATACAGGTCTCAGATCCCAGGTAGAAGAGTCAATCAATTGGCTTCAGAGGGCAAAATTGGACCCCCTCTCTCAGCTCTCTCAGGATCCCTTCCATTATTACCCTGCTCCCCCACTACTAAGACAAATGTGTTGCCTGAACCTTCCAGGACTCCAGAAAGTAATGTACCAGTAATTCCACAAGTTTGTATGCCTGAAGTTGAACCTGTCATACAGCAACCCACATCCAGAGACACCAGACCATGTACTCGTTCAGGTCGCCAAATCATAATCCCTAAATGTGCAGGAAGCCTTAACTCAGTTGTGTTTGATGTTATTAGTGTTGTTACAGTATGTGTAGTTGTGAACCGTGTCATTATACTTGGAAGTTAAATGTATATTTTGGTATTCTGCTGGACATTTGGAAATGTCCATTAACTAATGTCTGAATATTTATATGTATACTCTCGAATATATATCTTTATTCATATAAATTTCATATGTGCAATGAAAGTAATACTGAACATTAACGAGAGTAATATTTATGCATGAATACTTGTACAATTATATTTATATCCAAAAATAATGACAAATGCAATTTATTCAAAGGAAGATGGTAATTAAATGTGTATATATATATATATATATATATATATATATATATATATATATATATATATATATATATATATATATATATATATATATATACATATACATATATATATATGTATATATATATATATATATATATATATATATATATATATGTATATATGTATATAATTGATTATAATTGATTGACGTAATTCATGGCAAAATGATGTGATATAATATTTATACATATAATGAAAAAAATGTGGGAAAAATAAGAAATGAGGACATTTCTAAAATGACCATGGGAGTGGTGTAATGAGTGCAGCTGGCGCAAAAGAGCTGTTGTCTGTTGTCTTTGTTAGTATAAGTAATTTAGTTGTGTAATCTTACGTAAGTTCTTTTCTAGTCTGGTTTGGTGTATGCATGTATCGGTCTTGTTTGTTCTCTCTTGGCTTGGTTGTCATCCGGAGTGTTTACCGCACTCACCGTGTACCTCATAATAAATGTCTTAAACTTGCAGAATTTTTTCAAGCTACCTCTCCTGTCCTAATCCCTTCTACTGTCGTATAGCGATAGCAATTTCCATTACGTAAAGGGAATTCCCCAGAGTCACATGTTTATGATCAACGAATCAGGTTTTGACCCAAGGTCACAATGGAAAGTTTTAATGTTATGATGTGTGATTTATGTGACGGGTTTCCCGAAGTAAAGCAAAGGGACAAGTATAAAAGTTTGTGTAGACACACGACACGAGGAGATGAGAGTTGCAGATTGAACGTGTAACTATACATGTACTCAGCCTGAGAAGCACCCGTAAATGAAAGTCGAATCAAGAATCAAGATATTTCTTTTTCCATCATTGCTGGCTAAACGTTTATTTCATCAGAGAAGAACACCCCAACCCCGTACAAACACGACATGGCGGAGGAGTGTGGCATAATTAGCATCTTTCTGTCCCCATCCTGTCATCCTGATCCGACTGAAACAGTTCAGCCAGTCGTCTGACTAACGTTATAGCCTAACGTGCTGTTTTAACCTAACATTTGAACCCTTATAGCCTAACGTGCTGTTTTAACCTAACATTTGAACCCTGTGAGCGTTCACTACCAGGTATTCGATTGCGGACGAATTTATACTTTCTACGTTCTTGTCAAGTGTTGTATCTGACGAAAAACATTTTATATCGTTGGTTTGTATTTCCAGCCTAATATTAAACTGGTCGTTTTCAATAAACTAACCGCTAACGTTGGGCACGTCAAATTTGCCTAACGCAGCCTAGCTAGCCTATACCTGTGACGTAGCTACAACGGAACTCATCGTTCCCAGTCTAGACAGTGCAAGTCAACTTAGGCCCAATGTTTATGCCTAGGCCTACATCACATCGTTTACCGATCCTACCGTATACGTTGGCCACAGACAGCCTATAGCCTAGCCTTTTTGCAATTATCGTTAGCCTAGCCTACATCATGAACCCAGGCTAATCCTAGCATGAGTGAAGGTGGTCTCAACTTGGAAGAGCAAGTCATCAACCCATTATCGTTGCGTTATTTGCACAATGTTAAACTTACCATTCACCGTGAAACCTTTATGCTTACCAACTTGGCCTATCCTAACCTACGATACGTTGTCAACCATAAACCATAGCCTAGCCTAAGCCGAGGCTATAAACAAGGAACATTGCATAGCCTAGCCTTACAACGCCAATGCACCAAGGCTATGTGCATCAACACGAAGCCATGATGAAGCCTATACTGTAGCCTACAACATCGTAACCTGGTACGTCCTAACTTTTCTTCCGTCTGTGCAGGCTAGCCTAGCTTAAGCATGATCGTCGACATACATCATAGCATAGCCAACACAGTCCTAAGCCGACAGCATGTAGCCTTGACTTAACTCAGCCTTCTCTTGGATACGTGTTGTACGCACAGCTTCTTAACAGCCACAACTGCGATCTAAATAAAACGCCTTCAAGACGTTACTGGCAGGAAACGAGAAACCTTCAGAACAATTTATAGCCTTTACTGAAGTTAATATTAGACAACGCCTAGCCTGTTAGCATTCCAGAACTCTAGTGCCAGGAACTTCTGTCAACAACCAGTCTCAACCAAATTTTTTTTTTCTTGTTGAATTGTTGCAAAACATTTACCATTGCAATAATTTCATGTTACTTGATGTTGCATGTGCCTAAGCCTAAGGTGTATGTCAGACATACTAGCTCAGCTCTGTATTGTGCAAATATTTCAGACTTATCAAAGCTTTTTCACAGTTCACTTTTCGATTTACAGTATGAGGTATGTTTGCAATGAATTTGTTATGCATTGCTATTGTTAGTGTTTTATCATTAATCATGATGGCACAGCCACAGCAAGGGTTAAGAGTAACAGATTTTCTTCCTACAAGATTTTGTGGAGATAAAATAGACCGTGATTTGTGTACAGCACATTTTTACACCTTTGTAGCACTTCACAATGTTGTACAACTTTTCAAACGTAGCCTACAAGGTAGTGCCAGATTGTGGATTGAAGGCAAGGTTTTCGAAACATTACAGGATTTGCAAACTTCATTTATTAATCGTTTTAGCCCATCACATTCTCAGTTTGCTCATGTTGCTCCATTTGAAAGTATTATGTATGCTCGTGGAGAAAGTGCAGAGCAGCACTTATCCAAAATAAGTCAGCTTGCTCAAATAATAGGGTACGGGGAAGATCAAGTAAGAGATAAGTTTTTGTCAACCCTGCCACACAAATGCCGAACTGCAGTACTCATGTCTACTCCAGACAATAATTTGGAAACTATAGTTTCACGTACTCAGTGTTTCTTTGATCTCCAAAATGAAAAAGCATCCAGGGAGTTATCATTTTCTAGTCAGGAAGTAAATCCTGCACCCAATGCTGCTATTTATGATGAAATAGCCCAATTGAAAGGTCAGTTAGAGACTTTGAATATGTCACAAGGATATTACACCCACAGTACTCCCCCACGTAACCGATCTCAATCTCCATCGGTTAACAAAGGAGACGAAAGCCCAGATAGGCCAACTTTTAGATCTCAAAATAGATGGGATAATAGTAGCAGATACTACAGACGCAAAATATTTTGTGACTATTGTCTTTACCCAGGACATACATGGCGACAATGTAGAAAAAGACAAAAGGACCTTGAGGCACGCCAAAGGCAAAGAGGGGAAGACCCCAATCTGAAAAGGCTAATCCTCCAAATAGTGACCAAGGCATATCTCAGGATTTTTAGAAGGGGAGAGTTTTCAGTGCGCTCCTGACCCCTCTCCCTACTTGAATTCTTTGAGGACACCAACTAAACCTTAAAAGAAACAAAGCGATAATGATCACAAGGCAGAATATTTAGACAAGGTTGAAGCAGAGATACACTTGACCTCTAGTAACTATGCAAAAGGTTATTTACCAGACAAGAAAGGTGTTGTTGTACTATTTGACAGTGGATCTACATGATCTATTATTGCTCAATCATTTTCTGAATCGTCTAATTATTTGTCACAAATAAAATATTCTCAGGTAAATCCAATAACTTTTCGTTTGGGAAATGGATCATATTTGACCGCAGATACCATGATAGAGTTTGAAATATCAATACAAGAGAGAAATTTCAGAATTTCAGCAATGGTTGTTAAAAACCTCATCGGGATAGATTTGATACTGGGATCAAAAACCTTAGCAGAGTTAGATGGAATCTTGGAATTTAAGACCAACACATTCAGAATTGCACCAAAAAAATTGCATCTTAGACCATCAGCTTATGTTGTGATTAAACCTGGTCAAGAAAAGTATATCACTTTGAGAGGTAAAGTACCACCTTACTTGAGAAACGCAGAGGTGATTATTCAGCCTAACAGGTTTCTATCCAAATTTTGTCCATCACAAATGTTAGTGAAATTTAAAAGAGGTCGAACAAGTATTCCGGTGAAGAATCTCTCTCATAAGGCCATATATGTTGCACCAGATAAGCCACTTGCTTCTCTACATCTCAGTCAGTTGGTTGATGTTGTTCAAACTTCGCCATCGCAATATGTAACTGAGCTATCAGGTAATATTGATGCATTGTACAAAGTCTCTGTAGTAAGTTCAGAATCTCAGCCAGTTGAGAGTACTATTGTTAAGGATCGTGTAAAGAAATATCCTCATTTGGATCCAAATGATCCTATTTTGAAGTTGTCAGAAAATGAGATTATCCATAAGTATGTCAATTTGTCTCAGAGTTTGTTAACATCTGATGAAAAAGAGGAAGTGTATGACCTGATCTTTGAGAACAGACAAGCATTTTCATTATATGGGGAATTATCAAGCTGTCCAGATTTTGAAGTTGATATTGAGTTATCTAATGATGACCCATTTTACATTAGACCTTACTTTGCTTCAGACAGTCACAAGCAAGCTATTGACAAGGAGTTGAACCGTTTGGTAAAATTAGGTATCCTATCCATAGATCATCAATCTTACACATCACCAGTGTTACTCATATCAAAGAAAGGAACAAGTGAAAAGAGGGTAGTGACAGACTTCAGATATTTGAATTCTAGAATAAGGAAAATCAATCACCCTTGGCCATTACTCTCAGAGACCTTAAAGACAATAGGTTATTCAGAAGCCAGAGTGTTGTAGACATTAAGTCAGCATTTCATTGTCTACCATTGTCCAAGCATGCACAGCAATTTACAGGTATATCTTCATATAATGGTGGAAATCACTTTTACTACAAGAGATTACCTCAGGGCCTTGACATCTCGCCAGGTATCTTTCAAGCCAAAATCAATGATATTCTTCATGCTATACCTAACTCGAAAGATTTTTGCATTGCATATCATGATGACATTATCTTGTTCAGTAAAGATAAATGTGAACATAAGAAGCATTTAACATCATTACTGAAGTGTTTAGCAGATAATGGATTAAAGGTTTGTCCTAAGAAATGTAAATTGTTCAGAAACAGTGTATTATACATGGGACATAAGATTTTTGTGGATGAAAAGAATAGTCTGTGTATACACCCACTTGCAGATCGTTGTGAAGCAATTAGGCAAATGAAACGTCCAAAAACTCCAAAAGAAGCAAGGAGATTTGCTGGAGCCGTAAACTATATTTCAAGCTTTTTCCCAAAAATCCAAAGTGTATTGAAACCAATTCACCAACTTGCAAGAAAACATAAGAAATTTGTGTGGAATGAAGAACATGAAATAGCATTTGAACAGATAAGATCAATGATGACTAAACCACCAATATTGCATTTGCCAAGAAGTACTGGCACATTCAATTTGTACAGTGACACATCACGCATTGCTACAGGGTCTTACTTGACCCAAACTGTTGAAGACAAAGAGTATATTGTTGGTTACTATTCAAAAGTTTTACCACCTGCCTGCCAAAACTATAGTGTTACCGAGTTAGAAATGTTTGGATTGTTGATAAACATAACAGCATTTAAGCATCTGTTGAAGCCAAATGAATTCAATGCATTTGTTGATCACTCATCCATAGTTCAGATTTTACAATCTAAGGATGAACCTAGCACTTCTAGATTAAGAAAATTGATCCTGAAGTTATCTGATTACTCCTTCAAGATTGGTTACAAAAAGGGATCAGATTTGGTTTTGGCAGGCGTTTTGTCAAGAAATCCAAATTATAGTCACTCAGAGATTGATGAAGTTATTCCTATAGCATTCTCTTTGTTTGCTTCAGAATTGTTGATTGAAGGCAAAGAACCTGTGTGTAACCCAATTGTTACAAGATCATATGCAAAGAAACATGGCATAGATGTTCCAGATTTGTTTCCAGATGGTTTAAAGAGAAAGGAAACTGTTGCAGTTCCAACACAATCATGTGGTGAAAATTCTCAAGCTAATGGTAATGTAGCTAACCCACCTTCTAATAGTGGTATCACCCGTAGACAATTTCCATTACATAGACCTATGCATTTGCCAGACCATGGTCATCAGAGAAATGAGGTTAGAGATACACAACCCGTTAACACTAGACCACCACCACATGTAGCACATGAACCCAGACTTGTAGATAGGGAAACTGATGATGACATCAGAGACCCACCTCCTGAATTATATAGGGTACCCAAACCACTTATATCCAAAGTAGATGGTCTTGTGACACGTCATGTCCCAAAACAAGCAGAGTTGGACAAAATGATTAACATCATTAAGAGGAAAATTATTAGAGATTACAATTTACCAATTGATGTGAAACAGTTCAAAACTGAACAGGAAACATCAAGTTATTTTAAACCAGTGTATGATTACCTAGCTTATGACATCTTGCCTAAAGACAAGAAAGCGGCAAAGAGTGTACAAATGAAAGCAGAACAGTACATTTTATGCAATGGTATCTTACTTATTAAGATTGTTCTTTCATGATAAAGATGAAAGAGTTCACATTGCAACTAGCCATTCCAGAGAGTTTATCAGAAACTATCATCTCTCAAAAAAATGACAATTTGTTATGTAATCATCAAGGAGTTGTTCGTACATATGTTACAGTCAGACGTAATTTTTACATGCCTAATATGTTTGATACTATTAATAAATATGTCAAGTCATGTTTAAGATGTCAGCAGTTCAGAGATAAGCCAGATTCTCTTAGGCCTTATCATATGAGAGTTCCTGATACTTACAGACCTTTTGATAGAGTTAGTCTTGATTTCAAATCGATGCCAACCTCGCCAACTGGATTCAAGCACTTGATGGTGGCATGTTGTGAAATAACAAGATTTATAATTTGTGCACCTATGAGACGTTTGGATGCAGAAAGTATTTGTGAAGTACTTATCCAAAAGATAATTTGTATTTTTGGACCACCATCATGTCTCATAACTGATTCAGGATCTTCTCTGACAGGCAAGTTAGTTCAGTTACTGTGCAACACACTTCAAATTGATCAAAAAATCATAAGTGTTGAAAACCATGGTAGTTTACAAGTCGAGCGACATATCCAAACTATTGCAAATTTTGTGAAGGTAAACTAACACCAATTCGGAACAGATTGGGTCCGTTTTGTAGCAACCTTAAGTTACGCCTATAATTCATTCTCGTCACCTTATTTAGGTAACTACAGTCCGTATGAATTGGCATTCGGTAGAAAAGCACCTGATCTAAGTAATTTGTCATTCAACCCCATGTCAGGTATGTCTCAATCTTATGAAGATTATGTCGAACATTTGAAAGAGAAATTCCAAGCTGTTTCAAAAACTATTCTTTCTCTTCTGAGGAAACATCAGGAAAGGCAAAATGTTGAAATAACACAGAAGTTAAGCAAAATGCCTGCATATTCTGTAGGACAACTAGTGTATCTGTATAAACCATCCTCTTCATCCTTAACAGCAAATTCGAAGAAAATTCGTGCTGAATGGTGTGGACCTTTAGTGATTCATCAAATTCTTGATAGAACACACTACATTCTTGCTACTCTTAAGGGAGAGATATTGCACGACATTTTCAATTATAACAGACTGAAGCCGGCCTTTATCAGAGCTTCTAGTGAGAAGAACAATATTACTCATTTGCAAAAGCTAATGGAAGCTTTAGATAAAGCTACATCTGATTCTAGTGATCAAAAGGCTTCAAAGTCTATTGAATTTACAGATGAAAGGGGAAACTCATTGCCTACTCTTACACGAGAACAAGTTATGTGTGTAAGACAAAGTGAATCAGTTGAGTTGGAAGATTACATTAATTGCATTTCAGTTAACAACGGTTTAGCGGTACCATATCCAAATAGTAGAGATCAGCTTGAGAAACAGTTCAACTTAATTGTTGAATCGCCAACAGATAATGAAATGACTGTCCGAAGAGCTAGACTCCAAGCAGGAAAATTGCAAGTTTTGTTGTCTTTTGTAATGACTTCCAAAGATGGTAAAAATCAAACCTGTTATTTTTGGTGGAATATTGAAACATATCCAGAGTCATAGGATATTGTTACAAGTATTTTAACAGATCGTAAAATTCAATTGAGTGGAACTCCACAAAGGTTTTTGAGGAAACTTCATGTATAATGTGGATGCGCATTACACTTATAGTCCTGTATTAATGTTACAATATGAAATGCTGAAAATCTCTTCACTTAAATGCTTGTGAGGTTAGAAAGCCAGTTAGTATTGTGTAATTTGTAGTCCTCAGATTCACAAGGTCAAGACAATGTTGGATTCAATTTGGCCACATTCTGTATGATGCTATTATGTAATTGTCCAACAAAGACAAAACTATTATCTGGTTTTCTTGAGCGTACCTTTGCAATGTCATTTACTTACGAAGTAACAGGACCTACTATATAAACATGAATGTTAGTACAAGTTATTAACTTTTAACAGGGAAGGATATTCTACCTTTGAAATGAACCCATCTGATCAGTTTCTTAGAGTGTTTGAGAGTTTTGTTTGGTTAAAACCCGATGTAAATAGGTGATTCATTCTATCAAGGATCTATTGATTTTAGAAAGTGTTCAGAAATTGGCAGTTGAAAATTAAGAAAACAAGATTGTTTAAGTGACTTTTGGTTTTGTTGTAACCCAAAAAAGGAGAGTTTTGTTTTAACCAAAAAAGATTTGTGTAACAAACTTTTTTTTACCAATTGGGGGGATGTCGTATAGCAATAGCAATTTCCATTACGTAAAGGGAATTCCCCAGAGTCACATGTTTATGATCAACGAATCAGGTTTTGACCCAAGGTCACAATGAAAAGTTTTAATGTTATGATGTGTGATTTATGTGACGGGTTTCCCGAAGTAAAGCAAAGGGACAAGTATAAAAGTTTGTGTAGACACACGACACGAGGAGATGAGAGTTGCAGATTGAACGTGTAACTATACATGTACTCAGCCTGAGAAGCACCCGTAAATGAAAGTCGAATCAAGAATCAAGATATTTCTTTTTCCATCATTGCTGGCTAAACGTTTATTTCATCAGAGAAGAACACCCCAACCCCGTACAAACACGACATGGCGGAGGAGTGTGGCATAATTAGCATCTTTCTGTCCCCATCCTGTCATCCTGATCCGACTGAAACAGTTCAGCCAGTCGTCTGACTAACGTTATAGCCTAACGTGCTGTTTTAACCTAACATTTGAACCCTTATAGCCTAACGTGCTGTTTTAACCTAACATTTGAACCCTGTGAGCGTTCACTACCAGGTATTCGATTGCGGACGAATTTATACTTTCTACGTTCTTGTCAAGTGTTGTATCTGACGAAAAACATTTTATATCGTTGGTTTGTATTTCCAGCCTAATATTAAACTGGTCGTTTTCAATAAACTAACCGCTAACGTTGGGCACGTCAAATTTGCCTAACGCAGCCTAGCTAGCCTATACTGCCTATACAGGTTTTGACCCAAGGTCACAATGAAAAGTTTTAATGTTATGATGTGTGATTTATGTGACGGGTTTCCCGAAGTAAAGCAAAGGGACAAGTATAAAAGTTTGTGTAGACACACGACACGAGGAGATCATGAGAGTTGCAGATTGAACGTGTAACTATACATGTACTAAGTCTGAGGAGTACCCGTAAATAAAAGTCGAATCAAGAATCAAGATATTTCTTTTTCCATCATTGCTGGCTAAACGTTTATTTCATCCGAGAAGAACACCCCAACCCCGTACAAACACGACACTACTACCACTGTTTTCCTAACTCACCAACCAGTGCCTGCTACTCAGACCATACAAAGCGTAGTCCTGGCTGACCGCCCAGGTGTTACAAAACGTGAGGCGATCAGCCAGAGCTTGAAACCACTCCCAGAGGAGGGCCACAAAGCCACACTGCCAAAACACATGGGGCACTCTCCCACCCTGTGCATCCAGTGCGGGGGCAAATGCCATCTCCAAGACGCCACCGAAGGCGCTTGAGATTCGTTACGATGGCGTCGTGTGCGATGCGCCACAGCAGGTCACGCCGGCGGTGATCGAGTGTCCTGCTGTGGACTACACGCCACACTTCCGGCCCTGACGTATAGTCGTTGGGTTGGACCTGACCGACCAAGTCATCAAAAATGGCCCGGTACTGGTCCCCCGCACTGGACTGCAAAACGTCCCTTACAGTTGACATAATACTGTACGTAGTGTTTCCCTCATCTAACAGTATGCCTTCGTGAGCCTCCAACTGTGAGGTACACTGTTGCTAAACATCGAAGGAAAGAACCAGCGGAACGATAATCCACCCCAATAACGGACAAAGTAGGCAAACGGCATATGACTGTCGACAGCACTAGAAACACATTTGGTCAGGAGAAAACGGAGCTTTGAAGGAAAGTACACAAGGCCCAATCCCCCCTGCCTAGGAACCTGGTACACCACTTTTCTTCTGACCAGCTCCGTTTTCCCTGACCAAAGAAACCTAAACACAGCCCTCTCGAGTCGCACCAGGACACCCTCTGGAGCGGCCAGAACAGTGTCCGGATACCACAAGAGAGGGTAAACGAAACGATTTATAACTGTCACCTTCCCCAACAGACTAATGTAGCGATCGCAAAGTCCTTCAACCTAGCTTCCACCAGGTCCACTTTCTCATTCCAGGTAAGTGACTCGGGGGAACCGTAACCAAACCATATGCCATTGATTTTTATGGCGTCGTCTACCCATGATGCCGCGAAGGGCAGTTGTTTCGACCGCCACTTACCTAGACGGAGTCCTTTGGTCTTGGTGGGGTTCAGTCTGGCACCTGTCGCTCTTTGAAAAGTAGACAGCGTGCCAGTAAGGGCTCTGAAGGAAGCTAGGTCGGAGACTACGCATGTGACGTCGTCAGCATACTGGAGGCACTTGACTTTAGCTCCACCAGGTATGTGAAATGGTCGAAACAAAGGTTCAACTTTGAAGGCTCTTGCAAGGGATTCACTAAACAATACATAGAGTAGAGGTGAAAGGGGACACCCCTGCCGTACCCCACATTGGACTCTGAAGGGGTCCGACGGTAGGCCATTAACGATAACCCGACTATATACACTATTATACAGTAAAGAGGTCCATTTAACAAAAACTGGATTCAAACAAAACTTCTTCAAGATTTTAAAGAGGAACCCGTGATCAACCATGTCGAAGGCCTTCTCCTGATCGAGGGAGACAAGTGCACATGGAAGATCACGGTCCATCACATATTCAACTAAGTCCCGCATCAACCAGAGGTTCTGCTGAATACTGTGTCCCCGCACCGCACATGTCTGGAAAGAACCTACAAGATCCGGCATGACCGTGCCTAGCCTGTTACAAAGGGCTTTCGCCAGAATCTTGTAGTCTACATTTAACAAGGTAATTGGTCGCTTGTTTTTCGGTTCTAGGGGATCTCCCGACTTTGGTAACAATGTTATAAATGCCTGTCCTGGGTAGGACGTTAAACTGCATCCGGTTGTGGAGCTTGTTAAAGCGTGGGGATAATGAGGTTACCCTTTGCCACAACTGCCTCCGGGACACCCTTGGGCAAGGTGCGCCTGTATTTTTGGCCCAGTTTTGTTCAGTTTTTTGTTTTTGTGTAAATAGTGTAAATAGTGTATATAGTGTACATAGTGTAAATATAGCAAGTTGACTCCACCCCGGACTCCTCGTGGCAGGTGGACCCCGCCCCGGACACAGGCGCTCGGTACTAGTATAGGCTGGCCAACACTATACATATATAACACGGAAAGGTCGGAATCTAATATGGTCTCAGACCAAGTTTCGCGCATTAGCGGTCCATTTTTATCACAATATCGAACTGGTTACCCGAAAAAAGTTCACAACGGCGTCTCTCTAATTTGTAGGTAAGTACTGGTTGATGTCTTAGGTTTTCAGTTGCTGTATTTGAACAAAATTTAGGCAATTTTCTCCCGTCCGACACTCGCGTTCTAGGTGATTTTCAGACAACAGTTTGAAGTGAAGTACTCTTCCACACAGGTAAGTAAGAATTCCTGAAATAACAGTCAAATTTCCACCGTTTGGTCCGTTTGCGTTTTGAAGGATTTCTATTCCAAATCAAAATTCTATATTTTATATTATATTTACATTTGAGGGGCTAATTGTGTCATTTATATCGTCTTTTTTAATAATTTTGGCTCCACTGAAAACTAAACACGTTCGTACGTCCCTACTAATGAGGAACTTTTTTCTATAAAGTGGAATCATGGGTTGTAGCTTTGCAAAATATTTAACCGAGTTTCTCATTGGTTGAATCCGAATGAAGTAACAAGAGGGACGTATGAACGTGTTTAGTTTTCAGTGGAGCCAAAATTATTAAAAAAGACGATATAAATGACACAATTAGCCCCTCAAATGTTAATATAATATAAAATATAGAATTTTGATTTGGGATAGAAATCCTTCAAAACGCAAACGGACCAAACGGTGGAAAATTGACTGTCATTTCAGGAATTCTTACTTACCTGTGTAGAAGCAGTTCTTCACTTCAAACTGGTCTCTGAAAAACACCTAGAACGCGAGTGTCGGACGGGAGAAAATTGCCTAAATTTTGTTCAAATACAGCAACTGAAAACCTAAGATATCAACCAGTACTTACCTACGAATTAGAGAGACGCCGTTGTGAACTTTTTATAGGTAACCAGTTCGATATTGTGATAAAAATGGACCGCTAATGCGCGAAACTTGGTCTGAGACCATATTAGATTCCGACCTTTCCGTGTTATATATATGTATAGTGTTGGCCAGTCTATACTAGTACCGAGCGCCTGTGGCCCCGGACCCCTCGTGGCCCCTGTTGTTGGTGTCTGGTTTTTTGGTTGTTGGCGGTATGTAGTATTATTGCTTTAGGTTGGCCGGGGGGAGGTTGGTTTGTTGGGTATTTGGGTTGTTGTCAGTGTGTGTGTGGTTCTATTGTTGTAATGAACATAACTTTCTGTTTGATTTGGTGGTGTGTGGATAGTTTTGCATTTATGTTCCTGTCCGATCCGGTTTGAGTTTGTTTTTTGTTTGTATGTGCCGTTTCGATGCACTTAAAAAGCACACATGTTATAAATGCCTGTGCGCTGCGTGGGACTCAATGAGCCAGCAATGAAGGCAGAGGCAAATACATCACGGAGATCGTGTCCGACAGTACCCCAGAAACGTTTGTAGAATTCCACTGGGATACCGTCGGACCCAGGCGCCTTTCATCTTCGCCACCGCCTTCCAGAGCTCGTCGACAGTCAGGGGAGAACCAAGTCCATCATTCTGCTCCTTAGAGGGGGTCTTGTCAATATTATCTAAAAGGGAGTCTTGAAGGCCTTCATCGACATCTGCCCGCGTATAAAGCTGTTCATAGAAGGTCTTAAATACTTCCACGATGTCGAGAGGGTCCTTCTGTACTGTACCGTGGACGTCACGGACTGCTCTTATGCGGCGATCGATGGCATACTTTGTGACATCCCGGTAGAATTTGATAGTTGGTTTTTCCTCCGCCTCCACGCAATGCACGCGAGCACGAACGCGGGCCCCGCGCAATTTTTGATCAAGGTACTGCTGGATTGCGTGGAGTGCGGAGGTGTCCCCGTTCCTCTCCCTAGAGCAGAGTGAGAGGAACTCCTCCCTTTTTCGACGAGCTCTTGCTACACAGTACTTAACTGTAAACTGTTTGATGCGGGACTTTACGTCGTCCCACCACTCTAAATCTGATGAGAAGGCCGGCCTCAATGTTCGCCACCCTTCGTACCTGGCTTTAAACTGTTCGCTATAGTCAGCCTCCGTTAGAATATCTGTGTTCATTTTCCAGAACCCTTTCCCTGTTGGCCATGACTCTGGAGGCTGAAAGGAGACAGTAACTGCATCATGATCCGAAATTGGACATGTCACAACTTCACAGTCACTCGGAGACGGTGCAGGTGGAGAGTACACCCGGTCCAACCTTGAGGCGATGCCAAGTGAACACGACAAGCCGGGATGTTGTGCTCTCCAGACATCAACCATGTCGTGATTCTTTACGAACATGTCCAATTCCGACGTGCCGACACCACAGCCCGAAGACGTACATGTGGACATTCGGTCAAGCTGTGTGTCGGAGACGCAGTTAAAGTCTCCGGCCAGGATACACGGAGCACTGCCAGGAACGAAGGATGACAGGGTCATGAATCCATGGATTCATGAAATCATGGATGTCCCTATCCAATTCCATACGGCACTGCCTCTTTCCATTTAATATGCCGGCCAACTCGCCCGAACTATATTTGCACCATCGCATGTCAGAGACAGTTCCGTATTGGCTCAGAACCCTCGCAACCAGGCGCTGGTCGACCTCAAAGTTCAGGTATAACACTGTCACCGCCACAGAGCGATCATATGGGGTGACAGTGAGCCCCTCTACTCCCTTCAGACATGACACACCCTTAAAGCGGGCAGCATTGAACTTAAACTTAAGGTCATACGTGTTGCGGGCGGCAAGCGCCTGCAACATCTCTATTTCTATAAAATTAACCTGTATTCCGTTATTCTTCAACACAGTAAACGCCTGCGGGGGAGAGACGCTCGCCCCCGACGAAAACTCTAACCTAACAATTCTGCTATCCCGACCTCCGGGCATAGCAGCAGTTTGCGTGGCTCGAAGCCACGGGATAAAGGACAAAAAAAACCTCAGAACTAGTTTACAAAAGACAAAAAATAGGATGAAGTAAGAAAAACACAAGCAACACAGAAACAAGGCGCGGTCGCAAACAAATGGACACGACCAGACCTACGTATCAACTACAACACAAGCACGCTATAAGGTTTTATACACAATTGCAATATATAGTACAGCTATCACACAGTGACATTTTTAAGTTGAGCACGACAGCGAAACGAAAACACGTCTGCTCCCGTCGGGAAAGGTGGGCGCTTCTGGGGTACCGTTGGACATGATCTCCGCGATGTATTCTTCTCTGCCTTCCTTGCTGGCTCATTGAGCCTCTCGCAGCGCACAGGCGTGATAACTTTGTTGCCCAAGTCAGGAGACCCCCTAGAACCGAAAAATAAACGGCCAATCACCCTGTTAAATGTAGACTACAAGATTCTGGCGAAAGCCCTTTGTAACAGGCTAGGAACAGTTATGCCGGATCTTGTAGGGTCCTTTCAGACATGTGCGGTGCGGGGACACAGTATTCAGCAGAATTAGTAGAATACGTGATGGACCGTGATCTGTGCGCTAGTCTCCTCGATCAGGAGAAGGCCTTCGACATGGTGCCTTCAGTATGCTGACGATGTCACTTGCGTAGTCTCCGACCTGGCTTCCTTCAGGGCCCTTACTGGCACGTTGTCTAAGTTCAAAGAGCCACAGGTGCCAGACTGAACCCCACCAAGACCAAACAACACAATCTCAAAACAACACACGCCCTTCAAGGCATCATGGTAGACGACACCTAAAGATCAACACAGCTGGAGACCCAAGGCAACCACAGCGCAGGGGGACATGGGGGGGGGGCCACTCCGTATTACATTAACAATCACTATTTACAGTTTACAGTGCAAGGGACCTATACTATCCTACACGTAACGAATGTGTCTTCCCAAAGAGATCATTAGATTACCGCAGGCCGAGACCTGTTGTGGCGAATCGCACATGACGCCATCGTAACTAAACTCAAGCGCGGTAGGCGATGGGGTCCACTTGTTTCAGTGAGGGCTAGTTTGCATTTATGTTTCTGCCCGATCCGGTTTGAGTTTTTGTTTTTGTTATGTGCCGTTTCGATGCACTTAAAAAGCACACCGTCTGCTCCCGTCGAAGACCTGCTGAAATAAACCGTACTGGTTTTTTTACCTTTGTTTGCGCGTGGCCTCTAGCCACACTCGCTGCTGTGCCCGGAGGTCGGGATTTTTTTTTTTTTTGATTTTTACGTACATAGAAACTGGCACGGTGAAACAAAGGTGAACTCAAACCGGGCCGGACAAAAACATAACCGCGAACTATTTACAGAATACTCCTACTAAACAACATTTCTGTGTCAGTAACATAAAACAACACCCGGAACCCAAGCTTATAACATAGGGCTATTTACAATCTCACAGTCCTGGGTAGGACGTTAAACTGCATCCGGTTGTGGAGCTTGTTAAAGCGTGGGGATAATGAGGTTACCCTTTGCCACAACTGCCTCCGGGACACCCTTGGGCAAGGTGCGCCTGTATTTTTGGCCCAGTTTTGTTCAGTTTTTTGTTTTTGTGTAAATAGTGTATATAGTGTACATACTGTAAATATAGCAAGTTGACTCCACCCCGGACCCCTCGTGGCAGGTGGACCCCGCCCCGGACCCCTCGTGGCCCCTTTGGGGCAGTTTGTGATGATTGTTTGGTCTGGTGTTTTCGTTTTTTTGGTTGTTGTTGGGTGGTGGTGGTTTGTTCTGGTGTTGTCTTTCGTTGGCGGTATGTAGTAATATTGGTTTAGGGTGGCCGGGGGGAGGTTGGTTTGTGGGGTATTGGGTTGTCAGTGTGTGTGTGGTTCTATTGTTGTAATGAACATACTTTTCCGTTTGATTTGGTGGTGTGTGGATAGTTTTGCGTTTATGTTCCTGTCCGATCCGGTTTGAGTTTTTTCGTTTTTTGTTTGTACGTGCCGTTTCGATGCACTTAAAAAGCACTTTAAACTGCACCTTTGTATTTTTGTCCGGTCAGGTTTTAAGTTCTCCTTTGTTTCTTCGTGCCCGTTTCTACGTACGTAAAAAGCTCACTTTAAACTGCATCCGTGACCTGCTGTGGCGGATCGCACACGACGCCATCGTTACGAATCTCAAGCGCCTTCGGTGGTGTCTTGGAGATGGCATTTGCCCCCGCACTGGATGCACAAGGTGGGAGAGTGTGCCCCATGTGTTTTGGCAGTGTGGCTTTGTGGCCCCCCTCTGGGAGTGGTTTCAAGCCCTGGCTGATCGCCTCACGTTTTGTAACACCTGGGCGGTCAGCCAGGACTACGCTTTGTATGGTCTGTCACCCCCGTCATGCAATACAAGTGTTCGCGGGATACTTACCTTTGTTTCGGCCTCCATAAAGCTGGCCTTGTGGAGAGACCGGTGTAATATTGTGTTTAGGGGAGAGGGGAAGCCTGCGGACGTCGTCCTGGCGTTGGTGAGGACGGAGATTAAGCTGAGGGTGGTGGCCGACTTCGTCCGTTTGCCAAGGTCGACGTTCGGTAGGTGTTGGGGTCCTCTTGTTTCAGTGCGGGCGGGCCGGGTGATAGTTAATTTGTAAATATTGTAAATATTGATACTGTAAATAGTCCTACGTAATTGGCTTGGGTTTGGTGTTTTTGTACATGGTTGTCACGGAACTTTTGTTTGCTGGCTCAGTGTACGGGGTTCTGTGGATAGTTCAGGGTTGTGTTTTTGTCCGGTGGTGGGTTCTCCTTTGTTTCTACGTACGTGAAAAGTACACTGCCAGTCTTGTGCCGCTCGACCGTTGGTCGGGGCTGCAGTGTAGATGTTGTTTTCCTATCTGTAAATAGTCCTGTGTGGTGGGTGGGCTGGGAGTGTCGTATACATTAGCCACAGAAAATTTTGTTTTGCTAGCTTAATGTAAGATAATTGTAAATAGTTCATGGTTGTGTTTTTGCCGGTTTTTCTGTTTTGACAGTGTCCGTTTCTATGCACTTAAAAAGCACTGCATCCGGTTGTGGAGTTTGTTTAAACGTGGGAGTAATGAGGTCACCCTTTGCCACAACTGCCTCCGGGGCACCCTTGGGCAAGGTGCACCTGTATTTGTTCAGTTTTTTGTTTTTGTGTAAATAGTGTATATAGTGTACATAGTGTAAATATAGCAAGTTGACTCCACCCCGGACCCCTCGTGGCAGGTGGACCCCGCACCGGACCCCTCGTGGCCCCTGTTGTTGGTGTCTGGTTTTTTGTAGTATTATTGCTTTGGGGTGGCCGGGGGGAGGTTGGTCTGTTGGGTATTTGGGTTGTTGTCAGTGTGTGTGTGTGGTTCTATTGTTGTAATGAACA
Source organism: Holothuria leucospilota (assembly GCA_029531755.1). Lineage (NCBI taxonomy): Eukaryota > Metazoa > Echinodermata > Holothuroidea > Aspidochirotida > Holothuriidae > Holothuria > Holothuria leucospilota. The sequence goes on along the minus strand of CM055961.1, from coordinate 32,667,881 downwards.
TAACTTTCTGTTTGATTTGGTGGTGTGTGGATGGTTTTGCGTTTATGTTCCTGTCCGATCCGGTTTGAGTTTGTTTTTTGTTTGTATGTGCCGTTTCGATGCACTTAAAAAGCACCTGTATTTGTACAGAATTCTGTACAGAATTCTTGAGAGTTAGTTAGATTGGATTTAACGACACATCAACTCGAATGTGTTATGTAGTGTCAGCTAGATAGAACAGGGTAAAGGTAGGGTAAAACTAAAACTAAAAAAGAATTAAAACATTTGGCAAAATTCTAAAGTTTTGACAAAAGCAAATGGGCTGTCATGTCAAAATTTCCTGTAAAGGCCACTTTCTTTGAGAAAATCCAAGATGAGAGTGGGGTCCGTGTGTTCAAACAATGTCTTCAGGTCTGGTACACTGTAATATTTGTGACGAATATGGGAGTATTCATAGCAGTCGACGAGAATGTGACTGACGGTGACATCGCAATCACAGGGGATACAATATGGTCTCTCTTCCCCGTGGAGCAAATAAGCATGTGTTAGGTAAGTGTGACCGATTCGTGCCCTAGTCAGTACGAAATCATCCCTCCGTTTTTTAGGGGTTCCATTACACACAGACCCGACCGTTGGCTTGACCTGGTATAATTTGTTCCCTGGGAAAGAATCCCACAGTTCCTGCCATTTTGATTTTATATAGCCTTGGATGTTAGGACGGTAATCAGTGTGGGGTACGTGGAGGTTGGTAATGTCCATCTGTAGGGCTTCCTTAGCTAGCGTGTCTACCTTTTCATTTCCGTGTATGCCCACGTGACTCGGAACCCACGCGAGCACAACCGACTTCTGCAGTCTCACCAAATTGGAGTAAGCTTCCCGGAGAGCTATTACACAGGGGTGTTTTTGCTCATGGCCGTGAAGAGCCATTCTTGAGAGGGCCGTATTTAAGTTCCTATGGTCAGGGAAAACGGAGCTGGTCAGAAGAAAGGTGGTGTACCAGGACCTTAGGCATGGGGGACTGGGCCTTGTGCACTTTCCCTCAAAGCTCCGTTTTCTCCTGACCAAGTGTGTTTTTAGCGCTGTCGACAGTGAGATGCCGTTTGCCTACTTTGTCCGCTATTGGGGGGGGTTGTCACTCCGTGGGTTCTTTCCGTCCCTTTTTAGTAATAGTGTACCCCACAGCGGGAGACCCTCAAGGACATACTGTCATATGAGGGACGCTCTCCGTATGATGTCAACTGCAGGGGACGTTTTGCAGTCCAGTGCGGGGGACCTGTACCAGGCCATCTTTGATGGCTTGGCTGGCCGGGTCCAACCAGGCCACTACACCTTGGGGCCGGAGGTGTGGCGCGTGGTGCACAGCAGGTCACTCGATCACCGCCGGCGAGACCTGCTGTGGCGAATTGCACATGACGCCATCGTAACTAATCTCAGGCGCCTTCGGTGGCGTCTTGGAGATGGCATTTGCCCCCGCGCTGGGTGCACAAAGTGGGAGAGTGTGCCACATGTTTTGGCATTGTGGCTTTGTGGCCCTCCTCTGGGAGTGGTTTCAAGGCCTGGCTGACCGTCTAACGTTTCGTAACACCTGGGCGGTCGGCCAGGACTATGCTTTGTATGGTCTACTGCCCCCACCAGGCAATACAGGTGTTCGGGCCATACTTACGTTTGTTTCGGCCTCCATTAAGCTAGCTATATGGAGAGACCGATGTAATATTGTTTTTAGGGAAGGGGGGAGGCCAGCAGACGTCGTCCTGGCGTCGGTGAGAACGGAGATTAAACTGAGGGTCGAGGCCGACTTTGCTCCTCTGCCAAGGTCGACGTTTGGCAGGCGCTGGGGGCCAATTGCTTCGGTGCGGGCGGCCTAATTTTTTTTCCCACGAGGTTATGGGCAAACTTGATTTTCAAAATTTTTTCAAATTTGTTTCTAAATCATGGTTGGGGTTATTTCTAAGGTTAGGGTTACGTGGACTGGGGTTATTTGGCCTGTTCTTTCATAATCTGGCGTCAGAATTACAAAAAAATGGTTCAAAAGCTGTCATTTTGGAATTAGGGGTGTGGCCTATTTCCAAGAAGCTGATTGGTCCATTGGCATGATTTGCCCATAACCTCGTGGGAAAAAAATTGCGCGTGCGGGCGGGGCGGGTGATAGTTAACCTGTAGTTTTGCGTAAATAAATTTGTAAACTGTCTTATGTAATTGTGCTTTTTAAGTGCATCGAAACGGCACATACAAACAAAGAACAAAAACTCAAACCGGATCGGACAGGAACATAAAGGCAAAACTATCCACACACCACCAAATCAAACAGAAAATTATGTTCATTACAAGAATAGAACCACACACACACTGACAACCCAATGCCCCACAAACCAACCTCCCCCTGGCCACCCTAAACCAATATTACATACCGCCAACGAAAGACAACACCAGACCAAACCACCACCCAACAACCAAAAAACCAAAACACCAGACCAAGCAATCATCACAAACTGCCCCAAGGGGCCACGAGGGGTCCGGGGCGGGGTCCACCTGCCACGAGGGGTCCGGGGTGGAGTCAACTTGCTATATTTACAGTATGTACACTATATACACATATAACGAAACGAAGCGAAACGTGCTTTTTAAGTGCATCGAAACGGCACATACAAACAAAAACAAAAACTCAAACCGGATCGGGCAGAAACATAAATGCAAACTATTTACAAACAACTAAATCAAACAGAAAATTATGTTCATTACAGTAATTGAACTATATGTACAGATACTTACATACACATATATACATATTTACAACATATTTACAACCAAGCACCTCACAAGCCACCCACATTTACAAATTACAGTAGTTCCATATTTACAAACAAAATCAATATTTACAAGTTGACTACCACCCGGCCCGCCCTCACCGAAACAAGCGGACCCCACCGCCTACCGAATGCCGATCTTGGCAAACGGACGAAGTCCGACTCCACCCTCATCTTAACCTCCGCCCTCACCGACGCCAGGACGACATCGGCAGGCCTCCCCACCGCCCTAAAAACAATGTTACATCGGTCTCTCCATAAGGCTAGCTTTATGGAGGCCGAAACAAAGGTAAGTATGTCCTGAACACTTGTATTGCATGGCGGAGGTGAAAGACCATACAAAGCATAGTCCTGGCTGACAGCCCAGGTGTTACACAACGTTAGGCGGTCAGTCAGGACTTGAAACCATTCCCAGAATAGAGCCACATAGTCACACTGCCAAAACACATGTGACACACTCTCCCACTTTGTGCATCTTGTGCGGGGGCAAATACCATCTCCAAGACGCCACCGAAGGCGCTTGAGATTAGTTACAATGGCGTCATGTGCGATTCGACACAACAGGTCTCGCCTGCGGTAATCTAATGATCTGCTGTGGAATATACGCCACACTTCCTGACCTGAAGCAAAGTGGTTGGGTTTGGACCTGGCCAACCAATTCATCAAAAACAGCCCGGTATAGGTCCCTTGCACTTGACTGTGAAACATCCCCCACTGTTGACATAAGTACGGAGCGTTTCCCTCATTTGACTATATACCCCCCGTGGGTCTCCAGGCTCGTGGGTTCACTGTTACTAAACAGGGAGGGAAAGAACCGACGGAATGATAATCCCCCCCAATAACGGACAAAATAGACAAAAGGCATTCTGCTGTCCACAGCACTGTACACACACTTGGTCAGGAGAAAACGGAGCTTGGAAGGAAAATGCACAAGGCCCAACCCTCCGCGCCTAAGATCCTGGTATACCACCCCTCTTCTAACCAGCTCCGTCCCCCCTGACCATAAAAAACTAAACACAGCCCTCTCGAGTCGCACCAAGACACGCTCTGGAGCAGCCAGAACAGTGCCCGGATACCACAAGAGAGGGTAAATAAAACGATTGATAACTGTTACCTTTCCCAACAGGCTAATGTGGCGATCGCCGAAATCCTTCAATCCTTCAATCCTTCAACCTAGCCACCACTAGGTCCACTAGGTCCACAATTGTCTTATGTAATTAACTTCTGTATATAGTCCTTTGTACATAGCAACACAATTTTTAGTTTGTAGGTGCATGTAGATAGTTTGCTGTTGCGTTTTTGCCCGGTCCGGTTTGTGTTCTCGCCCTTTGTTTCGCAGTGCCCGTTTCTACGTACTTAAAAAGCACACCTGTATTTGTACAGAATTCTGTAAATAGTTCAGAGTTATGTTTTTGTCCGGTCAGGTTTAAGTTCTCCTTTGTTTCTTCGTGCCCGTTTCTACGTACGTAAAAAGCTCTATTTTGTTTCCTCGTGCCCGTTTCTACGTACGTAAAAAGCTCTATTTGTCCCGGTGCTTTTAAGTGCCATGGTGCTGCCTTTGACGTGGTGTTGCCTTTGGGTGTGTCCTGGGTAGGACTTAAAACTGCATCCGGTTGTGGAGTTTGTTTAAACGTGGGAGTAATGAGGTTACCCTTTGCCACAACTGCCTCCGGGGCACCCTTGGGCAAGGTGCACCTGTATTTGCCCCGGTGCTTTTTAAGTGCTGTTGCCTTTGGGCGTGGTGTTGCCTTCGGGCGTGGTGTTTGCCTTCGGGCGTAGTGTTGCCTTCGGGCGTGGTGTTGCCTTCGGGCTTAGTGTTGCCTTCGGGCGTGGTGTTGCCTTCGGGCGTGGTGTTGCCTTCGGGCTTAGTGTTGCCTTCGGGCTTAGTGTTGCCTTCGGGCGTGGTGTTGCCGTCGGGCGTGGTGGTGCCTTCGGGCTTGGTGTTGCCGTCGGGCGTGGTGTTGTCTTTGGGTGTGTGGTGGATTTGGGTGTGTGGTCTTTGTGGGGCTTTGTTTTTAGTGTGACCGGGGGGAGGTTGGTCTGTGGGGTCTTTGGGTTGTTGTCAGTGTGTGTGTGTGGTTCTATTGTTGTAATGGACATAATTTTCTGTTTGATTTGGTGGTGTGTGGATAGTTTTGCCTTTATGTTCCTGTCCGATCCGGTTTGAGTTTTGTTTTTTGTTTGTATGTGCCGTTTCGATGCACTTAAAAAGCCCCCCCCCCCCCTTTGGGTGTGTGGTCTTTGTGGGACTTTGTTTTGGGGCTGTTTGTGGTGGTTGGGCTGGAGTGTTGTTTTTGGGTTGGCTGCAATGGCAGTGCTTAATCTCAGTAGTAACAAAAACTCTTTTGTTCCTTGTTGCATGGTATGTGTGGTCTGTTTGGCATTGTGTTCGTGATCCGTCAGGGTTTTTCTTTGGGTCTGGGATTATCCTTTAGTTTGTCAGTGCCTGTTTCTACGTTCTTAAAAAGCTCACAATCTCACAAAAGCAAAACTATTTATATAAAATTTCCATGTGGCCAACCCCCTACCAAAGGCAAACCCACATACACTGAGCTTTCAAACAAGGAGGTCGGGATAGCACAATCGTTAAGTTGCAGTTCGAGTCGGGAGGTGAATGTTACAACCCCTAAAGTGTTTACTGTGCTAAAGAACAACAGGGTGGAAGTTAAAGAGATAGAGATGTTGCAGGCGCTTGCCGCCCGCAACACGTACGACCTAAAGTTCAGGTCAGATGCTGCCCGAATGCAGGGCGTGTCTTGCCTTAAAGGGCTGGAAGGGCTCACTGTCACCCCATATGATCGCTCTGTGGTGGTGACGGTGCTGTACTTGAACTTTGAGGTTGAACAGGGCCTGGTTGCGAGGGTTCTGAGTCAGTACGGAACTGTCTCCGATATGTGGTGGGTCACTTACAATGAAGGTGAGTTGAAGGGCATACTGAGCGGAAAGAGACAGTTCCCACATACAGTTCCGTATGGTACTGAAGAGGGAAACACCATTCCTCTTCATTGGGGGTTCCAAAGCCCACATGAGATACTTTGGGCAGACCCGCACCTATTTTAAATGTGGAGAGGGGGGCACGAAGCCAAGTCGTGCCCTAATTGTTTGGAGTTTGTTTAAACGTGGGAGTAGTGAGGTTACCCTTTGCCACAACTGCCTCCGGGGCACCCTTGGGCAAGGTGCACCTGTATTTGCCCCGGGCGAAGTGTTGCCTTCGGGCGTTGCGTTGCCTTCGGGTGTGTGGTCTTGTGGGACTGTTTTGGGGTTATTTGTAGTGGTTGGGCTGGAGTGTTGTTTTTGGGTTGGCTGCAGTGGCAGTACTAAATCTCAGTAGTAACAAAGACTTCGTTCCTTGTTGCAGGGTTTTTCTTTGGTTTTTGGATTATCCTTTAGTTTGTCAGTGCCTGTTTCTACGTACTTAAAAAGCTCGCCCTAATAGACGTTGTGGCAGATGCCAGCAGGTGGGGCACGACAAGGCCGAGTGTCCCAACGAGGTGTGGTGCAACCTTTGTGGGGATGAGGGACATGTCTTTGGAACAGGACTTCCTTGCCTCCAAACAGTGTGAGGTGGGCACTGTGACTCCTGAGGCGGACTCTCCACCATCCTTACCAACGGAACCAAGGGAGGCTGGAATCATGACAGCAGAAGAGGACCTCCATCTCTCCTCAGACTCAGAACCTGTTTCTGTCATGTCGGATGATGGGGAGCCTGCCTCGGAGCCTCCTCCCAAGGATCCACCTTCTGGGGAGGGTTGGTCTGATTTGTGTGAGGGGGAGGGGCCAGAGTCTGCACTAAAGAGGTCGGCCACGGGCAAGGTTTCAGAGTGGGGAGACCGTCACTCTGAAAGACCAGTACCGAGCCCAAGGATTAAAAAGATCAAGTCCCAGCAAGAGTTGTTAGTGTGCCTTTAGGTTTGCCTTTGTTCCACATTGGGTTTGGTCGGGCTATATGCATGTGAAGAGCACATCATTGTAAATTGGGGGTTGGCGACATGAACATTTGTTCCAAGTTACGTCCGGTATTTTTGTTTCGAATGTGTCTGTGAAATTTTGTTTCCTAGCGCAATATTAAGGATTCCGTAAACAGTTGTTATGTTTGAGTTCTTTGTTTCCCTGTGCCTGTTTCTATGTACGTAAAAAGAAAAGGTCTGTGGTGTTCTGGATTGGTGTGGGGTTGGGATCGGGGTGGTGGTCAGTGTCGGCGGCGGGTGTTGGGTGTGCTTTTTAAATGCAACGAAACGGCACATAGAAACAAAAACAAAAACTCAAACCGGTTCGGGCAGAAACATAAATGCAAGCTATTTACAAACAACTAAATCAAACAGATTTAGTGGGCGGGTGTTGGTGGTTCTGTTTGTTGGTGGTAGCAAACTTTCGTTTTCTTTGCAGCGTGTGGATGGATTTTGGTATTGTATTTGTCATCCGACAAGTTTTGTTTGGTTTCGTTTTTGATCGTGTCTGTTTCGAAACACGTTAAAGGAAAATAATGGTTGTGTTTTGCCGGTCCGGTTTGGGGTCTTCCGGTTTGGGGTCTTTCTGTTTTCGGTGTCCGTTTCTATGCACTTAAAAAGCCAACACTGTCAACGAAGCAGAGATAATTTTTTTTTCTGTCTTGTTTTTAAAATGTTGGTTTATAATTTGTTTCTGCTAAATTAGCTTTTTAAGTGCATCGAAACGGCACATACAAACAAAAAACAAACTCAAACCGGATCGGACAGGAACATAAATGCAAAACTATCCACACTACCAAATCAAACAGAAAGTTATGTTCATTACAACAATAGAACCACACACACACTTACAACAACCCAAATACCCAACAGACCAACCTCCCCCTGGTTTTTTGGTTGTTGGCGGTATGTAGTATTATTGCTTTAGGTTCTGCTAAATTTGTTTGCCTTTCCTCGTTGTCATGTTATAGCACTGAGTTCGCCTTTGTTTCGTCCTGGGTAGGACGTTAAACTGCATCCGGTTGTGGAGCTTGTTAAAGTGTGGGGATAATGTTACCGTTTGCCGCAACAACCTCCGGGGCACCCTTGGGCAAGGTGCGCCTGTATTTTTGGCCCAGTTTGGGTTCCCGAGGAGAGTGGACGTTCCTGATCCCCTACTGTGCTCGTTCGATCTCTTCGGGAAGTTTGTGCTACATGTAAATAGTTGTGCATAATGTAAATAGACTGTAAATAGGGATTTAAATGGAACGATTTGCCCCCGTCTCCCCCTGTGCAATGGTTTTGCCTTCGGGTGTTTGTTGCCTTCGGGCGTTTGTTTTGCTTGTTGTGGATGTGGTGGTTGTTTTAGGAGCTGGGGTGTCCTCGATGGTCGAAGGATTCATCTGGTGTTCTTTGCGGTGTTAGTGGTTTTGTTTGTGACGGTGTTGTTGGTGTATGGTTGTTGGCCATCGCCATATGTAGTGATCCTTTCGCCGGTCTGGCCGTGTCCGTTTTTAGCACGTAAAAAGCTCGCCTTTGTTTCGCCGTGCCTGTTTCTATGTACGTAGAAAGACCCCAACTGCGTATGCAGGGTTCAATGGAACTGCAATACATGAATATCATGAACAGGCCGGTTAACACTGTGTGATAGTGTTATTTTTTTATTTTCCTTAAACGTGCTTCGAAACGGACACGATCGCAAACAAAACTAAACAAAACCCGTCGGAAGACAAACATAATACCTGGGCTCTATTTCATAAAGATTACTTACGAATCTTCGTAAATAAAAGTTCGTAACTGACTTAAGAAGAATTCAAGTTCGTAAGATACGAACGATTTAATAATAATAAATTAAAAGTTCGTATCTTTATTGACTTTGGAAGAGGCTGAAGTGACCTTTGACCCGCTTCTCCAAACTTTTGTCGTCTGCCAGTTGTAATACTTGAAGCAACGGGAACTAAAAATGGCAAGTATATTGCTAGAAATCATTATCGTTAGATAAACATTCTGAATTAAGGAGGAAGCTTCTGAAGCTTTTTATTGCCACCATCGAATTTTAGGGAAAAAGCCTCTAAGTGGTGTATGCATAGTAAACTTTTTGGTGTTTTTTCATTCAATAAGTTTGCACTTGTATCGTACAGATTTACTTCGATACGATAACTGTGTGAAGTACCATAGGGGCCTAACATAGCGTTCATAACATTAGGCTCTGCTAGGGTGTTTCGGTCAAGAAGTGGACTGTCAAACAATAAATTGGACCGCCAAACGATAATGGCTGGCCCGCTGATATTTTCGTGTTGTGGGGCGTACGTATTGGGCCCCGGGCTAGGCCTACGGTTAGCCAGAGGACGTTTATTTAGGCATTTAGGCTGGCCCCTAACGTTACTCAACTTACTGTTACAGTGCTACGCCTAGGCCGATTGAACCTACGGAGTAGACTAGGCCTAGGCCTAATGATACGGGAAAGAAAATAGGCCGAGCCTGGACCTGTTGCTGTATTACCTAACTGTTGTAGTATTACCAACGTAGCCTAGGCCTATGCCCATGGCCTAAATTAGGCTAAGTTACCAGTAGGGCATTTAGGCCCTACCACTTGCACAACTAGTCTAGGACTAGCCTAGGCCCTAAGCCCTAACTATTGTCATATGGTTTTGTACCTAATATTGTCAGCTTAGCAGTGTTCAATTTTAAGGGTAGTCCTGTTGCCCGAGACAACCAAAAATTCTGCAGGACTACCAGTACCAGATTTTGCGAAAATAGGTGTGTAAGGTTGTCTGTCAGGACAACCAAATCTTTTGAGGAGAGTGATGTTGCATCAAAAGATTTGCAGCAGAGTGCAGTGATCATGCATGTTCACCACAACTTCCCACAGTCACTTTATCAAAACGGGTATAGCACAATAACGACAAAATATGTGCCCCATACAAACTCCACTAGTACAGTAGGCCACTAGGCCTGCACTAGCTGTACACAGAGAAGCTGAATTCCTTGGTGCAAGCTACGAATTCGTAGTGCTGATGTTGCAACACCAGTGCTTTCAATCTAGAGATGTTTAATTTATTATCCCGCAATGTGAACATCAAAACATTAACTATGTAGTATGTCCACAATGTACTCTAATGCACGCCACGAGACATCACTATACAGTAGATATCTGTTTTTGTTTTTTTGTTTTTTTTTTGGTGGGGGAGAGGGGGTTGTCTAAAAGTGAAAGCCACTTTGGAAGACTGGTGATAATAGGGCATTATAAATTCCATGGTTGCAAAATGGTTACACTTGGGACTATTAGGGCTGTGAACGTTTAGCAAGATTACTAAACGTTTAATCGCAAGCACCTATGATCAACATAGAGACTTTAAACGTGCCCGTCAACATAATGAATATGTAAAATGCGTTAGTGACGTCCGGGGGACATAGTTTCCATGAGCCTCAAACACGGATCCTCATAGAACTAGAAGCTCAACTTTGATGTTTTATGTTTACGTGTGAGCCATTTGTATAATTATGTATTTATTTTTTTCAAAAAGAGTTCAAGTGAACATCTACTTTACTGTAATGACTGCAGATTGTTTTTTATTTCGTACGGAAAAACAGGTTTTGCGATTAATCGCTGGTAGCTTTGTACTAAACGTTTATTACACATGCAATCGTTTAGCGATTAATCGCTTAACGGTCACAGCCCTAGGGACTACCTCATTTTGAGCAGGACAATCAAATTTTACAATGTGGTAGTCCTTCGGACAACCATTGCTAATTCCTTAAAATCGAACACTGCTTTAGGCTAGGCCTAGGCCTACAGTATAGTAGTTAGCCCAGGCCAAAGCCAAACCGATTTATTACCTTTAGCCTATGCAAACAAAAGTCCGGTCGACGTTAGGCCAGAGGACCTGCATAGTAATAGTATTGTGGCCATAGGCCTAGGCAAGGTTAACCAAGGCTAAATAAACCACTGAATGTTATGTTCTAAGGTGGTGGCCCATGATGTGCACTTATATGGCCCACATAAGATTCCAGCAAGGCATAGACAGTGCCTAATAGTTATTCTAGGTCAAGGCACATGAGGGTAGTGAATGTGTAACAATATCCCCTATAAGACTTTCTTAATTTCGAAAAATATTTAATACAAGGTTAACTGGATTTTTTTTGTTTTTTTGTTTTTGTGCATTTTGGATTTCCATGCTGACAGATTGTAGGTCATTCAGATGTTAATGGCACTCAGATTCCTACGTTTCTGTCTTTAGGTTTCTTTTTAAGTACGTAGAAACGGGCACTAGAAACAAAGGGCGAGAACCCAAACCGGACCGGGCAAAAACGCAACAGCAAACTATTTACATGCACCTTCAAACATAAAATTGTGTTACTATGAACAAAGGACTATATACAAAGGTTAATTACATAAGACAATTTACAAATTTATTCACGCAAAACTACAGGTTAGCAGATTTTTAAGTACATAGAAACAGGCACTGAGGAACAAAACCCAAACCGAAATTTCTGTGTTAACCCATCCCGAACCCAAGCCAGTTACACAGGACCACCCACAATCTCACTAGGCAAAACTATTTACATACCCATTTACATTAACAGAAGAGTGTTCAGGTTGTCTGTACAATGCTTTTTTGTAACTATGGGTGCTCCTTACGTGCTCGGGAACGGACGTGCTCCGGAACAAAAACACCTGACGTGTCACAAACACAAGGACAACTATATACACCAGGCCAGCAACAAATTTTAATGTGGTCAACCCCACTATTTACAATATTAACAAGGTGATGTGCTTTTCACATGCTCGTAGCTGGACGGACCCAATGTGGAACAAAGGCAAACCCATTTACACTGAACTACCAAACTTTGTAGCATGCATGAGCACAGATACAGACAGAACAGAAACCCAAAAGAAAACCGGGCACATACCATTCACACCAAATACTCTGGCTGGGACCTTATCTTTTTAATCCGTGGGCTTGGTACGGGCGTCCCAGAGTGATGGGTTCCCCTGTCTAACACCTCGCCCGAGGCCGACCTCTTCAGTGCAGGCTCTGGCCCCTCCCCCTCACACAAATCAAACCAACCCTCCCCCGAAGGTGGATCCTTTGGAGGAGGCTCTGAGGCAGGCTCCCCGCCATCCGACATTGCCGAGTCTGAGGACAGATCGAGGTCCTCCTCTACTGTCGTTATTTCAAATTGACTGGGTGTCGTTGCTAACGGTGGCGGAGAGTCTACCTCAGGAGTTCCAGTACCCCCCTCACACTGCTTGGAGGCAAGGAAGTCCTTTTCCACCTCAAGTGCCGCCTCCTCTAATTCTTGAGTTGAATACTGTGGGCCTGTTTGCGAGGGTTCAGGTGCCGACCCCACATCCGCACTGACATGAGCAGAGTACGATGTAGGGCAGGCACCAAACACATGTCCCTCCTCCCCACAGAGGTTGCACCATACCTCGTTGGGACACACTGCCTTGCCGTGCCCCAACTGCAAGCATTTCCCACATCGTCTGTTGGGACACGACTTGGCTTCGTGCCCCTGCTCTCCACATCTAAAACAGGTACGGGGCTGACAAAAGTACCTAATGTGGGCCTTGGAACCCCCTATGAAGAGGAAGGATGGAATGTCCCTCACCAGTTCCATACGGAACTGTCTCTTGCCATTAAATATACCTTTCAACTCACCCCCAGTATATTTACACCACCACATTTCAGAGACAGTTCCGTACTGACTAAGAACCCTCGCAACCAGGCGCTGATCGACCTCGAAGGGAAGGTAAAGCACTGTCACCGTCACAGAGCCATCATATGGGGTGACAGTGAGCCCCTCTACCCCCTTCAGGCATGACACACCCTTAACACAGGCAGCATCAGACTTAAACTTAAGGTCATACGTGTTTCGGGCCTCAAGCGCCTGCAACATCTCTATTTCTTTAATTTGGACACCATTGTCTTTTAACACAGTAAACGCCTGTGGGGGAGGGACACTCACCTCAGACGAAAACTCCAACTTAACAATTGTGCTATCCTGACTTCCGGGCATAGCACCAGTTTGTGTGGCTCGAAGCCACGAAAGAAGGAGAAAAAAACCTCAACTAGTTTTACAAAGGACAAAAAAAGAGGATGAAGTAAGAAAAACACAAGCTACACAGAAACAAGGCGCGGTCGCAAACAAATGGACACGACCAGACCTACTTATCAACAACACAAGCACGCTATAAGGTTTTATGCACAATTGCAATTAGTACAGCTATCACACAGTGATAAAGTTGAGCACGGCAAAGCGAGGAGAGCTCGACGAAACACGTCTGCTCTCGTCGAAGACCTGTCTTCACTCTGTCTTTAGGGTGTTCAGAATTCAGTTCAAGCTCTATCACAGTTTGAAAGTTTTATATTATAGGTGGTGGCCTCATGAACCATCTATTGCTTTGTGGGTCTGATCCTGTGTAACAGTTCACTGTTCGTACCCCTTCTGTTGTCCAGCCACCACTAATGTACTATGTAATTTTATTCTTCTCAGGCTGCCCAAGAATCAACAAAAATTCGAAGAGAGCCAAATTTCTCTGAGGAGGAGAGACTGTGCCTGTTGAACTTTGTCCAACAACACAAAATCAAACTTCTTGGAAAGGCAGGCCGGCCTGGTCATGGGGATGACAAAGTATGTATTGTTAACATGTAAACTTTTTAGCCTAACTTTATAAAATCTTACGTTTGTCCAGGGCTGAAAAAATGTGTATTTCACTAGGAGCAAATCAGTTTTCTCATTTTGTACATTACTATATAATTTCCCCCTAATTGACAAGTTCTCCAGCAAGGACCATCCGATATTTGTGTTATTCTATACCACATTCATGATGTGTGTATGACATCCGGGTAGTGGAAATCTGAAGGTGACTGCTCGGTCTGGCTGAGAATATCAACTCCAAACATGAGAGCAAGGAGATAATTTATTAGTGTTGTACCGATGTTGCAAATAGCTGATATTACTAATGCCAGTATTTTCATTCTCAGTGTAGGCCAATACCTATCCGATACTGATATTTGAGAAATGAGTGTTCTGTACGATAAAACAAGTTTTTGAGCACTACTGCAACAGGAGGTTTGGTGTCATTTTCATGAGGAAAAATGTTCGGTCTCACAGACTGACATGCCAAAATGATGTTAACATTCCAATGACTTATACAACTAGAAACATCGGTCACATAGCATTTAAGATAAATTTTTACTTATGCTGATAAAGGATGTCACTCGTGGATATTGGCAGTATGGATATTGAATACCAATAATCGATACAACAGCGCTAATAATTAAGGGGGTAATAGAAAATTAATAAGAGTGACAGAACCCGATTTGAGAGTACAGGGAGGAGGAAAACTGGATGAGTGTAGAAAATAGGGTGCAAGCTGAGAATTTAAGCATCATGAAGAGGCACAAGGCAAACCTCAGTCAAATTTGAATTTCAGAAATACATTTATTTTTCTCAGGAATTTTTCAGCCATGGTGATATGTCACTATAACAAAAACAACATGCATCAGGGCATAAACTGTCTGTCAAGTTTGGAAGAAAGTTTGTATGTGCTTGTTTTAAAATTCTTGCCCCTAAGAGTCACTTAGTCAGATTGGCTGTGTATCACCTAATTATAGTTGGCATTAGGATAAACTTTAGACCCTAGTTTCGACCTTAATATCCGAAAAAGTACGGTTCCTATAGTAGTGAGTTTTGTACAAAAAACAAGGGGACAGCTATTACATTTAACAACAATATTTCAGATGGCTGTTTGCTTTTTACCCCACAAGTTTTAAGGGGTAAATTTTGCGTTTAAATTTAAATTTCAAAATTTTTGGGGAGAATTCTTTTATCCAAAAAATTTTTACGTAAAATGGGTTTTTAAATTTTCAAAAATTTTTTAATCCAACCCAAAATTTCCTTTTAAAAATCTTGAAAAAAAAATACATTAAGGAAAATTTTTTTACTAAAAAAATTTTTTTCCCTTATTCCCGGAATTTAAAGGGGAAAATCCACGAAAAAGGAAGAATTTTTCCAAAAAAAAATTTTTTAATCCTTTTTGGTCAACTATTAAAATTCCCTTTTTTTTAATTAAAAATTTTAGGGGTTTCCCCAAAAGGGGGGGGTTTGCAGATATAATAATATATATAGATCATATATATATATTATATATAATATATATATTATATATTATATATATATATATATATATATATATATATATATATATAGATATATATATCTAATATTATATATATTGTTTTAATATATATATATATATGATATATATATCCAAATTTTTAAAGCTACTACCCACTATATTAGTCATCGGAAGTTTTTTTGTTGTAGAGGGGCTGAGAAAATTGGCCTGAGCATTTTTTCACAGATCAGGACCAGAACTGGCCCGGATTTGTATTTACTATGTGGTCCTGACAATCATGCTGGATTGAACATCCTAGAACTTGTTTTTTTTATTTACTTGAGGTTGTGTGTCCTTTTGCAGACTATTCAGATTTTTCCCAATGCTTATTCCGTCCATTTAAATCTTGTATGGTACTTCTACAGGTATGTTTTGTTTTATTAATCTGTATTTATCCTTTAACTCAGGTAGGATGTGACTCAATTTAGACAACAACTCCGTATATAATGTTTTATTCGTACCAGTATTATAATTGTTTTATTGTACCATTTATTATCATTTAACATAATTTTTTTTTGCCATTCTCACAGTCTAGATGGGGTTACTCTGTAACATGAAACCAATTAGCTGTTGTCTCGTTGTCTGCGTCCCGCTTAACAGTGGGATTAATTTGTCATACGACGATTCATGGATCTCAGCATTTAAGTCACTAACAGTATTCAATAAGATTGTAGTTACTTGAAATGCATCTTTGCTTTTCTCTATATTTTGTTTGTTGTAATGTAACACTGCAGCCCATTTGTAACAATACGTAATTCTTGAAATAAAAGCCTGCATGGGTTTATCGAAAATATATGCTACTTGAGGGCAATAGGACTCCTTTCAACTCAGACCTCATGGAACCCATTTTATAGGATTCCATAAAATCAGAGCTTATGGGCCCATTTCTAATGCATGGATGTCTTAAAATGAGAGCTTATGGGGGAACCGTCTTCTATTGGATTCTATAAAATGAGAGAGCTTATGGGACCTTTTCTATTGGATCCCCATAAAAATGAGACCTAATGGCGACCTGTTCTAATGGGACTCCGGTCAGGCCCGAATACGTGGGATCCGCGTTGAATGGGAAGAACTCTCCCCTTATGGGATCACGTTGAATGGACTCTAGTGGTGACCCCATTTGAATGTGCCCAATGTCGCATGTTGATTTCCATTGAATGGGGTATCCTATTGAATGTTTCGAATGAGGGTGCGGGATAGTTCTGCCATTAAGTCCCATTCAATGGGACTCAATGGGAATTTTCTCCTGGGACGAGCAGCATCAGACCTGAACTTTAGGTCATACGTGTTGCGGGCGGCAAGCGCCTGCAACATCTCTATTTCTTTAACCTGTACTCCGTTATTCTTCAACACAGTAAACGCCTGCGGGGGAGAGACGCTCGCCCCCGACGAAAACTCTAACCTAACAATTGTGCTATCCCGACCTCCGGGCATAGCAGCAGTTTGTGTGGCTCGAGGCCACGGGATAAAGGACAAAAAACCTCAGAACTAGTTTACAAAAGACAAAAAATAGGATGAAGTAAGAAAAACACAAGCAGAGCTTTTTAAGTGCATGGAAACGGCACATACAAACAAGAAACAACTCAAACCGGATCGGACAGGAACATAAATGCAAAACTATCCACACACCACCAAATCAAACAGAAAAGTATGTTCATTACAACAATAGAACCACACACACTGACAACAACCCAAATACCCAACAGACTAACCTCCCCCCGGCCACCCTAAACCAATAATACTACATACCGCCAACAATAAAAAAAAACCAGACACCAACAACAGGGGCCACGAGGGGTCCGGGGCGGGGTCCACCTGCCACGAGGGGTCCGGGGTGGAGTCAACTTGCTAAATTTACACTATGTACACTATATACACAAAAACAAAAAAACTGAACAAAACTGGGCCAAAAATACAGGCGCACCTTGCCCAAGGGTGTCCCGGAGGCAGTTGTGGCAAAGGGTAACCTCATTATCCCCACGCTTTAACAAGCTCCACAACCGGATGCAGTTTAACGTCCTACCCAAGAAAAACACAAGCAACACAGAAACAAGGCGCGGTCGCAAACAAATGGACACGACCAGACCTACTTATCAACTACAACACAAGCACGCTATAAGGTTTTGTACACAATTGCAATATATAGTACAGCTATCACACAGTGATATAAGTTGGGCACGGTAAAACGACGAGAGCGAAACGGGGGGCTTTTTTTTACGTACGTAGAAACGGGCACGAAGAAACAAAGTAGAACTTAAACCTGACCGGACAAAAACATAACTCTGAACTATTTACAGAATTCTGTACATTGCGCTAGCAAACAAAATGTCTGTGCTATGTACAAAACCACCCCAAACCCAAGCCAATCACGTAGGACTATTTGCTTGTGAGGTGCTTGGTTGTAAATATGTTGTAAATATGTATATGTGTATGTATATATGTGTATGTATCTGTACATATAGTTCTATTACTGTAATGAACATAATTTTCTGTTTGATTTAGTTGTTTGTAAATAGTTTGCGTTTATGTTTCTGCCCGATCCGGTTTGAGTTTTTGTTTTTGTTTGTATGTGCCGTTTCGATGCACTTAAAAAGCACACTATTTGCAATTTCAATATTTACAATATTTACAAATTAACTATCACCCGGCCCGCCCGCACTGAAACAAGTGGACCCCAACACCTGCCGAACGTCGACCTTGGCAAACGGACGAAGTCGGCCTCCACCCTCAGCTTAATCTCCGTCCTCACCGACGCCAGGACGACGTCCGTAGGCTTTCCCTCTCCCCTAAACACAATATTACACCGGTCTCTCCACAAGGCCAGCTTTATGGAGGCCGAAACAAAGGTAAGTATCCCTCGAACACTTGTATTGCATGGCGGGGGTGACAGACCATACAAAGCGTAGTCCTGGCTGACCGCCCAGGTGTTACAAAACGTGAGGCGATCAGCCAGAGCTTGAAACCACTCCCAGAGGAGGGCCACAAAGACACACTGCCAAAACACATGGGGCACACTCTCCCACCCTGTGCATCCAGTGCGGGGGCAAATGCCATCTCCAAGACGCCACCGAAGGCGCTTGAGATTCGTTACGATGGCGTCGTGTGCGATGCGCCACAGCAGGTCACGCCGGCGGTGATCGAGTGTCCCGCCGTGGACTACACGCCACACTTCCGGCCCTGACGCATAGTCGTTGGGTTGCACCTGACCCACCAAGTCATCAAAAATGGCCCGGTACTGGTCCCCCGCACTGGACTGCAAAACGTCCCCTACAGTTGACATAACACGTAGTGTCTCCCTCATCTGACAGTATGCCTCCGTTGGCCTCCAACTGTGACGTACACTGTTGGTAAACAGGGTAGGAAAGAACCAACGGAATGATAATCCACCCCAATAACGGACAAAGTAGGCAAACGGCATCTGACTGTCGACGGCACTAAAAACACATTTGGTCAGGAGAAAACGGAGCTTTGAAGGAAAGTGCACAAGGCCCAATCCCCCCTGCCTAGGAACCTGGTACACCACTTTTCTTTTGACCAGCTCCGTTTTCCCTGACCAAAGAAACCTAAACACAGCCCTCTCGAGTCGCACCAGGGCTCTATTTCATAAAACTTACGAAGATTCGTATCTCAGACTTACGAACATTAATCATTCGTAAGTCTGAGAATTGTTCTTAACTTTACGAACATTCGTATCTTCTATTTCATAAAACGACTTACGAAGAATTCGTTCGTATCTCAGCACTGAAATCGTTCGTAACTTTACGCATGATCGGTAGCATACTTAAGAAGTTTCTTAAGTGACAAAAGAACGTTCGTAAGTGTCACATGTCCGATTTGGCGGGAATAAAGTTTTCAATCAAAACAACATTTCTAGTCAAAGCAATGGCGGTATACATGGCGTTCGGATTGCTGGAAAGGGAAAATCAACGAGCCCGAAGGAGAGAGAGGGTATTTCGGGACAGGACCAATCCGTTAGATTTATGGACCGACCAGTAGATGTATGCCAAGTACCGTTTCAGCAGACTTGCGTGTATTAACATCATTGATATGCTGCAAGATGAACTCGAGCACCGGACTAGACGAAACCACGCCCTGCCACCATCATTACAAGTCTTCATTGCCTTACGTTTCTTTGGGCATGGATCAGTAACAGACGATTCCGGTGCCGAACCTCATGGCGTAAGCATACCAACAGCATGTCGAGCTGTCCGAAGAGTGACCAAAGCTTTATGCCGAAGACAGAACCAATTCATCAAGTTCCCCACCACCCCGGAAGAAGTTCAGCAGAAACAACGAGACTTTATGGCCATACAAGGCTTTCCTCGTGTTGTAGGAGCAATTGACGGGACACATATTAGATTAACCAATGTAGCTCTTGGCCCTACGGAGTACGTCTACGTCAATCGCAAAGGTAAGTTTGTCAATCCTGTACATTGTTAGGGTTATGAAGGTTTGTCAGCTCCGATCCATGCATGGTCAAATTAAGTCAACTTCAGAATGATACTGGTGCGGTGAACGAATTTTGTTTTGACCCCATATGCCACTGACACTAAATAGTGGATGTGTTTAACTGCTTACCAGAGTGTTAATAACACACCGTTGTATTCGTTTCTATAGTAATACGGCCGTTGGAGATGCAGTTCCACGAAACTTAACATTATAGGGCCTAAGCCTCGTATAAATTATGGTCGGGCCTATAAATTATACGTGCGCTAGGGTAGATTCATGGCATCGCTACATATATGGGACCTTCATTGATATGTGTGCGTCTTGTCATTGGAAAAAAAAAAACTCTTAATTTGTTATGCACCACTGAAATTAAAACAAGGTAAGGCTGGCCTAACTGCGGTTAATGTTAAATCTGGGCAGTATGATGTAGCAGCTAGCCTTCAGGTAGGCTATACAGTATCTTGCAATTGGAAAAAGACTGAATGCAAGTTCGAAGTATTCAAGTAGCCTACACTTCAGCAGACCTGAGGATTAAATAAGGCTATGATTATTTATACTGGAAATTTGTTGTTTGATTAATGCCATGATATGCAGATCCGACTTTTTGATCTTGATCTTGATCGTTGTCCACACAAATCGCCCAAAGGGCTGTTGACGTGTGGACTTCTACGGTGCATACAGACTGGCAGCCCAGCTGAGTTCCCAGGCTCCCAGCTTCCTGGAGGGAAACATACTTTTTGAAATAAGTGGGCCAGGCTATAGCTAGCTATATGACTACTGTAGCTCATAACCTAAGCCTTAGTCAGTGATAGACTTGGCCTGGGCAAGTCCTACTTCCCTTGATTTATCCATATTTGTGCAAATTTGTGAAAAATGTTACCTATTGTCTATCCTACCAGTCTATATTATGTCTTGTTAGTCACATTCATGTTTAATATCAAAGTTCATCATATAGTACAGTGCAGTACATTTCAATAATTTTAAAGATAGTCGGTTATTATTTCTGTCAATCTGCCTGCGTCACAGCCTAAAGGTTTGATCCAGATTTGATAATTGTTGTAGAAGACAGACGTTATTCACTATTAAAGAACAAATTTTCTTACAATAAAAGAGGATTTCATAGAGTCTGACCATCAGTCTAACTCTAGCAATATACTGTAGTCATTAACATTGTAGGCTACTCTACAAGTAGGGTAGTGTAAAGTGCAAGTGAAAGTTTTGCTCACACTGTCACTTATTCCCCCTTACTTTTATTCACTAGTCTATCGATAAACACACATGTATATATACACTGCATGCAGTTTGTGCTAAAATGTAAATTCATGCAGGTTAGCTAGCATTAGTGAGATTAACCTTTGTGTACTGTTGGTACCTTTTCCGTCATGGCTATTATAAGCTAAAGCAGGGTCCACTAGATTGAAAGTTGTCTATACCTAAGATCTGCCTTTTACCTGTGAGCACATATTGTGATCCTTATCATATGATTAATCTTAACAGTTAACACTAACCCTAAACATCTTTATCCTTATTCTATATCTGGTGAACCTTTTGTCTGTGGGATTTCCCCATTACCCATAAGTACCTGACTACCTCAAATGAACAATATTTATAATACTTTATTTTTTAGGATTTTACAGCATTAACGTTCAACTGGTCTGCGATGCCAAGTACCGAATTCTGAATGTAGTAGCAAGATGGCCTGGTAGCACACATGACAGTCGAATTTTGCAAGAGAGTCGTCTAGGCCATGCTTTTAGAGATGGACAACTACAGGGTATACTTCTGGGAGATTCTGGCTATGCTCTTAAACCCTGGCTGATGACACCTTTCCTCATCCCTCAAACACCAGCAGAGCAAGCTTACAACAGGTAATTGTAGGGCTTCATATTACAGGAGAGATAAAGTGTAGCTGAGGTTAATCTGCTCTGAATGGGAATGAGTACTGTAGCATCAATTAAGGCAGGGCTCTACATTAACACTTGCCCAATTGCCCAAGAAAGGGCAAGTAAAAATTTTCCAGGGCAAGCTCTCTCTTTTTCCATCTTCTCCGAATGGGTAAGTAGGCCTTGCAACTCATATCTCAAAATTCGAAGTGCAAAGACAAGATACTTTCCCACAGTAAGAAGGAAATGAATTAAAAAATTAATTTTAAAAATCACACCACTCTTGAAAAAAAATCTGAGGGACCACAGACCCTTGGTTTGAGAACCCTTAAATTAAAGAACAGTTTAGTACTGTAAATGTGGAAAAACTTTTCAACTCAAAGATGGGAGAAGTTTGGAACTTAATAACTGTTAAGATTTTCAAGGATTGTTGTCACTGTGTGAATGTTAACAACCATGTGGGGAATCAACATTTTGTCTGCCCAACCACAAGGAGCCAGTAAAAAAATGCCAGGGCAAGTGGATTCCAGTGGTTGCTTGCCCGACTAGGCAAGTGAGTTTAAAAGTAAGTGTAGAGCCCTGCATGAAGGAGACAAATTTTCAACTGTATGTACAGTGTGCACACAGTATGCATGCATAAACATATAGGGCCTATGTTCTCAATTGAAAGCCTGCTGGTCGTTTGTGGCCCTCAGCATACTCTAGGATGGCCAGCAAAATATCAAAGACTGACAAAGAGCCTCAGCAAAAAATGAGAAAGTTAAATTATGTAATTCAGTCTAGGCAACTACAGCTGGTACAATGTAAAAACTCATGAAGAGTGACCATAAGAATCCCCCTACTATACTATAGAGCAGGAGCTTGCACAGCCTGAAGGTTGGGGGTTCGAATCCTGACCCGGTCATACCAAAGACTTTAAAAATTGAACCTACTGCCATTGTGCTTGGTGCTCAGCATGAGCAATGGAGTAGGGAATACAAACCAGTGAGCCACAACTGGAAAAAAGGCTGTGGCCGGCCCGACTTAAACCATTTGGTTACAAACTGAGCCATAAAACCTCATCTAACATAGTCACGCTGTTTGAAGGAAATTTGGCATCCCAAAGTCTTTAGAACTCTCCGTCTACCATGCTTGGGTCACTGGTGTGGGAGATTGTTTCCTTCAATATAACATGTGGAAGATTGTATGAATGAGAAGATATAGATACAAGCTGTTGAATGCATGTTTTTTTTTCTCATTGCTTCTGCTCAGTGCTCACAGAACCACCAGAGCCTTAATCGAACACCTTAATGGGCAATTGAAAAACAAGTTCCTCTGCCTAGGTGGTACTGGTCCGAGGGTTAGAACAGCTGAGAAAGTGTGTGACATCATAACAGCCTGCTGTGTGTTGTTTAATATCAGCAAAGATGACCACATTCAAGAGCCGTACAACCATATGCCAGATGATGACAACCCAGCCCCTGAAGCTGCAGCTGATGATGACGTACATGGTACTGCAGTCCGGAATGACATCGTTCGCAACTTTTTTACCCAAGTTTAGTACATTTTTCTTTTTGTTCAGTTTCTAGTGAATTTTCCTCTTCAGGTTTTGTTGCTTACTAGTCAAGGTTTCAGTGGTGGGACTGGTCTGTAATATTGTCAGAGGGGGCACTCATTCCCCCTGCCCTTCCCTTGTTCTATGAAAGTGCTGTTATTGCATTGTTTAAATTAACATAATTTAGCAGTGGTATAGTATTCGTTGAAGCCAGGTTTGACAAAATGCTTGAATGGCAGCCATCATCAGCACTTTATGATAGTGGGAAGTGTCATCTATAGTGATCTTGGTATTTTAGCCAAAAATTGTCATAGTGCCATGTTCCAACCTATGATTACATTTCACTTGGGTAATTGCTTTTCAACATGGACCATGTTCCTGTGGACTTGATGGGAATTAAATACCTTCGGCAAAGCAGTGAAGAGAGGGGGAATCTAATCTGATGAAAAAACATATTTTTCTGTCTTGTTCATTGTGACAACTGAGAATGTTATATGATCATAATTACTGGTTAGTCCTTCTAATTGTGCAGTGGCCGAAATGAATATGATTTCCTTCAAAGAACCTTTTTGAGGGGTGGGGAGGGGTCTGGGGATTCCACTTATATTGATTGCCATGAGTTTGCATCTAGGAGTATACTGTTGTATTTCCAAAATTTCTCTGGCACACAAACATGCCTGCATACCTTGAGATTCTTCCAGTTGACTTAAACAAGTCCTGGGTAGGACTTTAAACTGCATCCGGTTGTGGAGCTTGTTTAAGCGTGGGGATAATGAGGTTACCCTTTACCACAACTGCCTCCGGGGCACCCTTGGGCAAGGTGCACCTGTATTTGCCCTGTGCTTTTTACGTGGTGTTGCCTTTGGGCGAGAAGTTGCCATCGGGCGTGAAGATGCCTCCGGGCGTGGGGTCGCCTTCGGGCGTAAAGTTGCCTTCTGGCGTGGTGGTGCCATCGGGCGTGTTGTGTTGCCTTCGGGCGTTGTTGCTTTCGGACGTTTGTTGTTGCTTCGGGTGTGTGTTGCTGCCTTCTGGCGTGTGTTGTTTTCCTGTTTGTAAAGTCTTGTGTGGTGGGTGGGCTGGGGATGTCGTATATGTTGGCCACAGAAATTTTGTTTTGCTAGCTTAGTGTAAGGTAAATTTGTAAATGATTGTAAGTGGTTCATGGTTGTGTTCTTGCCGGTCCCGGATTTGGTTGTTCCTGTTTGATAGTGCCCGTTTCTATGCACTTAAAAAGCCCCCCCCCCCCTTAAACAAGTTAAATCCTCACCCTTAAAAAGTAATTGTAGATTGTAACCACATGGATTAAAATTAGGTGAATTTTTATGCCTCTGCACTAGTATGTGAAAGGAAAGGTTTGAAAATATGTTTGTTATGGAAATGGGAAAGCAATTTTCACACAGTTGGGAAACTTTAAGTAGTAATGTTGAGAATTGGTAGCTTAACGTTGGGTTTTTGGATATCTTTCGCCACTATAAATTATAAAGTGACCCTGAAAACAATTCTCACTCCCTCTGACTAGACACATAGCTTTGCCACTGCCAGGGTTATATGGAATTTTCTACATAACTTTGGATAAGTTCTAACTTAAAAGTATTATGTCTATACCAGAGTTTAGCAGTTACAGTGTTTCTTTTTATCCTGTGTACTTGTGTATTTTCCAAATGATTAGATATTTTCCTACAACATGAAATATTCAAGTATGTGATGCACCTTTGGCTGTATTATATTGTCCTCATTGTATACATGCAAATGACACAAAGTTACTTCAAATATCTTTTTATCTTATGTTATTGAACTTATGTGACTTTGCCTCAATCTTTTCAATTCACAAAGGCAAATATAATTTTTCATGAGTATACAGAATACCCCCAAAAAACGAAAAAAAAAAAAAAAAAAAAATGAAAAATGAAAAAATGCCTTTTGTGTACCATTTTAACTCAGCTTATGATTGTCATGAACAGTATACGTGATCTGCCATGGTGCCTTTGCATATTTGCCAAAAATTGTCAGGTAAATCTTTGAGTTCTGATACCCACATTCTGCTTTACAAATACACTTATCTTAATTGCCTGTGAAATGGAAAAGCAAAAATTTCAACCTTTATCTTACTCATGCAAAATTGATGTGTGTTTCAAAGCAAACACATTGAGGACACATATATCCAGCTGTTAAAAGTGTCAAAAGTTGCAGTAATGTTCTTTAAACTTTGCAAAATATTTGCATCTATGAACCCTCAAATTTTAAAATATTGCCCAGTGGACCCTCCCCTTAAACCCCTCCTAGGATGGGGGTCTGAAAAAATGTTCAGCCCCTTCCCCCACCCCCCTCAGCTGAGAACAGCTTTTTATGCTTGTGATATCTGATGAGGAATCACAAACTGCCAGCACTGGTATTAGTTTCACATGACAGAAAGGAAATAACTCTTTTTTCATACTCAATTTCTTTCAGTTTTTGTGGCTTGCCATTGAAAGTTCAGCAGAGAAGCATCCTACCATCAGTCAGAAGCTATGTGTTGCTAATGGGTCCATGACCATCACCTTTTTGGCAAGAATCTTTACACTAGACCATGGTTTGGCTGTGTTTTCAGAGGGATCCTGATAATTCAACATTATGCAGGTCTCTGTAAGAACTGAAAGTTTTATGTAGGGTAATCACTACAAAATTCAGCTTCTCTGAGCATGGGCCAGAGTTGTCTGTTTACTTGTTTACCAGATAATTCACCTTTAGGCTTATAGCTCTCCGTTAGAACTGAAAATTTGGGTTTTAGGGTAAAATACTAATAGAGTACCTGTAAGTACTTCTCATTCAGCTTCTCCGAGCATGGGCCAGAGTTGCTGTTTGGTTGATACTAGTAGTTGGATACCAATGTGTATGGTTCTAAATTGAATTTGTATATTCTTGGAATGGCCTCTACCCTGTAAGTTTATTCAGCTTTCACTCACTCATTAGAGCAACTGCCATGAAGGTAGAGTTGTAAGGAGGGTTTTTTGCTGTCACAGTAATGCTCAGTAGTACACCAGTACTAATGGAGCAACAATCATATTAGGCTCATGCGAAGCACGCCAAAACATTTATCGAGAATTGCAACTCCCTTTACATGGGTAGGGTGAGAGACTGTTTGCAAGGACCACAGTGCATTTAATGACATACAGTGGTACCTTCAGAGACCCTTATGTCAGAGCTTTAAGCCACAATAATGTGTTGTGTAGGAAACACCCATGCTCTGAAAGAAATATTAGTGTCAGAAAAAGATGCCTATCATTTTTATGGTATATATTTGATATTAATGTTTTCCTTTGTTTTAATATTTCAAATGTGATCATATGTGGCTTTTGAAAATTCTCTTATAATTTGTACATAGCTGTGCCTTTAGAATGTGCTTTTGTATGAAAATTAAAAAAAAAAAGAAATTAAAATCAAAGGATAAAATGCTTGGGAAAAGTTGGGAAGAGTTTGGCCTCCCTTTAAAATTTATAAAGAATGTCTTTTCAGTCACAGTTCATGTAACATTGATATTGTATGTGTATGTGATTCTTGTCTCTAAAGGTTGGGAGTGGTAAGAGAAGCAAGCTTTGGGAAACATTCTAATGTTTAATTTTCTTTACAGAAAAATTAGCAAGGTGGGTAGCATGAGATTACAGTGGGGGTCAGGAGAATTAAGGTATGAAACTGGGGCTGTTGCTACTGTATATAACAGTAATATTATTGCTAAAGTCATATTTTACACAATTCCATAGCTGCATACCCACAGCCTAGGGTGGATTGGCATGGCTACAAGGGGAGGAGGAGGCCATGCAGGGTAGTGGTCAGGGAGCATCTGAAGTTTTATTCCTTTGCTATTGTGCATAAATGCAATATTATTGTTTAGTAAAGTCATTTTTCCACACTATAATAAATGCATACCCCAAACTTAGGGTGGATCGGCATGGCTATAAGGGGAGGAGGAGGTCATGTGGGGTAGGGATCAGGGAATGGATTTTTAAAATTTAGTCCTTTGCTGTTGTGTATAAATGCAGTAGTATTAAAGTCATATTCTAGTTCTAGTTTCTAGTTAAATGCATACCCCAAAACTGGGAAGGAGGAGGTTATGTTGAGGAGGGTACTTGGGGATAGAGTGGCACCAGGGTGGGGATACAAAGGCAGCATTTGAGTTGTGGCAAAATGTGAGAGGGAAACCTGAAAATTTCTCAGATTATATGGAACAAGTGAGAGTATGTGTTCTATGCTATGTCAGTGACTACTGTTACTTGTAATTCTAATGAGACACAAGGATGAAGGAGCACAGTTCAGAATTCATTAAGTTTTGTATTCCAACCTATGAATAAAGCTTGCCTCGTTCATGCCAGAAATTCAAAAAAGAAGTAGTTCTGTACTTTTTGCAACTCAGTTTTATTGTACAGTGGACACTCTTTCTGACTTTCTCTAATTTGAAGAACATATGAAGTCACCCCAATGTGGTGCTACTGTCTTTAGACTTCATTCTTGAAGACTATTGTACTTCAGTGGAATATCTGGAATATTATGAGCTCTATGGTTGGGTGGATTGCATGTGTTCTTTATATAGTGCTTCTGAGCTTCTATCAGCAGTGCTTAAAATCAAAATCTTTGGAGATCTTGAAGGTGACTTGTGGACTCTTGTGCGATGGGGGATATAACTTTATACGGTTAAATATTTTTTTTCAGTCATACCCATACAGCTCCCCTCTCAAAAAAACATGAGTTATGGAAAGTTTCATTACTCATGTAAC
The DNA here is from genome assembly GCA_029531755.1 of Holothuria leucospilota. Classification (NCBI taxonomy): domain Eukaryota; kingdom Metazoa; phylum Echinodermata; class Holothuroidea; order Aspidochirotida; family Holothuriidae; genus Holothuria; species Holothuria leucospilota. Next base: position 32,640,370 of record CM055961.1, on the reverse strand, counting down.
ATGTCTGTTAATTACTCCATCTGCATGTCACTCCACTGCTTGATGTGAGGTAACCATATTAAACAAACCTAACTGGCTTCTCTTCCTGTATGAGATGAAGCTTGGAAAGAAATAAAAAAGAAATAGGTCTTGAAGAAGGAAGCAGTTATATGTATTATTCCCTGGTTCTACTTAAAAGCTTTGCCCCAGGAACTAATCAAGGGCTATTGGTGGGCCTATGGACTCCGTACCCTACATAAAAGAGCTTAAACTGCAAGTCAGTCAATCTTATCTCTCTTCATTAAAAGTATCCCTGAACTTTCTAGGGCTCACTGATGGGGATAGGCAATTTAGTTTTGCTTTCATTCTGTCCTCTTTGGCAAAGGCTATTAGCCCAACTAGGATTGAACAAATGCACTTTCAAGTCTTTTAAAGGTTCTGCATCATAAAATCTTACTTCTCAATTCCTTTGACTTCAAGCTGGCTGCATTGGTATATTCGAAGAAAAACAACAAAAGCATGAAGACAACCATCTGGCAGTTCGAAAACTTTTTTTATTTGATTTACACATTTCTCAATAACTCGTACATGACTGCTGTTTTTGGTTCCATTTTAAAATTTTATAGAGTTCCATTCATTTCTTAAAAATTACTCTGCCTGTTTACTACAATTTTATGATGCAAACTTTAATACTACTTGCAGAGATTGCTATATATGATTGGGCCTGAAATTATAATGTACTTTTACTGGGCATGACACACATGGATATAATAAAATTGGGCACCCCCAATCTAAAATACATGTTTGTCACTACAGTTACCATTCGGCACTATGAGGGATGGGAGCAGCTGCTGCTTACTATTTATCTGCTCCTACCATACTTTATTTTCTTTTCACAAGAGGCTCAATTTCAACTCAAGCCCATGCACACTCCCTTCCATTGTACATAACCCCCCTCCTCTCAAACCCCACTGTGCCACTGATTTGCACCTGCAGACACGTTTACTTTCCTTTTACAAATGACTGACCAATATCCCACCTTATCTCTCCCTTTTTTGTGGGGGGTACATGTTCCCCCTTTCCTCCAATAAGCCTGCTACTATTTATCAGACCACATGGCTTTAAACTCCTTTTGTTGATATCAGTGTAAGAATTTATCTCCCATATAATACTAGTAGGCATATATATGAATGGGAGTTAGAATTGATGTCATGCATATGCTGGTATATGCAATACCATTATGAGTGCCCAAGATCCTCCTTCCAGTAAAACATATAAGCAACCATTTTCTTTTACTATCTATGAAAAGTTACCAGAATGATTTAAATAAGTTGATAAACAGATCAGGGATCCGGGGGTCTCAACTGCAAGAGCTCTTTTTACCCTGCACAAACAAATATTCATCATTTCAAATCTTACAGCTTCAAATGATATAAGTACATATGTATGCAGGGAATAACTTAGTGTTCAAAATTTGCATAGCAATTTGGGGTTTTGGGGTTTCATCATGAAATCATTGACTACCCTATTGTTGTACATGTACAGTACAAAATCTGCTACACAGTACACAGTATATATTGCATTTTGCGTAGCAATTTGTCCTTTTTGTGTCGCAAAATGTGATGCGACACCTGCAGATAAATTATTCCCTGGTATGGGCATCATATGTGGTTTTACCTGCCTCCATTTATAACTAAAAAAGACAAAAACTTTAAGCACTACTGCCACAATTCTGTTCAGGAAAAATTGCACCAACCTCAACTAAACACTGGACCTGATAACATTAAGATGCAATGACATTTTTATTTACATATTTAGTTTCGATTAACACACAATTAAGGTTTCATAATACCTTCATGCTGAGAACTGTTTTACTTTTCTTTCATAAAAGACTTTGAATCATATTCCACCTTACTTTAATATAGAGACAAAGTGATTCCAAGCTCTGTACCAAAAGAATGAAGAAAGTGCAAAACTAAGTAAAAATAATCTGACTCTCTGCAGGGGTTAAATATGCACGACCATTTTTGAAGTCATTGAATTTTGTCTATGGCGAATCCCTTTAACAGGACCCTAATACCCTTTCAGCATTACCTTCAGCTTGCCCAGCATCAACCTCAACCATATTACTAACAATAAAAATACCATGTGTTAGCACCAATGGTAACATATTCAATAAACATGAATGTACAAGGTGACATAAATTCATAGCGCTCCAAGTGACATTACGCTCTTACAGCATGTAGTAACCCGACCGATGTGCGGCAATTGGAGGGTTGCTCGTCAAAGTCCAGGCTGTCAAACTTTCTGTCATTTTCAGGTCATTTACACAAAGAAAAACCTCCCGCAGGGAACTCTTGTTTATAAATCTGTCAATGAACACCTGCAAGCTAAAGTGGTCTGCTGGAAGTTCACCCACGGAGTTGCTATGTCAAATAGCAGGCTGGTCAAGTTCAACCTCCTTGTGTTTGAAGCAATTAACCACAAATATTCCTCAACAAGACTACACGGTGACCAGTGACTGCTACAAGGTCATATAGGTCAATACTACTAGCAGGCTATTTCATACACACAAGCTAAAGCAGTAAGTTCGACCTACAGAAGCAGTTAACCACAAGTATTCCTTAATAAGACTACGCAGTGACAGTGTATCACTACTCATTGTGTGTTCTCCCTGCTAGGTCACATACTTCAATACTTTTTGCAGACTATTTCATACAGATATACTGTGGTCGTAAGAGTGCTGCCTCCGAGTTATTAGGACCTAGCCATGGGAATAGTAACTACGTCAGTAATTGATGTTTTTCTTCGTAAGGCACTTTCCAGATTTCGACTGAGAGAACTTCACGGATTTCTTTATGTAATTTATGGTACCGTAAGGGGAAGCTACTACTTGCTTGCTGTAGTGAAGAATTAGTAAAATCATAGAGCAGGATATAGGTTCTTATATCATGCTCTATGAGTAAAATCTACCCTAGATGGAAAGCATTTTAACAATTTTAAAAAATTGGGAACACTACTATGACAGTTTCAATTCTTGATTTCATTGTATGATTGTTACGTATTTTCCCCGAGGTACCCAGGCTACCGTAGTATTTTCATGGTTATACTTCCTACTGTCTTCATGTTAAATAAAAGATTGCATTGCCAGTGATATGTATCACCAGCAAAGGCTTGACATCAGTTATGCTATATTCTGCTACCGTGTCTACGAAGTTACGATCTTAAAGTTCAGCAATCCCGAAATGTGTCAGCCAATTATAGAGTAGTAGACTACTGCTTGGTATTTTGCTAAAGATCTCCATTTTCATGTCTCACGAAAAGTAGAGGAAGGCGAAAGGAGCCTTTACTACTTGGTATTTTTACAATCCCTTGCACATGGATCCTGTGGCCTATGTAATCCCTTGTAAGAAGAACAACTTGAGAAAAAATGGCTTAACGTTACCACAAAAACTTCATCAATAAGCTAATTGAAAACAATCATAATAATAAGCACAGAAATGAGGCTAACAGCGCCGGACGTGTGAAAACTTTCAAGTTTGCAAATGAATTATGATAGCATTCAAGTATACCCATCACCAAGTAGAAATTAGGCTTAAACCTGAATATTACCATCTTTAGAAATATATGGTGAAGTCATGGTCCTTTTTGTTCTTACAAAAAAAAAAAAATGGAAAATTTTTGCAATCGATTGGGGTAGGATAGTAGGCTACTTCTTCCTTCCAGTCTGGCGTCTTCCTAGAAGCATGGTTGACACTAGGCAGCCCGATTGCGAGAATCGCTCATCGGCAGATGAATTATTAAACCAGCTCTCCTCTCGTCCCATGCACACTCCCCAGGGGCGTCGTGCAAAAATATTTTTTTTGGGGGGGGGGGGGGAGTGAGGTGACTGCCCGAAAGACTATCCAAGCGGAACGTACCCATCGGTTGGCGTGGAGCATACAGAGAACTTTGAAAGATGGCGACCCCTCAGACAGCTGGAAATGGCATTTCCCAGGCTTGTTAGTAGAATGGAAGAGTGGTTATTTTGATCTTTCGTTTGCCATAAATTTTCACTTCAATAAAAAAGTTAGCAAATTGCAAAGGATCAGAAATTTACCAGATAAAATGTACCACTACCATTGGATGAAATGCAAGCTAATAATTGTGAAATGAGCTTCTATGCGAGGTCCTATCATAAATGAACACTAAGAACGTAGTACACCTTTCTTCCTCGAAAAACTGTCGAAAATTGTATGCTGCGTTTTTATGCTTCTATGCCATAATTGTTTCTGAGCACTGTTCCTCAGTGTGAGGTGGGGCGCAGACTGTGAATCCCCCGACAGGCATTCAGAAAAGTCTAACTGGCTAGAAGCAAAATGATGCCTCTAGTATAACAGGGGCGTAGCCAGGAATTTGTCAAGGATGACGAAGTGCATAGACTGCAGACTGTCAGCGCTCCGCCCCACCATGGGTTGGCGCGGAGCGCAAGAAAAGTTTGGCCCGAAATGCCTCCAAGATCGCTGGAAATGGCACTTCACAGGCCTGCTTAGCGCATTTAAATGAAGGGGGTGAATACTATTGTAAGAATTAAACATAAAATATCAAAATATACTTGGGGGAGTCCGGGCCGGGCCGGGTGTGCCCTCTTTTCTTCCTCCCCTTGGCTTCGCGCCTGCCTAATAACTAATACGAAGGTATTCACCTTTATAAATATATGATTTACCATTTTTTCAGAAACTGCTATTTGTTTAGTGGTTAACCTTTGAAAGGCAAAATAAATTTTAATCGAGGACCGCAAGGTCTGATTGTTCGCTGTCCTGGGGAAGGGTCTAAGGGGAAGGGATGTCCCAATCCCCTTTGGAAAATTTTTGCTTTTGGAAGCAGGCTGAGATGCAAAATGGTGCTATTTTTGAAACATATCTTGAAGCAACACGTATGACGGCAAATCAGTAGGAGGGAAAGTGCACCTGTTGCTCGGCCAGACTCCTTCCGATTTCCCTCAACTAGCTGATTTTCCCCCGACTTCTTACAGGGGCGGGGTACATGGCGCCCGCCCATTGAGTACGCTGCTGTTGTTGCTCTGTACAACACAGACCAACGTTGGTAGCTGAGACAAACTACTGTACAACGTACCGACCGTTCACAGCCAATACATTGCACACGTGGGCCTACTTGCTACTTTGCAAATATAGTTCGGTATTAATGCATATGACATATTAGTAGCTATTCACATGATTAAATTCGAACTTATTCTGATTTTTTAGTCGGAAATGGCTAATTATCACCAACTATCTCAAAATGTTTGTCCACATACCACCTAATCTTTATCCAAAGATAATTTGCATGAATTGAAAGAACATCCTACCATACTACGATGTAACATAGGCCTAACTTTATTGGGTTACATTTTTCGAAAACATTTAACTTCAATCTCATATTAACTGGACATGTGAAGGACTTTAAATGCATTTTTAGACAAAATTTTATGACACCCTTGACAAAATTGGGGGGCTGGCCCTCCCCCGGGCCCCAATAGGCACGACGCCACTGACACTCCCCGTCCCTCTGCAAAATGTACTTCCCCCTCCACACCGCGTTAAGGACTCGAAACTTCGTCTGTTTTTTTGCATGCACAAGCCGCATATCTTTTATGTTTCTGTTTTATTCTTTTTCTCCATTTTTTATTTATTTATGTATTTTTTGTAGGCTTGTGGACAAACTATTTTTAATCATAAATTCAAGCCTTCTTCCCTTAAAGTTAGAGTTAGAGTACATCTCTGTACTCTGGAATTTTTTCAACCAGGGATGTGTCAAGGTGAACCCCCCCCCCCCTGTTCCAATTAAAGACGGTAAAGGTAGGCACCTCAGTTCAAGATTGATTGAGACAACTGACTTTAAATGTGGGGACAAACAAGAGGTTGCCAAATTTTGGAGCCACCATTTGAACCTTGAAACTTTCACTGGCTTAATACCACTCTTCCAATTTTAGTTCATTATCAATGCAACAGTCCTCAATCTGTCAGCAAGCTCATATTGCACACGTTGCGGTAAGAACTGCTGTATTTTGCATCGTGCGTGGTATGCCTGTAAAGTAGCCCTCTCTATTAATTGCCTTATTTCACAGAACTGTGAGCGAAGTTAAAGTGTTCTAATACAAAGTAGGAACATGAAGCTAAAACAGACCTCTGTTTAATCATGGAGCTACTACTTCGGAGATGAAAAATGTAGAAAACGTGAGACATGGAGAAAATACCTTGTGACCTTTTGTGGACCAACAGTCTCCAGTGGCAGCTCCATGCTTTAGGAAACGATCGATGTATCTCCGGCGTGTTTATAAAATATGTACAGTGAAAGATGGTTGCAAGGGAATACAACATTTTGGATCGAGTAAATATGCAGAGTGTAGGACACGAACGAAGCTCCTTTTACATTTTGAAAGTAGGCCTAGTTTGTTATAATAAGCATACCGTGATTTCCATAGAAATGAAACTTCATACAGTTTCCACTTACAAAAGAATGCTGAAACTCACTATAGTTACAATAACTTTTGACAGCAAGGTAACTTTCTACATTTCAAAAGTACCTATAGTTATTCATACTTAATGATAATCCCCAAATTCTATAGGACCATATTACGGTCAGGTGACCGTTGTTGATCCTCTGATCAACCCACGCTAAGAAGGATCGACGCGCGGTCTCACTCGGGGTTGCTCTGTTAATAAAAATGTTATTATTTACAAACATTTTTGTCTTTTTATATCAAAATTAATCAAAGTATTGTTGTGTATGAATAAGCAAGGTTACTCACCGCTGAAGCTGTGCATTAAGGAGAGAATAATGCACTCTAGAGGGGCTTTTTAAGTGCATGGAAACGGCACATACAAACAAGAAACAAACTCAAACCGGATCGGACAGGAACATAAATGCAAAACTATCCACACACCACCAAATCAAACAGAAAAGTATGTTCATTACAACAATAGAACCACACACACACTGACAACAATCCAAATACCCAACAGACCAACCTCCCCCCGGCCACCCTAAACCAATAATACTACATACCGCCAACAATTAAAAAAAACCAGACACCAACAACAGGGGCCACGAGGGGTCCGGGGCGGGGTCCACCTGCCACGAGGGGTCCGGGGTGGAGTCAACTCTAGAGGGGAATGCTATTGTTCAGGATGCACTCGGGCTGCGCATCGCTTGCATCAACCCGCGATCGCGCATTATCCTCTAATTAATCCACGGTTGATTAACCTTTACTTAACCAACATTGGGTACATTAAGTACACGCTCAGAAAATGGGGTAAATTTTCCTCAACAGCTATCGAGTAACGTATTTTCTTGGAAGTTGGTTAAATTATAGGCAATTATTATACCCAAAATTGGTTAAGGACTACTTGCCCAATAGTAGTTGGAGAAAATATTTAATGTTTGTTAATGAATTTTAGTAAACACAGTGTTTTATCCAATCCTTGGTTGATTAGCCTATTTCAGCTAGGTAAACTTGTTTGGACATTGTATGACCTCAGATTATCATCAAGAATGGGGGATTGTAGACTGGAAGATTGCGTTGAAGTCGGACCCGTAACCACGGGAGGAGGGCATGGGGGGGGGGGGCAATGCCCTCAAAATATTTCTGCTCCATCAGATGAAAATTGAAACTCCATAATAATTAGTACAACAGGAATTAGGAGAAAATTTTATGCCCCCCCCCCCCTCCAATCACAACACTTGTCCCCCCAAAATGCAAAGCTGGCTACCAGCCCAGTTGAAGTAAATATAGTCATTGGGTATCCTGCGCAGTCAGACAAAATGCCCACATCAAGCTCATAGTAAAAAAGATATGACCCCAAACTTGATGCTGTTAGTGAGCACAAGACCCCAAGACCAATTTTTTAGACTAACCTAGTCTAAGCTAACCAAGCTCAAACTATCAGGTTAAATGCAGGGGCGGGGATCATGGGGGGGGGGGACGGGGGACATGTCTCCCCCAATATTTTTTAGAGGGGGGACATCATATCAAATGTCCCCCAATATTTTGAGGCATGAAGAAAAAATATATGTAGTCTAATCACATTTGTTTCGGTAATCCCTTCGCTTCTAGCTGGGCTTCGGGTTTCTGTATCCCTAACAGGAGGTTGGTCCTCTCGTTGGGTATATCCTTTTACCACCCCTTTCTGATTCTGCCAGCAGGTTTTACTATGGCAAATAAATTTCCTGCGAAATTTCGGCACTCTTCGGATGCAATTCTCACAATCAAAGTTGAACCAGCTACAGACATTATTAGTGAACTATTCTAGCGAAAGCCAGGGAAAGGCTCAAAGTTAGTCACCGTGCATCATTAAGGGGTTTTATGTAGGAACCTTCTTGAGTAACATGTGTAACGTACCCCAAATTTATTCCAAAATTTACCTTTTCTCTTTATGAAAAATTTCACTCATAGTAAAACTACTATAATCACCATCCGAACTATGAACTGTGAAGAGCTTGATGTACTCTCGTTGTCATTCAGAGTCCTGCTCAAAGCCTCATGCTAGCTGTTCCCATTCTACTAATCCCATTCGGGGACTTTCTCTCTGGATCTTACCAAAATCATACTGCACCACCCCAAGCCTGTCTTATGGCTCGCAGCCCTGGTCCCCTCGCCGTTCGTAACTTGTACTCGACTCCCAATATGCCTGCCTGCGCTTGCAGATCTGAAGAAGTATCATCGTGATTATAGCCTTGTTTCCTTCACTTCTGGAGACTTACCACTTCTCTGTATTGCAAAAAGGAGGGAAAAATTCTTACCAAAAGAGAGAAATTTTCGTGCACTTCACACGGCTACAGCCGACATTGTAAATTAAGCTATTGTGGTAGGCTTGAGAGTCATCCCCTGTGGTTCCCGCAACTCGTCATCACATGGTGTGACTACTGACTACAAACATAACCCTTCTTCGGTTCCCCTTATGCGGTGCCGGCGCCCTCCCCCTTTATCAGAGTTCCTGGCATTCGGGCAGATGCCCCCTCCCCCCAATATCTGAAACAGATCGCTGCCCGCCTCATTTTTTTTCTTCCCATGAGGTTATGGGCAAATTTCATTTTCAAAATTTTTCAAATTTGTTTCAAAATCATGGTTAGGGTTATTTTTAGGGACTGGGGTAATTAGGCCAGTTCTTTCATAATCCGGTGTCAGAATTACAAGAAAAGGGTCGAATAGCTGTCATTTTGGATTTAGGGGTGTGGCCTATTTCCAAGAAGCTGATTGGTCCATTGGCATGATTTGCCCATAACCTCGTGGGAAAAAAATTATGCTCGCCGCCCTTGGTTAAAGCTAGTAGCCAAATCCGAAGTTAGGCTAGCCTTGCCTAGCCTGGGTAAGCCGTGGGTCTGGACTTACTGGCAGCACGAAGAACTTCCTTAACCATTTTGGTTATTAATTCGGCATAAGCATAAAGGCTACGTACTGCACAAAATACCCTGTGCTCATACTGCACTTATTGTCAGACAATTCACCATCCAACCTGCATGTCTTGGAGAGTCGCATTTTCCCCCACATACATTGGATGCACAAAGTAGGAGAGTGGTTCCATGTGTTTTGGCAGTCTGGCTGTGTGGCCCTCCTCTGGGAGGGGTTTCAAGTCCTGGCTGACCGCCTCACGTTTTGAAACACCTGGGCGGTCAGCCAGGACTACGCTTTATATGGTCTATCACCCCCGCTATGCAATACAAGTGTTCGCGGCATACTTTTGTCTCTGCCTCCATATAGCTGGGATTATGGAGAGACCGATGTAATATTGTAATATTATATTTAAGGGAAAGGGGAGACTTGCGGATGTCGTCCTCGCGTCGGTGAGGAGATTGAGCTGAGGGTTGAGGCCGACTTCGTTCGGTTGCCAAGGTAGACAATCAGCAGACGGTAGGGACCACTTTTTTCGGTGTGGGCGACCAGGGTGATAGTTAACTTGTGTATGTTGTAAATATGAAAATATTGTAGTCCTATGTAATCAGGGGTGGCGCCAGGATTTGCCTGACAGGGGGTCCAAGCTCCCCGACGGGGGGGGGGGGCTTAGTCCAGTTTAAATGGGTCCCAATTGTGGAACGTGCTCATTTTTTTTTCAATTAGGCCTACCTTGAACAAAATATAGTCGAATAAAATGAATGATTAAAGCTGCTTTTTGTCAAGAAAGATGTCAGATACTTATACGGATTCGTAAGGCTGTGAAGCAAGTCCACCAGAGGTGTCTGGCAGTAGTCATGAATAACATTTCAATTATCCAGGCTCTTTTCAAGGCACATGAAAAATACTTGAGAGCATGGAAATATTGAATTTCGCAAGCCAAAGGTTATATATTTTGTAGACCCACCCATCGAACTTCTAAACGAACACTCTCGCCCACAATGACTTAGCCTGCATATAGCGCCTCTGTGGCTGCCACCCACTTGGGCTGCCACCCCCTCAGAGCTTGCCAGAGTTGGCCATATATTCATTTCATACAGTTTAAAAGGACATTTTCTTTAATATTTATTAGTTTAATTTTAGCGAACGGCAGTTGGTTTAGTTTTCAACTTGAACATGCATGGTGTGAGACGTAAGTTTAGTCATTCCTTATGTCTCAGACTCCAATACTGTTATTCTCCATGATCTGTTCTCATACTTACATATTTGAATGTGTTGTTTGCTATTTGCACTCTGAATGAAGGTCATGGTCAAGGTTATAATCATCTGACAATGTCACTAGTTAATCTTAGTTCCATGTCAGCTTTAGAATGATGTCATAGTAAGAGTTGTTATTGTTTTGAGATAGAACGCATAGAAATACGCACATGCCAGGTGTGCTCAGTACTGCGTGAACTCATGTACAATCTAGCCATTTGCTGAGTGTTATTATAATTTATGCATATGACGTTATTGTTTAGACCAATCAGACTGTGCGCAGTCTTGCGCGGGCTCTTGTGATTTTTGTTCTTCAGAGCCCAAGGTATGATTTGTAGTCAGTTTGATTTTAGACATCAGCTCACCCAGATCCGTATTTAGGTTATATTTCTTTTCCCGACTTGTTAATTCCCCGGTATTCTGTTCGAGTTTGTTATCCAAGAGGACAATAAAATACTGTGAACCTTCAAGGAACGTTTCTCTCCATTTTTCCGGATTCTCCTGTCGATATTTTTCCGCTCGGACTTTGTAAACCCCCACGCTACTCATCGTCTGAAAATCGGCCTTACAATAGTAGGCCTAATTACCTTTCTAAAAAGGTAAGAATGAGAATGTAAAGGAAAGTTTGCGTTGGATTTTCGAACTGTAGAGACTGAAATGGTTTTTGGCTCGAAATCCTGCTGACATTGGTTTTTTTTTTTCGTATCGATGAGCTGTGCGAAAATAAAACTTTGTTTGCTCTGCGGGGAAACAATGACTACGCCGGTAGCTTGATCCTTTCCATACGTTCAGTTGCTTTATTTGAATTTTTGACAGTTTAGGTAAATAAATTATTCTTGAAAAACAAATACAAGTATTTCTATATGCAAGAAGCTTATTCTTCAAACGAACGCTGCCCGCACTGCCTTATTTTGAATAATAATATCATTTTGTGTCTATAAGTAGCATATTGGTTCTTGAAAATGTTACTGTTATGAGTAAAATAAACATAATATTTCCCTTAAACCCATTGACGCGAACCACTTGCATTGAATGGTTGTGTAATTCATTCCTCCTTTAAGAACTAATTAGGCTTCAATTTTTCTTGACAGATCCCTTTAGTTCCGCGTAACATCCAACAATCTTTCGAAGGATATGCAGGAATTGCTATTTAATCGATTCCTTCAAAATGAAACAGATCGAAACAAAACAGATTTACTAAAACTTTCAATTGACTGAATTGTTATTTGCTTGTTTATTTTTTTCTTCTGTTCTTTATTTTATGGATGTGAAGCCCAGTAAATTTATTTTCATTACTGAGTGCAATGCCAAATTCAATTTACTTAAACTGAAAGTATTTCATGTTAACAGTAATAAGGGAAGGTGCATGCTGCAGCTGAACCACAAAACAGTCCTGTTATGTTGACCACAGGCATTTACCCTTGTGCCACGCGACTCTCTTCCTGATATCAAGATCACCAACAGCACTCAATCAAAATTTGTTTAGACTAGACCTCCAGCGATGTGAAGTGCCTTGTGGTTAGAAAACAGGTCACCTATCTGACTGTGCACTTACCGTAATGGCACCTTTGAGGGTAAACTTGTGATTTATGGGTGTTAGGGCAAGGAAGATCTGCTGTGTAGAGAGTACGGCTGCTGGAGCGCTATGTGGAAAACATTTTCATGTACATACTGGTTTTAATGAACAAGGTGTGATTAATGTACCTAAGATCTGTTTTTGCAAGCACAGTGAACCTCCATAGCACAAATTAATATAATTTGAGTCACATACTAATACATGGACAAAACAGAGGGTTTATATGTAACTTTCTTAAAGGGATGCCTTACCCTTAAATTCAATACGTAAAAGAGTAGGAAGATGTAATCATTCTTGGGGGAATAAAGCATTCAATTCCCAGTGTACTTTTCTAAAGATATAAGCATAAAGTTACTGCATTTGCTAGCTAACTTGAAGAGTATTTATTGACTAGAGGCTGCACAAAGACTAACACATATGCCCTGTACAAGATTTTATCCAATTTGAAAGCAAGAGTAAGGTCCAAAGTGGTGAAGTCTTGGACAGTCAGTAGGTGAGCAGCTGTGCACATCAAGGGTGCAAAACCTGGCAACAGTCCTCCCTTGCATGCAGTTCCTGAATTAGTGAAAAAAGCAGTGTTTTTGTCGCTAAAGCTACTCTCCTTTAAGGTTAGATTGATTACGTTACAGTTAGTGCTAAAAACTGGTGGCACATCGCCTTTATCTGAGATTTATTTGCTACTTTCAGAGGGGCAAAGCACAGGTAATAGACTAAGTTGCAGTATACATATAGCCTCCTTGCTTACATAGACTGTGCAATCATTACAGCTGGCTATGATTCCCCCTTTCACTATGCATAAAGCAATGAAACGACCATGTAACCCTACGGTAACAAAACGTTACCCTAGCAACAGGATTCACCACAATACCCCAGCTGTATGATGATTACAAATGAAGGTCTCTGTCTTCTTACGTAGATAAAGTACTATGCAATACCCATTGTGTCTTTCCTCACATAACAAATCTTTGGCAAAGTATCTAAATTAACAACTCAAGAGAATAACACCTTGACTGAAAAGACAGTTTGAAACAGCTAGAACAAAAAATATACAGCGTGGGGGGGGGGGGGGGGGGGGGGGGGTGGGGGTGGGGGGCGGGGGCGTGGGGGGGGGGGGGGGAGGGGGGGGGGGGGGGTGGCGGGGGGGGCGTCTGGTGGGGGGGGGGGTGGGTGGGGGGGGTGTGGTGGGGTGGGCGGGTGGGTGGGTGGGGGGGGGGGGGGGGGGGGGGGGGGGGGGGTGGGAGGGGGGGGGGGTGGGGGGGGGGGGGGGTGGGGGGGGGGGGGGGTGGGGGGGGGGGGGGGTGGGGGGGGGGGGGGGTGGGGGGGGGGGGGGGTGGGGGGGGGGGGGGGTGGGGGGGGGGGGGGGTGGGGGGGGGGGGGGGTGGGGGGGGGGGGGGGTGGGGGGGGGGGGGGGTGGGGGGGGGGGGGGGTGGGGGGGGGGGGGGGTGGGGGGGGGGGGGGGTGGGGGGGGGGGGGGGTGGGGGGGGGGGGGGGTGGGGGGGGGGGGGGGTGGGGGGGGGGGGGGGTGGGGGGGGGGGGGGGTGGGGGGGGGGGGGGGTGGGGGCTTATTTGGGAGGATGAGTTCAAGCTTTTTGGTTGGATTTGCTTTCAATTTCCATTTGTGGTTTTCAAGATATAAGCAGCTTAAGTCACTACATTTTTCTAAGAGCAGTAGAAGTGACACCAACAGTGTTTTGCTTTTCGCTTCTTTTCAGTATGTTAACTTGACCTTGAATTCAATATGGTTCTTAGCTTTATAATGAAAGAGGAGAGGTGGTACTTTTTCCAAAGTCCCCTTGACTCTCTGATGAAGAGCAGAAGGGCAAAAACCGTTTACTCTCAAAGGAGTTCTGCTCCCCAAGGGACAACTTGAACTGAACATAACCAACCTCACGACCTTCAGACCTCTACACCATGGGTCTGTCATGCGTGGTCCCGTTTTTGACTGGCTGAAAAGAATAGATACTACACAATCTTAGCCAAAAGGCCTAAAAGCGAAAAGAGGAGAGGTGGTTCCAGGATTTTCTTGAAAGGGGGTAGCTTCTCAAGGAAGGATGGGGGTGGGGGGTTAAAAATGTTTCACCTTCATAGTCCAAAACAGTACATGGATGTATCATATTGAGAGGAGGGACCCCATTGTTTTTGGTGGTGGTCAGAAGACAGAGGTCATGTATGGTCACCCAAGGACAAACCCTAAAACCTGTAAACACAATATCCCAAGATACGAATGGTAGATAGGCTACTTTTTGTACTTGGTATATAAATTTATATTAAGAGGAAAAATACTTTGGTTTTTGATCAAGGTCAAATTATTTGAGGTCACTGGAGGTGAAACAGCGAAAATGGTAGAACCTAGGTTCTCAAGTGGCACAGTTTATCAATGCAAGGAGATGACATCACTACTGCTTGCCAGTTGTTCTTTATGGGTATTAAACTAAGAGTATTTATTGACTAGAGACAAAGGTCAAAATGGCAGGCTCCATCTGTACAGGCGCTGTATATTTTTTGTTCTAGCTGTTTCAAACTGTCTTTTCAGTCAAGGTGTTATTCTCTTGAGTTGTTAATTTAGATACTTTGCCAAAGATTTGTTATGTGAGGAAAGACACAATGGGTATTGCATAGTACTTTATCTACGTAAGAAGACAGAGACCTTCATTTGTAATCATCATACAGCTGGGGTATTGTGGTGAATCCTGTTGCTAGGGTAACGTTTTGTTACCGTAGGGTTACATGGTCGTTTCATTGCTTTATGCATAGTGAAAGGGGGAATCATAGCCAGCTGTAATGATTACACAGTCTATGTAAGCAAGGAGGCTATATGTATACATGCAACTTAGTCTATTACCTGTGCTTTGCCCCTGAAAAGTAGCAAATAAATCTCAGATAAAGGCGATGTGCCACCAGTTTTAGCACTAACTGTAACGTAATCAATTTAACCTTAAAGGAGAGTAGCTTTAGCGCAAAAAACACTGCTTTTTTTCACTAATTCAGGAACGCATGCAAGGGGAGGACTGTTGCCAGGTTTTGCCCTTGATGTGCACAGCTGCTATACTGACTGTCCAAGAATCACCACTTTAGACCTTACTGTGCTTTCAAATTGGAATAAAATCTGTACAGGAATATGTTTAGTCTTTGTGCCGCCTTTAGTAATAAATACTCTTCAAGTAGCTAGCAAATGCAGTAACTTATGCTTATATCTTTAGAAAAGTACAGGGGAATTGAATGCTTTATTCCCAGAATGATTACTCTTCCCTACTCTTTTAGTATTGAATTTAAGGGTAAGGCATCCCTTTAAGAAAGTTACATATAAACCCTCTGTTTTGTCCATGTATTAGTATGTGACTCAAATTATATTAATTTGTGCTATGGAGGTTCACTGTGCTTGCAAAAACAGATCTTAGGTACATTAATCACACCTTGTTCATTAAAACCAGTATGTACATGAAAATGTTTTCCAATTTATGTCACCTTGTACATTCATGTTTATTGAATATGTTACCATTGGTGCTAACACATGGTATTTTTATTGTTAGTAATATGGTTGAGGTTGATGCTGGGCAAGCTGAAGGTAATGCTGAAAGGGTATTAGGGTCCTGTTAAGGGAATCGCATAGACAAAATTCAAGCCTTCAAAAATGGTCGTGCATATTAACCCGCAGAGATCAGATTATTTTTACTTAGTTTGCACTTTCTTCATTCTTTGGTACAGAGCTTGGAATCACTTTGTCTCTATTAAAGTAAGGTGGAATATGATTCAAAGCTCTTTATGAAATAAAAGTAAAACAGTTTCACCAGCATGAAGGTATTATGACACCTTAATTGTGTGTTTATATCCGAAAAAATATGTAAATAAAAATGTCATTGCTCTTAATGTATCAGGTCCAGTGTTTAGTTGAGGTGGTGCAATTTTTTCCGGAACAGAATTGGGCAGTAGTGCTTAAAGTTTTGTCTTTTTAGTTATAAATGGAGGCAGGTAAAACCAATATGATGCCCATACAGGGAATAATTTATCTGCAGGTGTAGCATCACATTTTGCGACACAAAAAGGCAAAATTGCTACGCAAAATGCAAATATATACTGTGTACTGTGTAGCAGATTTTTTATGTAATGTACACAAAATAGGGTAGTTCAAATGATTTTCATGATGAAACCCCAAAACCCAAATTGCTATGCAAATTTTTGAACACTAAGTTTTCCCTGCATACATATGTACTTATCATTTGAAGCTGTGAAGATTTGAAATGAGGAATATTTGTTTGTGCAGGGTAAAAAGAGCTCTTGAGTTGAGACCCCCGGATCCCTGAGGGTGTTTCAACTATTTAAATCATTATGGTAACTTTTCATAGATAGTAAAAGAAAATGGTTGCGTTATGTTTTACTGGAAGGAGGATTTGGGCACTCTAATGGTTTTGCATATACGCAGATGCATACATCAATTCTAACTCCCATTCATATATATGCCTAGTATATTGGGAGATAAATTCTTACACTGATATCAAAAAAGGAGTTTAAAGCAATGTGGTCTGATAAATAGTAGCAGGCTTATTGGAGGGGAAAAGGGGGAACAGTACCCCCACAAAAAAGGGAGATAAGGTGGGAAATTGGTCAGTCATTTTGTAAAAAGGGAAAGGTAACGTGTCTGCAGGTGCAAATCAGTGGCAAGTGGGGGTTTGAGAGGAGGGGGGTTATGTACAATGGAAGGGAGTGTGCATGAGTGCCATTGGTAGTGAAGTTGAAATGAGCTCCCGCTTTGTGAACAGAAAATAAAGTATGAGTAGGGAGGCAGATAAAAAATAGTAAGCAGCGAGCTGCTTCCATCCCTCATAGTGCCGAATGGTAACTGTAGTTGAGTACCAAACATGTTATTTTAGATTAGGATGAGTGACCCGCCCAATTTTTTATTATATACATGTGTGTCATTGCCCACAGTAGTAAAAGTACATTATAATTTTCAGGCCAATCCTACTATATAGCAATCTCTGCCAAGTAGTATTAAAACGTTTGCAATATCATAAAATTGTGAGTAAACAGGCAGAGTGTAAATTTTTAAGAGAACTGAATGGAACTCTATATAAAATTTTAAAAAAATGGAACGCAAAAAAAAAACAGCAGCTCTCGCATGTGACGATGTTATTGAAGAAAATGTGTAAATCAAATAAAAAAGATGTTTTCTTGAACTGCCAGATGGTTGTCTTTCATGCTTTGTTGTTTTTCTTCCGAATATACACAATTGCAGCCAAGCTAGCGTTGAAAGTCAAAGGAATGATGAGAGAGTAAGATTTTATGATGCAGAACCCTTTTAAAAGACTTACAAAGTGCATTTGTTAAACCCTAGTGGGTAATAGAACTTCTGCAAAAGAGGAACAGAAATGAAAGCAAAACTAAATTGCCTATCCCCATCAGTGGGAAGCCCTTAGAAAGTTAAGGGATACTTTTAATGAAGAGAGAGAGATAAGTTTTGGCCCCTTGATTTCCCCCCCAGTTTAAGTTTTTAATGTGGGTTACGGGTCCATAGGCCCCCAAAAAACCCCCCTGGTTTTATTTTCCGGGGGGCAAAGTTTTAAGGGAACCAGGGAAAAAATAAAAAATGCTTCCTTTTAAAGCCCTATTTTTTTTTTTTCCCCCCCCCAAAGCTCACCCCCCCCAAGGAAGAGAAGCCAGTTAGGTTTGTTTAATAGGGTTTACCTCCCCAACAAGAGGGGAAAAAGGGGGGGGGAAATGAGGGGGGAGTTAATTAAAGAATGTTAATGAGAATGAAATTTTCCCATAACTAGGTTTGTTTGAGAGGGGAGTGTATGGGTAGATAAAAAAAAATTTTTTTTAAACTTTAAAAGTATACCCCCAATGCAAAAAAATTTCCAAAAGGGTCCCCTTTCAAGACCCCCAAAAGTTTTTTGTTTTTTAAGCCCCTGGGGATAGAACCCCCCCCCAAGAAGCACTATATAAAGAAAAATGCAACCCCCCAACCATAGAGTCATAATACCCGGGATATTTTCCCCCTGAGTAAAATTAGTTTTCAAGAATAAAGTTAAAAGGACATAGCCCCCCTTTTGGGGTCCTTCCAAAATGTTCTTAAAAATTAGAGAAAGTCGGGAAAAGAGTGTCCATGTACAAAAAAACGGTTTGCAAAA
Organism: Holothuria leucospilota; assembly: GCA_029531755.1. NCBI lineage: Eukaryota > Metazoa > Echinodermata > Holothuroidea > Aspidochirotida > Holothuriidae > Holothuria > Holothuria leucospilota. The sequence goes on along the minus strand of CM055961.1, from coordinate 32,622,060 downwards.
AGAAAAAAATATTTTTTGAATTTTGGATGAAGGGGGAAGGGTTTTTTTCCATGGGTTTGGGAATAAAAAAATTAATGAATTCAAACTTTGCCCCTTTTCACCCTTGGGCCCTTAATTAAATTAAAAAAGTAAAAGTAGTCATGCCCATAGATAAAAACAAATTACTCTCCCCGTTTCCATAAATTGAGAAATTTTAAAAGGTTTTCCCTCTCCCCTTTTTGCCAAACCCCAATGTCCCTTTGTATCCCCCCCCGGGGGCCCACTCTACCCCAAAATTTCCCCCCCCTCTCAAAAAAACCTCCTCCCCCGTTTTGGGGGGTATGATTTAATAAAAAATGGAATAGAATTTTGCCCTTTAATCCCTACTGATTTATACAAACAGAAAAGGGATTTAAATTTTTAAAAATCCCACCCGGGTTTTCCCACCCCAATGATCCCCCTCCCCTTTGGGCATGCCGTCCCCCCTAATTTTGGGGTTTATTTATTATGTGTGGGGAAAAAGATTTAAAAACAAAAAAATTGGGCATTTATGCCCCTAGAAAGGGGGAATTAAAACTTCAGATGCCCCTGCCCAAATCCCCGGGCATGGCCTCCTCCTCCCCGGGGTACCCATCCCCCAACCACCCTGGGGTGGGGTAGGAAGATGGAATTTTTGGTAAAATATAAATTTAGAATAAAATTCCTTTTATATACAGAAAAAAACCCCCCAAGCCCCATTTTAAACCCTTTAAATTCCCTGACCCCATGTAATCATGCAAACCACCTTGTAATTTTTTTTTAAAGAAAATTTAAACATTGGGAAGGGTTTCCAAGTTTCCCTTTTTCCCAAACCCCCAAACCCTTTGAGCAAAAAATCACTTTTAACAAAAAATAAATGTTACATGAATGTGATGAAAAGAATTTTTTTAAAAAATTTTTAAAGGGGAAAGGCCCCAAAAACTTTTCCCCAACTTTTCCCAAGCTTTTTAACCTTTTGATTTTTAATTTTTTTTTTTTTTTAAATTTTTCATAAAAAAGACATTTAAAGGCAACCCCATTAAAATAATAAGAAAATTTTTAAAAAACCCAAAAATTTTGATAAATTTGAAATATTAAAAAAAGGGAAAAAATTAATATAAATATAACCCAAAAAAAATGTAGGCATTTTTCTGACAAATATTTTTTAAGAGGCCAGGGGGTTTTCCTAAAAAACATTATTGTGGTTAAAGCCCCGACAAAAGGGTTTTTGAAGGTCCCAACTGATGAAAAAAATGCACTGTGGCCCTTGCAAAAAAGCCCCTCCCCCTCCCCATGAAAAGGGAGTTGAAATTCTGATAAATTTTTTGGGTGTTTCCCCTGGCCCCAAATATGATTTTTTGCCCCTTTATTGTTTGGGTTACTAAAAGATTACCTGTGACAGAAAAAACCCCTCCTTAAAACTTTTTTTAAGGGTTGTTAATGAGTGGGGGGAAAGCTGAATAAATTTTAAGGGTAGGGGCCTTTCCCAAGAATAAAAATTAATTTTAAAAAACCAACACATTGGTATCCAACTATATTTATAAACCCCAAAAGCCCCCCCCTTCTGCCCAAGCTGGGAAAGAAGCGGGAATGAGAAGTACACAGGTTACCCTTTTTAGTTTTTACCCAAAAACCCCAAAAATTTTTCAGTTCTAACGGAAAAAGCTATAAGTAAAGGTAAAATTATTGGTAAAAAAGAAAAACAGAAAATTTGGGCCAGGCTAGAGAAGCGAATTTCGTAGTGATTCCCCTTCAAAAAAATTTGGGTTTTTAAAAGAGACCTGATAATTTTGGAATTACGGACCCTTTTGAAAACACACCCAAAACCATGGTCTAGGGGGTTAAAGATTCTTGCAAAAAGGGAGGTCAGGGCCCCTTTAGAAACCCCTTTAAGTTCTGCCCCCGATGGAAAGGATGCTTCTCTCCCTAAAATTTAATGGAAAAAGGCCAAAAAAAATTGAAAAAAAATTGAGATGAAAAAAGAGTTTTTCCTTTCTTTTTTCCATGTGAAATTTAAAAACCATTTTTTTGGGGGGGGGTTTGTGATTCCTCTAGATATCAAAAGCAAAAAAAAGTTTGTTTTAGTGAGGGGGGGGGGGGGAAGGGGGCCCGAACATTTTTAAAACCCCCATCCGGGGGGGTTTTAAGGGGGGGGAAGGGGGAATTTTTTAAATTTTTGGGGGGGTTTATAGATGAAATATTTTGAAAGTTTAAGAAAAACCCCTGCAATTTTGGACACTTTTAACAGGGATATATGTGTCCTAAATTTGGTTTGGGCTTTGAAAAACACATAATTTGAGGAGAAAGTTTAAAAAGGTTAAAAATTTTTGTTTTCCTTTTCCAGGAATTTAAAAAGAAAGGGATTTAAACCGGGAAGTGGGTATAAAAACCCAAAGATTAAACCTGAAATTTTTTTGGGGCCTTTTGCGGGGGCACCCTGGGGGGATCACGTTTTACTTTTTAATGCCCAATAAAATTGAGTTTAAAAGGTACACAAAAGGTTTTTTTGTTTTTCGCTTTTTTTTTGTGTTTTTTTTTTTTTTTTTTTTTGGGGGTATTTTTTTATACTCATGAAAAATATTTCCCTTTGGGGAAATTTGAAAAGATTGAGGAAAGTCACATAAGTTAAAAAATTTAAGAAAAAAAGATATTTAAAGGGAATTTTGGTGTATTTGCATGTTAAAACGGGGGAAACCTTTTTAATACAGCCAAAGGTCATACATATTAAAATTTCCGTTGTAGGAAAAGATTAATATTTGGAAAATAAAAAGGGAAACCAAGGATAAAAAGCCCCCAATGTAACTGCAAAAATTGGAAAATGGGACAAAAAATTTTTAAATTTAGAACTTACCCCAAAGTTATGATAAAAATTCCTTTAAAAACCGGGATGGCAAAGCTTTTGTGTTTTAGTGGGGGAGTGAGAAGTCTTCAGGGCCCATTTATAATTTTTTAGGGGGCCAAAGTACCCAAAAAAAACCCAACCCGTTAAAAAACAAAGCTCCCAATTCTCAAAATTAAAATATTTTAAATTTTCCCCAAAAGGGGTGTGAAAATTGTTTCCCACCCCATCCCCCAAAATATTTTTTAAAAACCTTTTCCCCTTCCCCAAAATAGTTGAGAGGCAAAAAAAACCCCAAATTTTTTACCCTTGTGGTTACAATTTTTCCAAATTTTTTTTAAGGGTTGGGGATTTAATTGGGTTTAAAGTAAAATGGGGAATCTCAAGGGTGTGCGGATTTTTGTGCCCCAGGGGGGAAAAAAATTTTTGGAAAAAAATAACCCCCCGAGAAAACCAGGGAATAATATAAGGGAACCCCCCCCAGACCCCCCCCCCCCAAAAAAAAAGGTTTTTAAAGGGAAAACCAAATTATTTGGCCCCTGAAATTTGGAAGGGGCCCCAAACCAGTAAAATTATGATCATAAAATTTCCCGGTCCCCAAGGGAACAAGACAGAAAAATATTTTTTTTTCAAGATTAGATTCCCCCCCTTCATGCTTTGCCAAAGGGGTTTTTTTCCCCCCTAAAGGGACAGGAAAATGGTCCATTTTGGGAAAAGAAATTACCCAAGTAAATGAATCATGGGTTTGGAAACAGGAATTTTGGACAATTTTGGTAAAATCCCCAAAAGATCACTAAGATGACCCCTTCCCCCCACTATTTTAAAAGGCCTGATGATGGCCCCCATTAAAAGTTTTTGTAAAAGGGTTTAAAAGGAATTTACTATACCATGTTAAATTTTTTAAAATTGAAAACCCCAATGCAATAACGCATTTTTTTCATGGGAAAAGGGGAAGGGGAAAGGGGAAAATGAGTCCCCCTCGACAATTTTTAAAGCCCATTCCCCCCACTAAAAACCTTGACTGTAAAGAAACCCCAAAAACCCAAGGGGAAAAAATTTCACAGAAAGGGAAAAAAAAGAAAAAGTACTAAACTGGGTAAAAAAGGGGCGAAGATGTCTTTCCGGACGGGAAATCCATGACGTCTTTAAACAGCGAGTTAAGGGGGGGGTTGTATCATCTGGCAATGGTTGTACGGCCCTTGAATGGCCCATTTGTGCTTTTTTAAAAACCCACCAAAGAAAAAGGTGTTATGATGTCACACATTTTCCACCCCGTTTTAACCAGGCCAGTCCCACCTAGAGGGGAAAATTTTTTTTTAAATTTCCCCATTAAGGGCCGATTAAGGTTGGGGGTTTCCCCCCCCCCCCCCGGGGTGAGATGGCAAAAAGCCATGAGGAAAAAAAAAAAAATGCTTTTAAAAGTTGATTATTTCTCTTTCCTAAATTTCTTAAAATTTTATATTGAAAGGAAACAATTCCCACACCAGGCCCAAAAGCAGGGTTAGACGGAGAGTTCTAAAGATTTGGGGACCCCCAAAAATTTTCCTTTAAAAAAGCGTGACTAGGGTTGTTATTGATGATTTTTAGGCCCAAAGGTTTGAAAAAAAAATGGTTTAAGTGGGGCGGAACACCCTTTTTTTCCAGTTGTGGCCAGGTTTTGTATTCCCCCCCCAACCTCATGTTTGACCCCAAAAGCCCAGGGGAAGTATTTTAAAATTTTTAAAGTTTTGGTTGCCGGGGTCAGGTTTTCGAAACCCCCAACCTTAGGCTGTGCAAGCTCCTCTCTTGTATAGAAAGGGAGGGGGTTTTTTAAAAGGTCCTCTTCAGATTTTTTACATTGTCCCAGCTGTAGTTCCCTAAAACTAAAATTTTTAAAAATTTTTTTTTAACTTTCTTTTTTTGCTGAGGTTTTTGGCGTTTTTGTTGTTTTGCTGGCCCCCCTAGAGATGCTGGGGGCCCAAAAAAACCCAGCAGGTTTCAATTGAGAAAAATGGGCCCCAATAGTTTATGATGCATCCCGTGGCCCATGTACTAAGTTGAAAATTTGTCCCCTTCATGGGGGGCTTAACTTATTTTTAAACTTAAATTCCCAAAAGGGGGCAAGAAACCCACTGGAACCCCAATTCCCCCCCCCCGGATTTTTTCCCCCCATTGTGGTTGGGCAGAAAAAAATTTTGTTTTCCCCCCAAGGTGTTAACATTCCACCCAAAATTGAAACCCAACCCTTTAAATTTTTAAAATTTTATTAAGCCCCCAAAAATTTCCCCTCCCATTTTTGATTTGAAAATTTTTTTTTTCCAACTTTTCCCCCAGACTAAAGTTTTTAAATTTTAAAGGGGTCTCAAACCCAAAAGGGGTCTGGGGTTCCCTAGTTTTTTTTTAAGATTTGGGGGTTTTTTTAAAATTTAAATTTTTTAATTTTTTCCTTCTTACTGGGGGAAAAGTATTTTTCTTTGCAAAAAAATTTTGGAGATATGGGGTTGAAAGGGTTTTTAATTTACCCATGGGAGAAGTGGAAAAAGAGAAAAGTTGCCCGGGGAAAATTTTTTTAAACCCCCCCCCTTGGGAAATTTGGGAAGTGTTAAGTAGAACCCCTCCCTTAATTTGATGCTACAGTATAAATTCCCATTCAGAGAGTTTAACCCTCACCCCCCACACTTTTTTTCCCCGGGAATATGAAGCCCTACAATTAACTTTTTGAAAAGCTTGCTTGTGGGTTTGAGGGGTTGAGGAAAGGTTTTTAAAAAAGCCGGGTTTTTAAGAGATACCCCAAAAAATCCCCCCGGGAAGTATACCTGTATTTGTCCCTTTTAAAAAAGCATGGCCTAGGAGACTCCCTTGAAAAAACCAAACTGTATGGTTTTCCGGGCCCATCGGGAAATTTTCTTTCAAAATTGGGTTTTTTTGGGAAATTGAGCCCGGGGTTGAACGTTAATGCTGAAAAAAATCCAAAAAAATTTAAAATTTATTATAAAAATTGGGTTTTTGAGGTAGTCGGTATTAGGGTAAGGGGGAAAACCCCGGGAAAAAAAGGTTTAAACCAGATTATATGAAAAAGGGGGAATAAAGATTTTTTGGGGTTAAAAAAAGTTTTAAACCTTTAAAGTTTTAATATATGATAAGGATCAAATAGGCCCAAAGGGTTAAAAGGGCCCATTTAGGTATTGAAAAATTTTCAATTAGTGGAGGCTGTTTGTTAAAATTTTACCCTTTGAGGAAAAGGTCCCAAAACAGTACACAAAAGGTTTGGTTTTCCCTTGTAGTAACCTGATAAATTTCAATTTTAGCAAAAACTGCAGTGTATATATAATGTTGTTTATCGATGGGACTAGTAAATAAAAGAAAGGGGGAAAATAAGGGGAAGGTGAGCAAAAACCCCCCTTCCCTTTACCACCCAAACTTGTGGGAGTACCCTAAATTGTTAAAAACCCCCCCCGTATTTTGGTAGAGGGGGATTTGGGGTCAGACTCTAGGAAATCCTTTTTAAATGTAAGAAAATTTTTTTAATGTAAATAAGTCTGTTTTCTACAAAATTATAAATTTTTGGGGATCAAACCTTTAGGCGGGAAAGCAGGAGATTGAAAAAAATAATAAACGATTTTTTTTTTAAAAATTTTTAAAAATGCCCCCTTGCACTGAATATTGATGAATTTAAATTTTTTAAACATGAATGGGGATAAAAAGGAATAATATAGTGGGTAGGATAGAAATAGGTAAATTTTTACAATTTGCCAAATATGGATAAACCCAAGGGAATTGGGATTGCCCAGGCAAGGACACCAGGGACTAAGGTTAGGTTATAAAGCTAATTTTAGTAAAGTAGCTATAGCCGGCCATTATTTAAAAAAAGTTGGTTTTCCCCCCAGGAAGTGGGAGCCGGGGAAACTAGTGGGCTGCTAGTTATGCCCCCTTTGGGAAGTCCAACGTCAAGGCCTTTGGGGGGATTTGTTGGGACAAGAAAGATCAAGTAAAAAGTGGATCGCATTCAGGGGTTTAAAACAAAAACTTTTTTCCCGATATAAATAATCATACCCTTTTTTAAATTTCCTAGGTTTTTAAAGTGTATAGGCAAATTGAATACTTCGAACTTGCATTCAGTTTTTTTCCAAATTTCCCAAGATATAGCCTCCCTGAAGGCTAGTGCTACATATACTCCCCAGTTTTAACATTAACCCCATTTAGGCCAGCCCCCCCCTTGTTTAATTAGTGGGCATAACAAAGTTAAGATTTTTTTCCCCCCAAAATTAAACAAGACGAACCATATAATGAAGGTCCCAAAAGGGAGCGATCCCATAAAATTTCCCCTAGGCCGTAAATTTTAGGCCCGCCCAAAATTTTATAAAGGGATTACCCCCTTTTTTTAAGTTTAATTTTGGGGAAAATGCTTTCTCAAACCCCGTTTAATATAAAAAAAGAATAAAGGGTGTTTTTAAACCTTCTGGTAAGATTTAAACAACCCAAATTTAGGGGCAGGGTTTATGGGGGGCAAAAAAAATTCTTTTAACCGCACCAGATATCTTTGAAGTTGTTTAAAATTAAACCCTTTGAGGGAAATGGGAGTGAAAAAACCTTTCTTTAACCCCTAACAATGTAAGGTTTGGGAGAATTTAAACCTTGCGTTGAGTATGACGTACCCCGTAGGGCCAAGAGTACATTGGAAAATTTAATGTGCCCCGTAATTGCCCCCAACAAAAAACGAGGAAACCCTTGTAGGCCATAAAGTCTGTTTTTTTCTGCTGAATCCCCGGGGTGGGGGGGAAAATTGGGAGGGAAATTGGTTTGTCTTGGGCCCAAAAAGTTTGGGTACCTTTCCGGACAGCTCGACATGTTTTGGGTATGCTACCCCAGGGAGGTTGGCCCCCGGAATGGGCCCCTTTAACTGATCCTTTTCCCAAAGAAAGAAAGGGAAAATTGAAGATTTAATGGGTGGAGGGCGGGTTTCGTTTAGCCCGGTGCTGGGAGTTCATCTTGCAGATATAATGATTTTAAACACGCAATTCGTTTGAAAGGTATTGGAAAACATTTCCCCTGGTCGGTCCATAAATCTAAAGGGTTTGGTTTCCTGTCCCGAAATCCCTTTTTCTCCTTGGGGTTGTTGTTTTTCCCCCTTTCCCAGAAATTTCCCCCCCGCATGTTATCCCGGGCCTTTTGTTTGATAGAAATGTTGTTTGTTTGGGAAAACTTTTTTCCCCCCCAAACCGGACATGTGAATTTAAACCAACCCCCCCCCCCTTTTGTCACTTAAAGAAACTTTTTAAAGAAATGAAACCGTTCTGGAAAAGGTTACAAACCCGATTTCATTTGGGGAGAACGAACGAATTCTTCGTAAGTGTTTTATGTAAAAAAAAGATACGAATTTTTCCAAAAAGTTAAGAAAAAAATTTCAGATTTAGAATGTTTAAATGTTGAAAAGTTGAGATAGAATTTCGAAAGTTTTTATAAAATAGACCCCGGGTTCAAAAACCCCCTCCCAAAAAAAAAAATAAAGAAGCCCAAAATTTGGGTTTTTCTTGGTTCCCTTTGTAAATCTCCCTTTTTTCATTGTTTTTTTTCCCCCCTACTTTACTTTGTGCTGTTTTCCCAATAACATGGGGTATTCCGCCAGTGAAATGTACAAATTAGATGCCCCCTATTGAAAAAAAAACTAAATCACGGTAAGGGTTTTAAATTCATTACAATTCCGATGATTTGGGGAAAAAGTCGGGCCCCAAACGGGGTCGCCGTTTTTTTTAAAAACCCCCGCCCGAGGGCCTTTTTCCCCCGAGAAGGTTGTTCCCCCCCGAAGTCTACCCCTTTTTCCAAAAAATAAGAAAAAATTTAAAAAGGGAATATAGGTAAAAAATTTTGGGGCGGCTTGCGCGCGACGGACGTCTGTCTTCGTTTTTTTTTCGGTCTACCCGACCCCCCCCCCCCACCATTTTTCCAACCCTAATACCGTGACGAAAATTCTAGAAGGGGGATTTTTTTGAGTTTTGTGACCCCCTTTCGGAAGGGCCCTGGAAGGGAAAAAAATTTTTTAAAATTTCCCTGTTTTTTCCCCCGAAAAAGGGTTCCCCCCGTGGAACCCATCAATTAGCTTGGGGGAACAAACCCCAGAGTTGGTAATTTTTGAAAAATAGGCGGGGGCTTTTCCCCGTGTTTGTGCGCGACCCCAAGGAGAGAAGCTACCCCCGAAAAACCTCCCTAGTTCCCAATTTTTGGGGGTTTTAACCCGGGGAACCCCCCCCGACCTTCCCCCGGGAAGGTATTTGGCCGCGGGATAAGTGAACACCCTTTCTGCGCTTGTATTTATTTAAGAAAAAAAAACATTTTTTAAGAGAAAATCGAGTTCAAGAAAATGAATACGTCAAAAAATGCAGGTTCTGGCATAGGGAGTAGGGTGAGGGTAGGAAATTTTTGATCAGTCACTAGCCCCCCCGTCGGGACCCTTTTAGACCACCCGTGGGCAAATCATGCGCCACACCTGCCACGCACGTATTTTTGAGTAAGAGCTTCCCCCAAAAAGGAAGGCAGTAAAGTAGCAAGGGGGCTTCAGGTTTGCTGACAACATACAAAATACCTCCTCTATTTACTAGCCAGAACTTAGAATTCATAAATTATGGGACACTTTCAGTTCCCGTCCCACTAGAAAATGCTGTCCAAATATGACTATAATCAGATAGCAATTCTCTATGTCTGACACCTTATGTTCAAAGTAACTAGCTCACCGCCGGTCGCGTCACGGAAGTGGGTAGGTGATGAGCGTCATCAGTGTGCAATTACCTGCGCACGTCCAGGAACCGTAAAATTTAGAGGGGATCAAGTTAGGGTTTTGATCAGGGAGTGTTCCGTAACGCTCCCTGGTTTGATCTAGAAACAAATACGTAAACAGGTAAAACAGTGAATGGGATTTTCGCGCTTATGCAACTGTAACAAAGTGCGAACGAAAAAAATATGCATTGTACTGCGGGAAGACCCGGGTGTGTAGTCTTCGTATTTTAAAAACGAAAAGAAAAGTGAATCTTATATTTTTTGCAAAACAACTTGTCTTCTTTTCAAAAATAGTAAGCATCTCGTACCTGGACATGCCCTTGTACATAGACTTTTAATATCGTATTGTATTTCAGTTGATTTGCTAAAGTTGTTTCTTTTCATAATTTTTTTGAAGATAAACTATGTCCGGGCATCATATTTTACCCAAAACGACATGTTTCTTTACAGTTGACTTCCTATTGTAGAAATATGGGCAATCCGCAACCATTAATTACGTCCAATGAAAAATTTCGATAAGTTGGTTTCAACCCCTTTTTTTTTAAGAGTAAACGAAAAAAAGATAAACTGGGGATTTCGAACCGATTTCGTTATCATATAAAACGAAAAAAAAAAACTTCACTTGTCTGATGGTGGTTGCATGACATTTGATGATTGATAGAGTCATTTGTGATTAGAGAGTAAACTTGAGTGATCTTCATTAAAATCGATGTAATTTTTTTTTCTAAATCACGATTTAAGTTTTAATGTCTCCTCTTGAGAAATCCAAGGTCCAAATATACAAAACAAAAACCCCTTCTTGGGTAACTCCGTCTTTTTTTTTTTTTATACTAGCAAGTTGGATGTCTGGCAGATTAAATTGTTTTGTTGTTTTGTCGCTGTTACTTCTTTGTCAGGTTATTGTTGACAAACTGATTGTGATGTGTGACGTTCGTGTGTAATAAGATATTATCGCAGAATACTCGTTGTCTAAGCATTGCATGTTTTAAATGTTTTAAAGTTTTCATAATTTTCTTGCATTGCATCAGACTTTTATGAGAGAGAGAGAAAATTAAAATACAAAAATGAAGTCTAATTCTCATTTACTTGTTTTGTCCACAAAGTGTGCCCGATGTGATACATAGCCTACACGATGCGTGCGGGGCTTTGTGGATCATGGATTTTTCGTAAATAAGGAAGTATGATTTAATTGAACCCTACCCGTCTCCAAAAAAAAAAGGAAACAAATAACTAGAGAAACAAAACAAGAGTGAAAAAAAATTTGGCAATTTTGTCTTATAAACGAAAGTAAAAGTGATAAAATGGACACGATGTGATTTGGCACCTACCAAAGCACTAAATCATTAATTTGACAAAGTTATTTTTGTGGAAAGTGAACGTTTAAATATGCCAGTATAAAAGTAGTTGTCGAGTTCTCATTTTGCGGTCGCCGGACTATGGAAAATATCTCCCACTGGAGGACACACCCCACCCTGTCCCAAATTCCATGGCCGAGGCGAAGACACCCGCTGCATGGGACAGCCCGTCCTGTCCAATAGTCACCCTAGACTGATGCGAATATCGCCCCCCCTAATAGTACCATTTGAACACTGGTTTTTAATGGAATGGGTATCAGAATTCCCAAAGCAAATATCCCCCTCACTGGAGGGCACACCCCATCCCTGTGCACAATTTTCCATAGACCCAGGCGAATATTGCCCCACTTGGAGAACACGGCCCATGCCTGTCAATAATCTCATAGTCCGATGCTAGACCGACTGCATGGTCAAGTGTGTTAGAGCATCCGATTGCAGCCGGAAGGTCTAGGATTTGACTCCCGGCCGGGTCATACCAAGACTTTAAAAATGGAACCTACTGCCATTGTGCTGGGTGGTAGAATAAGCAATGAAGTAGGGAAAACAAACCATTGAGCCCCAACTGGAAAAAGGCGTGGCCGACCCGACATAAACCAATGGTTACAAACTGAGCCGTTAAAACCTCATCTAAATACCTAACCCATAATCCGATGCGAAAAACAACCCCCTTTCATGGACAAACCCAACGTGACAATAATCGCGTAGACCGAGGCGAATATCGCCCCCTTCGGTGATACAACCCATCTCCGTCCATAAATTCCACAGACGAGGGAAAAACACCGCACTGCCATGACACAGCCCATCTGTTCAATAATCCCATAGACTAATGCGAATATCTCCCACTGGAGGACACACCCCATCCCTGTCCACAAATTCCCAATGCCGAGGCGAAAGACACCGGCTACATGGCCAGCCCGTCCTTGTCCAATAAGTCACATAGACTGATGCGAATATCGCCCTACTAGAGGACACAACCCTCTCTATTCACCAATTCTATGCCCCCTTCCGCAAACTCTGGTGGACCCCTTCGACCGACATGAAAATGGAAGGGTGGAGTAAACTCGACCCACTGCCTGTAGATCCGTTACGGTAAGAGCTATATTCATATTAATGAAAAACAGAAGACACCACCAACCGTAATTGTCACCACAATACATTCTAACATAAATTTTCACCAAATTTTATCAGTGATTTTTACACTCTCCATTTCCCATTTAGGTAATCTGTAGTTCCTACGGAAGAATATAAAAAAACAGCACTCAAAAGTCGAAAGATAGTTCTGTATAGGGTTGAGTTTCACAATTTTCCCTTTCCGTTGTAATTTTATAAAGTCTTAAACATGGTCCTTTTTGTGACTAAATAAAAAAAAAAAAAAAATAAAAAACCTTGTCTAAATAAGTAGCCAATCGGGTCCTACCGATCTTTGTACTTACGTAGTATAGACTCCATTCCCGAGAAATCCTAAGCTTTAGCTGGAAGGCGCGTCCCACAGTAACAAAATGCAGCGCACTGGGGGTCACGTGCCGTGGAAGTGATTGTATGGTTCAGGTATTAGTCTTATACACCCACAGAATTAATGCGTAAAATGACTATGTCTATTATCTGAATGAGTAAGGATAGTTTCAAGTTAGCGTTCAAGGAAACTAATCCACGCTCAGCGGCTAGACCGCGTATATGCTATACGACGACACGTGTCAACTTACGCCTGTACGATGATATTTCGAGAGTTGCTTCTCAGCCATTCCAAGTCAAGTAGCCTACAATATTTAGTAGTCAGTAGGCCTAAATGGGATCTTTCAAAGAAATTTGGGGATCTGGAACGACAGCTCTGTTTTTTCCCAAAACTCATGGCGGAATATGTTTACAGAAATTGACTTGCCCCCCAAAAAGATCTCCCAAATACAGTCTAAGCGTAAAGGGGCCGAAAATTTTTTACAAAAGAAAATTTCCCCAGAGCAAAAAACAGATATGATATGGGGGGGGGGTGGGGGGGGGGGGGGGTGGGGGGGGGGGGGGGTGGGGGGGGGGGGGGGTGGGGGGGGGGGGGGGTGGGGGGGGGGGGGGGTGGGGGGGGGGGGGGGTGGGGGGGGGGGGGGGTGGGGGGGGGGGGGGGTGGGGGGGGGGGGGGGTGGGGGGGGGGGGGGGTGGGGGGGGGGGGGGGTGGGGGGGGGGGGGGGTGGGGGGGGGGGGGGGTGGGGGGGGGGGGGGGTGGGGGGGGGGGGGGGTGGGGGGGGGGGGGGGTGGGGGGGGGGGGGGGTGGGGGGGGGGGGGGGTGGGGGGGGGGGGGGGTGGGGGGGGGGGGGGGTGGGGGGGGGGGGGGGTGGGGGGGGGGGGGGGTGGGGGGGGGGGGGGGTGGGGGGGGGGGGGGGTGGGGGGGGGGGGGGGTGGGGGGGGGGGGGGGTGGGGGGGGGGGGGGGTGGGGGGGGGGGGGGGTGGGGGGGGGGGGGGGTGGGGGGGGGGGGGGGTGGGGGGGGAACAAATAGGTCTCTGAAAGGGTCAAAAAAAAAAGTCTTCAGTTTTTGGACATATCAAATACCGGCTGAGAGGGCAATATACCGCGCGCCCAGCGCGCGGAAAATTTTTTGTTCCGCTTAACGTAAAATCGAACCTCCCCACTGAAACAGCTGCATACGGGCCTGATGTATCTTTAGGTACGGATATACAACTAGTCTTCGAAGCAATTTCTAATCGTAGCCATCTTGAAAAGAGGCAGCAGTAAATAAGAATTTTCGTTACTTCCATCTTTTTAAAATTCAGACGTAGAATGTGTTCGCTCTCTTACTTGACCTTATACATGGGCGCCAATAGGTGGGGGGCAAGGGGACATGTCCCGTGTCCCCTACTTTTGAAATTGTAGGGAATTGCCCCCACTCTTATCCAGAACCCTGACGAAAATGATTCCATAGCTTACAATATAGCTAACTTATTGAAATCAAACTAGAAAATGGTGAAAACAGCCATTTAATGGATAAAAAATCGTGGAAAAGTATCTCAGATTACAGATTACAGATTTGGCGGTCGACAGGATAATGCAGGTAGCTTGAGGGCGGGAAGGATTGATGAAGGTACAGAATTCATGGATGTCTTGAGAAAAAAATCAACTGAAGCTGTACTACAACACTGCAACACTATTTAAAAGATGTGTGCGTCCATTTTCAGGGCATTTTAGTAATAATTATTTAACTTTTTTGCATTGTAACAGTCATCTGCCACATCAAAATTCCCCATTTCCCTCTTTAACCCTCCTTTTACCTTGCCTTCTTACCCCAGAAGATTGAGCTGGTCTTCTCGGTCGAACCAGTCCGGGACGCTGTGCTCTTTCTCACCCCCTGTCTGCCCCTGCTAACACGCTACTGGTTCTACGGGGTTTGCAACCGTACATTATTATGGATAATGGAAATTTCCAACAGCAATAATGATCACAATTACATATGACGTTTCAACGGTTTGATCTTAAATGACCTTGGACCCCACTAGAAACAATTGAATTAATGAGCGCAATATATGGGGGCATCCACGTGCCAACTATGAGATATTGTTGTGCTCTCGTGGTTTTCACCATACAACTTCTATTGACTCCTAATGAACTTTGACCTCCACCATATACAAAAGGGTTCTTGTAATCAGTTTAGGGCATCCGTATGCTAAATATGAGATACACCAACATTACCCTTCTTGCAATATCATGCATGGGCGTCCGCAGAAAAAAATTCAGGGGGCAAAATTTTTCAGGGGGGCAAAACTTTTTTCATGGGAAATATTTTACTCCCAGAAAGTGTCTAGATGCTACTTCACACAGTGTTGACAAAGGCGTAGCCAGGAATTTGTCAAGGGGGGGGGGGCGAAGCCCATAGACAGACTCTCAGCTCTTTGGCGCAGAGCACAAGAAAATTTTGGACCAAAATGCTTCCCAGAGCGATGGAAATGGCACTTCCAAGGCCTATTTACCGCATATAAAAAGGGGACTGAGTGCCTGAGTGTTGATATTTTTATTCAATTCCTGTTTTGAGAAGTAGAAATCCACACTGAGTGAACTGTTAAGAAATGTTGATGTTATATTTTGTTCGTTTTTTTTCTTTATTTTTTCTTCGTTTTTTCAAGTTTTTGATTTTCCAGGGGGCAAGTACCTCCCTTACCCCCTGGACGCCCATGATATCATGTTTACAAGCAGTTAACTAGGTTTTCGTAGTTTCATTGCCGGTGGCCTAATTTTTTTCCCACGAGGTTATGGGCAAATTTGATTTTCAAAATTTTTCAAATTTGTTTCAAAATCATGGTTAGGTCTGTGATTAGGGTTAGGGTTACGTGGCCAAGGGTTATTTGGCCTGTTCTTTCATAATCCGGTGTCAGAATTACAATAAAAGGGTTGGAAAGCTGTCATTTTGGAATTAGGGGTGTGGCCTATTTCCAAGAAGCTGATTGGTCCATTGGCATGATTTGCCCATAACCTCGTGGGAAAAAAATTGCGCTTGCCGGTGACCTCATTTGACCTTTGACCTTCACCAAAACAATGGAGTATTTCTATTGGATACTGTGCATCCACATGCCAACTATGAGACCTGACTGAATTTCACTTCTTGAGATCTTGTGTTAACAGGTCTCTCAGTATTTGACCTCTGGTGACCTCATATGACCTCTGACCACCACCAGAAACCACAGGGTTCTTTTCTTAACATGGTACACTCACAAACCAAGTATGACACGAATCTGAGTTTTGCTTCTTGAGATATGGTGTTAAAACGTTTTCAAATTTGACCTCTGGTGACCTCATATGACCTCTGATCTTCCCTCAAAACATTATGGTTCTTCTCCTTAATACGATGCACCCACACACCAAGTATGACAGCAATCTGAGTTACCTCGTCAAGATATCATGTAAACAAGGTTTTCAGTGTCTAATTAACCTCTGATGACCTCATATGAACTCTGACCTCTACCAAATACAATTATAGGTACTTAATTGTATTTTAATATGGTGCACCCATATATTAAGTATGAGACCTGTCTGAGTTTTATTTCTTGGGATATTGTAATAACAAGACTTCAGTGTTTGACCTCTGATGACCCCATATGACCTTTAACCTCCACAAAACTAGGATTCTTTCTCAATATGGTGCACTACATACCAAATATGACACCAATCTGAATTTCCTTTCTTGAGATAGTCTATCGTGTTAACAAGCAAAGCGTTAAAAAAAAAACACACACACACACACATTCGCAGACACCCACTTAAAAAACATGCCTGAATAATTGCATAGATGAGTAATAAAGTATAAAACGGCATACCATAGTATTACTTCTTATTGGGATCGAGGGACATACTATTCTTTCATAGGGGTATTATTATGTCGCAATGACATTCACCGCGCGAACTATGAAATGTCGGACTCGACGAACTTGTGAAGACGGCAGGCTGCAGCATTGATGGGAAAGTTTTGATTACCCTCCAGTCATTATATAGTTCTATATAACGCCGTATGAGTAATTTGGAGTGGACTTTTGGTTGTAAAGGTAAAATATCAGTTGAGTTTTTCGGGGTTCTATTACTGCCTCAGGGCCCGAGACTGACGTTAGGCTAACCGCTAAGACAACACATTGTGTACTGTATGATGGCACAACCTAACAAGGCCACTCTAAGAAAGTTTTCATTTTTAAAAAACAATACAAAAGAATGTGAATCAGTTTGTACCTGAAAAAGTTTTGGCGGACTTGACCTTATTTGAGAGCTATAAATCTTTACCACAGATTTTTCCTTTCAAGAGATACCATTACGACAAGTTCAGCGTTTCCAGCTCAAGCCTAAAATCAGAAGTAACCTAATAAGGCCAGCGGGCGCTGTTTACAATTTTTGTACAGAGCTCTATGTACAGGTTCAGTGTAGGCAGTTTGTGCGTTCAATTTGAGCGGCATATCTTTGCGGGCAAGTGCTTGAAAAACAGGTTCACGCGCGTTAGCAAGGGAGTTTGCTATGCGCGTGCTGCATCAGAAATTGATGCACTGATTGTGACAGCAGTTTTGACGCGCTTTGTTGACTGTATCGATGCACGACATTCGAAAGTGGCCTTATTAGGTCATGTCACTATACAGTAACTTACAGTTAACCTACCATTTTCACATTGAATCTAGCCGTAGCCTAAGCCTAAGTTAGGCTAGGCCTACATGTTATTGTTAGGCCTAACGGATCATGCCCCGTTCACCCCATCGTTTTTTTTTTCACGTTGGTCTAGACTGCACCACTAATGCTTAGCAGAGTTTTAGCCTTTGGGGGCCAGGCCTAGCCTAGGAAGGGTACCTTAGTCATTATGCATTTAGGCCTATGCTTCATAAAAATGATCTCCCGGACATTGTTGCCTCTCACATCAGGCGTTTTGCTGATGATGCCCATCTTTATCACTGGAGATCAATTCTCCAGTCGACCAAAACATCCTGCAATCTGACCTTGACTCTCTATATAAGTGGTCAAATGACTGGTGTAGCCTATGGAATTTAATCCTAGGCTAATAAATGTTATGTTCTTACTAGGCCTAGTACTAGCCTGCCTTGAAAACTAACACCTTCAAATGTACTTATAAATTGGTAGGACATGATCTTGAATCTGTAAAGTCATCCTGCTACCTTGGTTTTACTCTGGACTCCAAGCTTTCTTGGACCCCTCACATTAACAAAGTAGCTGCCAAAGCAACTACAGTATGTGTACCAATGGTACCCGGTTGTTTCGCCCCCTTGCCAGTTTGCCCCCAACCAGTTCGCCCCGGTCATTTCGCCCCCTTGCCAGTTCGCCCCAAACTGGAAGTTGTTTCGCCCCCAAGTACCTACCAGTTCACCCCCTCGGTCTTAGTTGCAGTTGTTAAGTTGATATTGTTTTTTTGAAAACCTTTTTTTATGACAGCAGTAACGTAAGTAAAAGAATCAGCAGATATGACCCTGAAACATGGTTGAACATGACGTGGAGAAGGCCCTGAAATATGGGTTCAGCAGAGAGTTAATTTTAAAAAGAGCGTTCTTTTTGGGAAATATGAATGCAAAATAAAAATAAAAATTAAATGCTGTAGGCCTATGAGCCTTTGCCGCAAGCTAAGTACAAAGGACGCAAAAAAAAAAAATGAAAAATTGGCTCCAAAAAAGAGAGTGAATTTAAAAAAAAAAGCGTTCATTTTGGGAAATATGAATTCAAAATAAAACGAAAAAAAAAAAGAAATATTACTTGTAATGTTGGCGCATTTGGTAATTCATACTTCCCAAGAACCATTTTTAGTTGGAACAAGCTCCCTCTGGACATAGCCCAACTGGATAATGAGTACACTTTCAAGAGGGCAGTAATTAACTGGTTTCAGTCTAAAAAACTACAGTAGCCCACCCACTTTCCTCCATCGACTGCCCTGCTCGGGCTCACTGGAGTATTCTTATTAAAGAAGAAGAAGTCCTTGAGCAGGACTCTGTACAGACTGTTCACCTCTCCGCATTAGTATTATGGTAGAGTCATTGTCATTTCTCCACTAGCCTACCAAAACAGTACAAATTAATTAGGCCCAGGCTAGCCTATCATGGTGGTCACAGGTGTGTTATGTGGCGAAAACTTGCCAAAGTCCACTGGGGCTCACAGACAAACAGCAGATTTCAAACTCAGTTTCTTCTTTAGTGAGGCAGAGGAATCACTCCATTATGAAGATTATCTCCAAAGTTGAAAAGTTTGCATCAGTATCATATCTAGGCTAGGCGTAGGGTATCGGTCTTGCATGCTACCCTTTTCATAACATTTGATACGGTTCTCAAGTCAATCATATGACTGCATGGACACTTCAAAATGGTGTAACTTATTTAGTGTTACGGTCAAGTTCTACTTAGAAATTTCATCTTCTTGTGCCCTTCAATTTCATGAAAGACTGATCAGAAGCATAGCTGCAATACATGACAAGGATGTTTCATGGTAAGATGTTGGTGAAGTTTTGAAGCTGTGAGTAATGCTGGTGTACTGGTAGACCAGTAATGTCTGGGAATTTTGTGTAGGCAGGGCAAGGATCATGGTATGGAGTAGGTTCCACCATTAACATAGCACATGATCCTGTTCAAGGACATAGGGTAACGATGAAGTGTCCTAGTTTTCACCGCTCATCACTGTGGGAGAAATCATGCATCAGTGTACATTGTTACAGGGATTGATGCTATATATGCTTAGCCAGATGCACGTATATAATCCTAACCATAGCAATTGACTGATATCCAGTCAAAACATCCCTCTGCCAAAATGTCCTTGCTCTTAAGCTAGCAAAATGTCACTACTTTTTACCAAAATGTTAAATGTCTCAGTGGTATTATGTTTGTGTAAAACAAAAATATCCTGCATGATTCATGAGCATAAAATAAGCAACATATTGCACCTTAGGAAAACAGGAAGGGAATTAGAAATTAGGAATATTTTTTTCAAGTGTATGCTTGGTTAAATAAATTCAAAATTTTGTATTGATTTGTTGCAGGTGTTAAAGGGAAAATACAGCCCCCCAGTTTTTATTAGTGTACCTTGTCATCCTTAATCAGGAATGGCTCCTTTCAATCATCTGACAATAATTCATGCAGAATAACTCCTTGGTTCATTTAATATTCAATGCTTTTGGTTTCGATGATAAGAGAAACCTATGCAACTGTGCTGGCATGTGTATGTATGTATGTATGTACATATGTGTGTGCACTCATCAACGTGGCCTATAGCGGGTACTGGGGCAACCAGCAAAAGCTCCGCTCTCGCACGTCTTTCCTAGCTCACGCATGGCTCGAAACTGTCGTATCTGCCCAAAAATTCTGTCAATGCGAAGAGAAGTCAAGCGCGGCTGCACATGTCTGCTTTGGAGCGCAGCCCGCCCTCAAGCATGTCTGGTTTTTTTTTTTTGGCCAAATTCAAAGTTTTCAGCCTTTTGGGTCACAGTGTGGTCTGCTTACAGTTTGTACTAAAAACTTGTAGTCTGTACTAAAAAGACTTCCTTTTGATTCTGTCACAGGAACCAACTATATAAAATGTCTTGGTCAGAGGTGGAATTGGACTTTGGGGGAGATGAAACCTGTAACTTTGGTCCAAGGATTGAATCTGGCTCACCTCTTTATCAAGTCAATACCCTAGCTACTATTTCCCACAGTGGTCAGGTGAGTTTTATGCAGATCAAGATTACTTTTAGAGTAGTAGGTCCTACAGCTTCATTAATGATTTTGTTGAAGATCTGTTAAAGTGGTTTTATACCTCAATGCTTAGACCTAATGCAACAGGTATACATGTATGTTGCATAAGTGTACCTTGTCCCATGTTGTGCATGTTTCTAAAATGAATATTGAGAGTTTTAAACTAGTAAAACTTTGAAAGGTTGCACACTTTGCCCTTAGAGTTAGATTTTTACTTGTAGCAAAACTTTGCTTTGCCCTTCTCATGAAATGTAAATTCATTTTGTATTCATCAACCTCTGCAATGGTCCTGCCATATTTGCTTTCTTTCTTTCAGGTGAAAAAGCTCCCAAAAGTATGTTCATCACTGTCATCAAAGGGTCTGTGCATTGCGGCAGATCAGCAAGTGTCTGCCTTTGATGAAAATTGTCAAAAACTGCTGGTCATTTTGAGTTTTGGTGAGAATTTTATTAATTCTATGTAAATGTGAGCAATTAGAATGCATGGTTGTCAATAAATGTTTACACTTCTAATGAAGAATATCTGAAGTGGTGTAAAAAGAATGGATAACGATATTGTTATTTTTGTCTTGTTTCTGCAGCAATACTTCTGCTGTTATAAATTTAACATGATTTTTCCCACTTTTGTCAAACAGAAACTTTTGTAGATGTGATCAAGTGGAGTGACGATTCTACATTCTTAATCATCGCTGAAAGAAGTGGAACAGTTCATTTTGCTCACAGTGGTATGGGCAAGATCCTGTACTCACAGGTACAGTGCTGGATGAATCAGCATTTTAAGTGCCACCCATTTGTTTCTTATTGCAACCCAGAGAAACTTGCACACACTGAAATGTTTCGTAAACTTTAACTTTACTGTCAAATGTCTAAGGTTCTCGCAAGTGTGTATGTGTGTCTACATGTGAATATATATATATATATATCTGTAAGGAGGGCAGTGGAACAACTATGAAGGGTACCTTTCTAATTTTCTAGTTCCAAAAGATGCACTACTGATTTGCAAAAAGTATACTGTGGTAACTCTTGAAAAAAGGGGAGAGGGAAGGGGGGAGGGGTAACATTTTCCCTCTCTTGTTCAACATGTATGTTTTCTGCCGACTTCATATGAAAAGAAGGAAGTTGTCAGTCTATTGGCAACTTGATTGCAAAGTGAAGTTGATGCACTGAAATTATGATAAAAAGAGAAAAAAAAAATGCAAAATGAATTCGTTCATAGGTTAAATCTGTTCGTAAGTACTGGAGGATATATCAGATGGTCTACAAGATAGAGAGTTGAAGATGTTTCTCAAATTTCTTGGAAGCTCAGTTGCAGGAGGGAAGTTCAATGTCATTTTATATGTTTGCTTTCATTAAAAGAAGTTTTTTGTTCACTTTCATTGATTTTTTTCTCTATTCTTAGACACTTTTGGAAAATGTTGATCTAGATCAGGAATGCTTTGTGGGAGCAGAACTCTGCAGAGATCCCTTAACAGGTGAGTGTTGTTTGTTGAAGGCTTCTTTAATTATGTGATTTGAGAATCACTCTGTATATTTTCAAGGGAATTAGGTAGTTTCAAATTATTCCTCGTTAAAAAGCATGGTCGGAGCATTTGATTACCTTATTAGTCTGTGCTTATTTAGCCCACATATGATGAAATACTTTAAAACCAGGGAAAGTGTGGTTTATCTTCACTTAAATTGCAAAGCTTTTGTAACAACAGGAATGGGGTAGGGGAGGGTAGTAGGCTGATTTTCACACATTCTTTGGGGGGGGGGAGGGACCAGATAGTCTACAGTGGTAATAGAATGTGCATTTCAGAGATACTTTTCCCAAATTTCTGGATTCCTGCACATTTTATCAGGGAGAGGGGTCTCCTAAGCTGTGAGGTAAGTAGCATTCCAGTTTCAGACTTTGAATTTTGAAAAAATTCACCTTATAGTATAGAATAATTGAGACATTTCAAATGAAATGTGAATGGTTTCAGAACTACTGTAGATACTTGTATTTTAACCTATATATGACATTCTAAGTTCAGCCAGAAGAATGGAAACATTTACTCAAAACATGTGTCAACTGTCAAGGGAAGACATTTAGCAGGTGGGGTGGGGGGGGGGGGGGATAGGAGGAGACAACTAAAGCCACACCTGCCAAGGATGCCATCCTGGTTGCCTGAGGTTTGGTTTAAGTTTGCTGGAGAATGGACTTTTGGGGGTTTGCTTTGCTGAAATTTCTGAAATTGGTAATTATTTCTTACTTCTAGTATAGGTATTAAGATTAATACTGTTTAAATCATGTCCATTTTCACCCTTTGACAGGACAGAAGACAAAAAAAAAAAAATAAACAAAAAAAAACATGATCCAAGTACAAATGGTTTTTGGTTTTGATGAAAGAGAAACCTATGCGGTCATGATGGCGTATGTGTGTATGTATCAGGGGTCGAAATATAATTTTTTTGCTGCTGTTCCACGGAACAGCTCTTTTTCCAAAATTACTGTTCCGGATCAGATTTTACTGTTCCCGAGCACAGTACCTCGGCATACGTACAGTTTGTGCACACGTGCAAACTGCAAAGGTGCAAATTTCATTGCTGTCTACTGTATTCGAGTGGTATGACTGCACGACTTGACCGTAACGTGGGGAGGGTGAATTTTTGCCTGCAGCAGGGATTAGCCAGTGAGATATCCTGATTTTCTTTTGGTTCATATTTTATAAGCACAAAGTTATCGCCAATAATCTTGCATAGTTCTGAGACCTAACATTGCAGTGTCCCAAAACCTACTGTAGGATAAAATACGCTCAAAATTGATGCAGAAGGCACAGCAAGCAAGGCAAGTGGGATTTGAGTGAGGGCAAAAAAGTTCCACGGTAAAGGAATATTTTTGCTTGATTCATCCTTTGCATAGCGGTTTATTGCAATAGCAAAGCAATGAGTGTGTTCTCCAACATATGAGTGCACATACTGTTGTTATTTTCTCGCAGCAAATTTATGTGAAATCGTTCTAGTCGTATCCTTCGCCATTACCTTGATTCAAGTATCATTCCACACAGTAAGTCAAAGGGAAGATCTTGCGAGGAAAATCAAACACTTAGGACCCATTGACTTTGGTTGCGAGATATCAGCAGTCAGAATTGCTTTTAGTCATTTCAGGTTTCGGTGCTTTGTTGCTAGCTTGGAGGGAATATTAATACAAAACCCCCTAAAAACACAATAAAGTGGAGGGAATATCAATGAATAGTTAAGAGGTCATTTGGAACATACCACGCAAGGCAAGGGGTGACTCAAGATTGTCCTTCGCTTGTAGGGCAATAAACGACATACTGTACTAAAAGTTTTTATGCGTTTGGTAGTAAAACTTCAGTATGTGCGTTTACACAGCACTGTACCATGGAGCATAGGGAATAACACCTGCAAGTAACGCAATTGATAACGGTGGAACGAGATTGCATTTCATACTTAAGCCAAAATTTATGGGGACTTTTTATATTCACAGCGTCATTACTTTATCAGAGATTAGCATGTGCGTATATTTATATGCACTTTGCTTCTTGTGGAAAAACACTGTTCCACGGAACAGTGGCTTTTGAAAAGTTACTGTTCCGGCACTAAAAGCACTGTTCTCGGAACAGCGGAACAGTGGGAATTTCGACCCCTGATGTATGTGTGAACTTGTCTTCCTATCAGACTGAGGACCTGAACAATGGATTTGAGGTCCTCTGAAGGAAATTCAATAGATTTGTCAAGTCCTCGAAAGTTTGAACAATAGAGAGTCTATTGTCAAGGTTAGGGTTAAGGAAGTAAACACAAAGGAAATAACAATGAGGTCCTCGGATTGTATGTAAAATCGACTTGTGTGTATGTGTGTGTGTGTGTGTATGTGTGTGTGTGTTTGTGACGCTTAGTTTGTGTGCGCGATATCTCAAGAAGAGAAACTCCGACAGTTTTCAAACTTGGTACATAGATGCCCCATATTAAGAGGAAGAACCCTATTGTTTTTGGTGGAGGTCAAAGGTCATCTGGGGTCACGGGGGGTCAAAACCTGAAAACCTTGTGTGCACGATATCTCAAGGTAGGAAGCTTGGATGAATTTCATACTTAGTGTGTAGATGTGTTATGGTAAGAGAAAGAACCCTATTGTTTTTGGTGGAGGTCAAAGGTCATCTGGGGTCACCGGGGGTCAAAACCTGAAAACCTTGTGTGCACGATATCTCAAGGTAGAAAGCTTGGATGAATTTCATAATTAGTGTGTAGATGTGTTATGGTAAGAGGAAGAACCCTATTGTTTTTGGTGGAGGTCAAAGGTCATCTGGGGTCACCGGGGGTCAAAACCTGAAAACCTTGTTAACATGATATCTCAAGGTAGGAAGCTTGAATGAATTTCATACTTAGTGTGTAGATGTGTTATGGTAAGAGGAAGGACCCTATCTTTTTTGGTGGAGGTCAAAGGTCATCTGGGGTTACTGGGGGTCAAAACCTGAAAACATTGTGTGCACGATATCTCAAGGTAGGAAGCTTGGATGAATTTCATACATAGTGTGTAGATGTGTTATAGTAAGAGGAAGAACCCTATTGTTTTTGGTGGAGGTCAAAGGTCATCTGGGGTCACCGGGGGTCAAAACCTTATGTGCAGGATATCTCAAGGTAGGAAGCTTGGATGAATTTCATACTTAGTGTGTAGATGTGTTATGGTAAGAGGAAGGATCCTATTGTTTTTGGTGGAGGTCAAAGGTCATCTGGGGTCACTGGGGGTCAAAACCTGAAAACCTTGTGTGCAGGATATCCCAAGGTAGGAAGCTTGGATGAATTTCATACTTAGTGTGTAGATGTGTTATGGTAAGAGGAAGAACCCTATTGTTTTTGGTGGAGGTCAAAGGTCATCTGGGGTCACCGGGGGTCAAAACCTGAAAACCTTGTTAACACGATATCTCAAGATAGGAAGCTTGGATGAATTTCATACTTAGTGTGTAGATGCATTATGGTACGAGGAAGAACCCTATTGTTTTTGGTGGAGGTCAAAGGTCATCTGGGGTCACTGGGGGTCAAACCCTGAAAACCTTGTTAACATGATATCTCAAGATAGGAAGCTTGGATAGATTTCATATGTGGTATGTGGATGCGTTTTGGTAAGAAGGTGAACCTATCACTTTTTGGTGGAGGTCAGAGGTCATCTGACGTCACTGGGGTCAAAGACTGCAAACCTTGTGTGCACGATATCGCCAGGTAGGAAGCTTGGATAGATTTCATACTCAGTATGTGGATGCGTTGTAGTGAAAATATGAATGCTTTCGTTTTTAGTGGAGGTCAAAGGTCATCTGGGGTCACAGGGGTCAAAAAGCAAAATTTTAAGAATTCCCAAGATTGTCTCATGGGTTCACCAGAAGTCAAAATGCAAATTTTCCCAAGAATTCCCAAGATCAAATATGAACCTAAAATTATTTTTCCAACATGTTAAGATATTACTTGACCAGTGACTGAAAGATATGGGACATCATGGCATTATTTGGAATAGAACATGTATCATCGAAACCTCAATGCATTTTTGCATTCTGGTATTCTTTTGTTGCTAGGGGAAACAAGAACATGCAATTCCATGTTTGCTGGCAGTTGCTAGGAGATAATTTTTTTCATGAATAAAAAAAGGACACTTACAATGTTCCTTTGGTGGCATGGATGCATAAGAAAGCACTGGGACACGTGAAATTCATTCTATATGTGTGAGAATTTTGGGATCTTTCAAAACTAGGCAGGTCTGTAAATTATATATACAATAACATACTCAGCAGCAAACATTGCAAATTACAGTAAGCTTGCCATATCCATGCATGAAGATCTAACTCTGTCACCAAACTTTGGGACAATTTGGGAACATCTATAGACACACCGCTATAATGTCAAGTTATCATGGATAAAGTGCAGTACAGCTGTTACCTGATAAACAAGGTCTTATTGCTACTGCTTATTTCAGTTATTATTTTCTCTCTCTGGAATAGTCTACCATGTCATGCCAGAACTGCAGTCCTTATCAAACTTTAAAATTTTATTGAAAACTCATCTTTTCTCTCTGCTTTAGGTTTTTGTTTGCATTTTCTGTTTTTCCTCTCCTATCATAAGTGAAAAGAAACCTAAGTGCATTTTGCGCTAAATAGGAACCGTTTGGTCATCATCATGAACTGTTCCATTGGTCTTTCACACACTAATTAGGGACACTTATGGCCAAAGTTTGGTTCAAATCTGATGGTTTTGTGAAATACTCAGGTAACTCAGACAAAAATGATGTAATGGAATATTAAGTGCTTAATGCAGAAATAAAAACGAAAGTATTCAATTTCCTTCATTTCCACAGATGTTTGGAACTTTTTGGTGCTCACCAAAGAAACTCTTTTCAGATTCCCAAAGATTAGCTTCAATGAAATCAATAAAGGTTTGTTGCAAGGAGAAGGATATACTTAAGGGTATATAGTCTCCCATCTTTATGTGGAAGCATTAGGTCAAACAGTCATGGCTTTGTGTTTTTCTCACAAAGATCTTTCATCAAAGTTTTTATGATATTTTGCAAGACAGATATTGCTTTGAGTTTGAAGTTCTTTATTTCCAAGATAACAATAACAACATTAAAAAAAAAAAAAAAAATAAATCTCAAGAATTTCAAAAAGTAATCTGGGAAAGACCCAACAGAGGCAAAGCTTATGGAGGTCAGACCACCTTAAATTTTTAAATACTTAAAGTTTTAAGTACTATTTAGGTACCCTGTAAAAATGTTTGGCTGCATCTGCCTCAGTTAAGCTGCATCTGCTGCAGCCATGCTTTGTTGCTATGCACGTTGCAATAGCAGGAGTAAATTGATACTACTATTGTTAGCATTGTGCTGATATTACAATTAATCGATATTACTGATATCAGATATTCTGTACTCAATAAAAGCGCATTCCAATATACAAGGAATGAGGGTGTTGTATACTAAACTGTAGGTCACTGTGTGCTACCACCAAGTGTTGTTTCGTGTAAGTGAGGTAAAATACTGAGACTAACAGTCAAAAACATTTACATGGAGTATAGGTGGATAAATATCAGTTAGGGGTAGTAACAGCATTTAAAGAAATTTTATCAATACTGATACTGGATGAAATTGAAGAGTATCAGCTGATACCGATATTGAATATCGGTAATCAGCCAAACAGTAGCAATCATACTGTGTATTGTAACAAAACTTGACTGCAGCTAGGCTGAGGGAGCTGCAACTTGGCCATTTTGATGTGGTGCCTAAAGCCAAAGGCATGTCATGCATATATTTTACATGTAGTTAAATAAATTGTCAGATGACTGCAAAGAACCAGAAATGATTTGGCCTATCAAGGTGTGTATGTACAGGTTGGGGTGGGTGTATTTACCCTTTAAGAAAGGTAGTAGTAGAGGGCCCAAGAAAGTGACTTCTTTCTCAGACAGGGCTGGAAAAACTTTATTTCCTGGGAAGTAAGTCAAATTTCCCACCATTCTGTCACTGTTTTCATATTCTCAAAGGTAAATTTCCCTAAAACTGTCAAAATTTCCCTCCAAATACAAAAATTTCCTGGGAAGGATCCTCTCAACTTCATCCATCCAATTTTTTGCAGTCCATTGAAGGTTTACCACCAGGCAAAGAGGAGCTGTAAACTTTCTTAAGTCAGTGTGAAATACATATAACATCAGATTATAGCAGCTTTGTAAATGAGTCTGTTGATATGTAAGTAAGGAGATATGTTGCTTGCATACGTATGGGAAAAGATGCATGAGAAATAATTACTTTTAAGTCATTCATGGATTATCCTTAGATATATGCATCTTATTTCTTGAGAAATGTTTAAAAGCATTATTCATGAACCCCTTTTCACATTTCTGTGCCCTTGTTAATGATGTCAGTTTGCTGATATAAGCTCCTAAATATTCTGACCACTTAGAGTAAACATTTTCAGATTTTACATTTGCAGTATTTTTGTTCTATTTGCAGCGATTAAGACAGGGAATATACAAGCTGTTCAAGAGGTTAGTATTTTCTATAGGACATGTAGTTTATATTTTACTTCAGTTCAAGATTTGTTTCAGCAAAATGAAAGGTGCAGAAGACAGAAGTTGTATGTGTAGTATCTCAAAATAGTTGTCATATCTTTGGTCTTGTTGTGTGGAATACATTATGCTATTGTTGTTTGCAGATTTTATTGATATTTTCTAAGTTCTCATTCTAGAAAACTGTCATGTGTGTGTATGTGTGTGCTTGTTTCCTGATGTACCTAATGTCAGATAGTATTTAGTTCATGCTATCCTTTTCCAATTAATTTACGAGGTACGCCACGCAGACTTGTTTATCTCACAAGATTTAGTTATTCCCACGCTTCTAGCACACCGGGTAGTCTTTCCGGTTTCCTGTCACGTGTTTTGGTGTACGTGACTACTTCCACATCTTGTACCATGCCGGAAGGTCCCAATCCCATATTTTGTAGGTGTGGCCAATTTCACTTTCTGTGGCCTCCTCATTGGTCATACAGTACCGACACATTAATTAATATTTTTTTGCTTGAGTGCATGTCAACTTTTAGCCAATCAGGAGACTTCATTTTAGTTCCTGGATCTTCCCACAACCCTCGTGGCTTGGAAGCACGAGAAGGGCTCCCAGCCTGCAAGCTCTCACTCGTGTTGCAGACCTCGAAGCTTAAACAGCATGTAGTCACTCATCCTCTCGATTTGTATATAGTTAATTCCTTTTTTTGGCGGCTGTTGATTTAGCATAATTTTTTGGAACTCAATCATTGAATAAATCATTTTGAAATCAGCTTGGACTCTCTTCCTTCTTATTGCGTTTTCGAGCTACACCTCAAGATCCCGTACAAAGCCTTTGCAGGAGCGATTGGCCCATTATCCGACACTAATTACCTGTTTAATGTTCTGTTATGGATCAACTTCCAGCATGTATTAGCCATGTATGTCACCCACATGACATATAAAAGTGACATATTTTTTGTTTCTTTCCATGGCCAGATGATGGTTTACAGTGCTGTTGATGTGTCCTCTCAACATGAAATAACTCATAGTCTGACCTGCTATACTCAAATGGATGGTGCCTACGCAATTACAGCTGTAAGTTAAATAGTTTAAAATTCTAGTCAAAGTGATACATTGACCTATGTTTCCAGATAGTTCATTCCCTAGTTTCATCCAGTTAAGGATAAATGGGTCATCTCTGTCGTAATGGGTTTGCAGGAAGCTGCTTTTCTGGGCTCGGTTTCATAAAGAGTTCTGATCAATCTTTAGTTTATTCTTTCATGCAATAGTACTACTGAAATCAAACTTCTGGTCGAACCTAATTCTTTATTAAACAGGGTCCCTGATCTAATAAGACATATAAATTTCATACATTTAAATTTTATACCTGATCCCCATCAAAGAGGGAGTCAAATAATAACCAGCATTTAGAACACTGTTCACTAAAGCTCTTCAAATAAGCATAATTTGAAAAAGAATGATGCACCCTCATCAGCATAACTTTTTTCATGAGACAAAATGTTCTCCTGAAGTCTTTTTTTGTTTGTAAATGGAAGTAACTTGTCCATCGCACTTATTGTCATTAGATAGTAAAGGACAGGATTGTTGTAGAAGCTTAATCATTGCCTGTTTGATGCTATGGAATTGTTTTTAATGTGATGGCTTATGTTTACTGGGATACCAGTTGTTAGTGGTGATACCTGTTGCTTATGGCAGTATCTGTTGTTGACGATGATCTCTGTTGGTAAATGTGACACCTTGCGTGAAATTTAGAATGAAATTGCATGGGTCATCTGACATTTTCAATATAGATGTGAATTGGTTTTTTTGGTTAGAAAAGAATTTTTTATTTTTGGGAGGAGCAAATTTTTTTTTGTGGCAACTTTATAACATCATTTCCACCCTGTCATATTCAACACAGGGTACAGGTGACAAACGTCTGGCAGTCTGGAGACTGGAGGCAGAGAACACTGAACTTTATCAGTGCATTCCATCGTTGAAAGAGCAAGGTAAAACTTGTTTACTACTTTAAATAGCAGATGCTAAATCTGTGTTGCTGTATAGTAACCAGCCAAGTCGGTTTAAAGACCTGGAACTAAATGTGGGCCATAACCCTTTTTCAAATAGTAGTTACAAAGGATTATGGGATAGAGATTTGGTATTTGTGGTTTTGTCAATGACATCGTACTGTGGCCAGAAATGACATGTACCAAAAGTCTCTCCCATAATTCTTGGTAATTTCTATTTGGAAAAGTGTCTGTGGAGGCCAAGGTCTTTATATTCTTGGCAATGGCTTTGGTGCCTCACAAAATGACGTACTTTTCAAGACCAGGTTGGCTTTGTGCCATCCCAAAGAAAATACAACCAGACCTGTATCAGATTTAAGAAAATCTTTTACTTGGCCTTGGTGCCCTTAAGGAGGATAAATATGCCTGTTAAGTTAATATAAAAATGGAATTGTCCCCTTAAGACTTACTTCAAGTCCAGGGTTTACCACTCTCAGTTACATTCTGGATTGATTTTATGATGTAGTAGCTGAGATTCTGCAGTTGCAATGCTGTGTATGTGGCTAACTTACCCCATACATGTACTGATTACTTATGTAAACAGTGAATGCAGGGTTCTAGCCAGTCCATTTTAACCGGGCGGTGCGCCCGGTTTGAATTTGATTTCACTTCTCAGCACCGGTTTAAAAAATTTCCGCCCGGTTTGAAAGTTGTGCGCCCCGTTTAAAATTGTAGGCCTATGGATTAAGCACTACTAAAACTGTAAATAAAATGCGGACTTTCAGTTAAACCAACACAACTATGAGCCCTGATATATTTACTTTTTTAGTTCATCCTGCCCCTATTGCAACTGTCGCAGATTCTCTTACTTGCCGACCTCCACATTGCAAAATTTTCACACCGTATACTTGTAGTGAAGAGCGGCTGGTATACATAGACTCACTGCATATGTTCTGCACGTGTTCAGTATATAGTGTTTGCACGGGTTACCCCCGCATGAGAGTACCCGCCCGCCCGATGGTTCTGTAAGCCGGTTCCAAATTTACTACCCAGTTCCGAAAAAAATGTTGCTTGCGAAAAAATCATCCTGCATTTATCATTTCCCCAGAAGATTGAGCCACTTGTTTGTTTGCTTGTTTTTTTTCATTGAAAAAAAGAAGCGCAATGAAAGAGATTAAAATTATCACAGATTTAACCATTTCAGAGCTTTTTCTGAAGAGTCTTTGTCGTGAGGTCGCTTTTTCAACAGAACTGATCTAGGCTTTGCCAAATCAACTGCTATTGTGCACAGCTCACATACGTAATGAATAGTGCACAGTATATCAACTGACCTTTATAGGGCCCATTCCCCAAATGTGAAACATACGTCTTGTGTGTGAAAAGCATGGCAAGGTCATCATTACATAGTAGCTTGTTTACAAGATTCTGGTCAGCCATTGGCTCGTGAAAGCTAAACAGAAAACCCCCATGTGTAATAAGCAACGCAAATCAACGTTCCTCAAACTTTGAATCAGTTAATTAAGCGTTCAAAACTTTTGATAAAAAATCAGAATTTTTTATAAAGCCCCCCGAAAACATCTGCTCACGTGTTTATGAAATCACATTCCCAATATACCGACTCCCCGTCCTTGCGAGTGTGAAGTAAATGACAGTCACCGCAGGATATACGCCTCCGTTGTACAAAAAAGTTGACAGCCTAACAAGAGTTGCAATAGCCTAAACTAGGCCTAGTCTATACCTCACTTCGTTAATACCTCGAGTATACCAAAAAGAAAAAACACCTCGATGAATGGTGAATTGTGTCACCATTATGCAAATCAACACTTTGCCATGTGTGAAGTACTAAGATAAGCCTGTAAACACTGTAAATATTCATGAAAAGTTACGGACCGAACCATGCGCTATTGCATCCTAGTTTGCACCAAAATGGCGCTCGTGCGAAGTTTTTGACACCGAAATTGAAAGGTGCTCGGATGTTAACACGAAACTATAGCTACGTACGGGTGAGCTTGCTGTGGAGCATAATACTAGTTACTAGTTAATACTAGTTACTGCCGCAGAAGGCAGTACGTATGGATGACATAGCTAGGGATTTTCATGTCATACGAATGTTTTGAGTGTATACTACGTGCAGGCAAAGCATTATTGGCTCTGCATGCAGAGAAAGGCTGTTCTACGGTATGCTTGGTAGAATGTACTAGAAAGTTCCACGGCATATAGTAGGGTACACTGTGTGGCACACAAGGATTAAAGATAGCAATTTTCGATACGATACGATTTACTCGATGTCTAGCTGATCCGAAGGTGCGTCAGCAGGCTCGAAAGCAGGAAAATTTGAATCTCAGTGCAAGGGTTAAGGGGAATATGTAATCCCGTCAGGGTAAAACCATCAGAAAACCGAAAGTTCTGATTGTCGATGTCTGAACAGCTGCGAGTTTAGCTTGCTTTTAGCGTCAGAAAAGGTCCCAAATTCCTATCTGAGAAAGTTATAGACCTTATGAAGTACTCATTTTTTCTCTATTGGTTATTTTCCGTCACGTTTCTTTTATTAGTAATTTTCGATTTGAAACGAAATGACACGATTTCGTTGCGAAAATTTGAGTCTCCTTGAATTGATTGCTACCTCGATCTCCCGTTCCGATACAAGTGTAAGTATCAGGCGTGTGTTATGGAGTCGCTGTGCCTGTCAAACTGGACTGCTATTTAAGTCACCGTGATACCGGGTTCCTGTTTTTTGTACCTCATGCAAGCATGAATATAAACGTTTGGCAATCGCAAGTGCGATGTTCAGCATGAAATGGTGTATCTAGGATACCATGGCTCTAGATTTTTCCATGATTCGAGCATTACAACACATGTAAAATAACATGGTTTGAAAGTTTCTGGAGACACCGTAGGAAGTTTTGTTCATCCTCCTTTTTTGTACATTTTTAAAAGAAAAGTCAAATACCGGTGTCTGTAAAAGTTTACGAGTATTCCTGGGCTTATCTGTATAAATTTGGTTCAGTTTTGAACTTTGGGTGAGTGTAGATTTTATTGAAAATCGATTGACTGACAATGTCTTGTCTACAATAAAAGAAGATTCACGCCAAAACACGACACATTTTTCAGAGCTTTCCAGCCAGAATATGGCATCGTTAGACTAGGAAAGCCCCGCCTATCGTAGTACAGTAACAATGAGTTACGTACGGTCATTCGAAATAAAGTTTGTATGTAAAAATAGTGTTCGCAAAATGGTGTGAATTTGAAGTGGTTTGACTACTTCTAAAAATGTAAAATCGCACAGCTTCCGGGGGCTTTGCCCCCTGGACCCCACAAGGGGCCCTAAGGCGAGTCCCTTGACCCCACGCCAACTGGGCGATCGCTACGCGATCGCGTCGATGCCTTCCGCATCGGTGTAGATGGTCACTTTTAATTACCGCCCGGTTTGGCAAAAAAGCTGGCTAGAACCCTGGAATGATAATCAATTTTACAAGACTGGTTTGAGTTTGAGCCAGATAATGATTGAAATTTGAACAACTGGTCAAGGCATTGGATTAGAGAAATAAATACAATAAATCTGAGTAAGCTGTATGGTTAGCTAAAATGTCAGAAATGGTTTTTTGGTACCTGCAGTAGTTTGCTGTAACTCATTTAGTCAGTCCACTTCGTTATTCATTATGTATGAGAAGCTATGGGGGACTTTAGTAATACTAATATTACTGTGGTGGTTGTGATTCCAACAGTACTGTGAAAGAACAAAACTATAAAAATACAAATTTATTCTTAATTTTGCTGGTCATCAAATGGTGAAGTGTCCTCATGCTACTTAAAATTTGAACAAAATGAATTATGAAATGAAGGTTTTCAAATAAGAGTTTTTATCAGGGTTACCTGTCTTTTTTTTATTGTCATGCTGGTTCTGTGTTGAACAGAAATCTAGTGACCGAACCCAAATTGGTTGCTACCATTAGTTACTCTGGAAACTGGTTAAATCTTAGGTATGGTTTTACATTGGTTAGCATTATCTATTGATATAGCTGTATTATTTTTTACTACATATTATCTTTTACTATAGGTAATACTGTATTCTCTCTTTCCTCTCAGGGGAGGGCTTCAAGAAGTGCATAGTGTATGATGATTATATCTTTGCAGTAGATGAAAAGGTACAGTATTTTTTGCACTTTGTAAATGTGCAAAAATGTGTAAATATTTAGGCTTTTTTAAGAGCACATTCAGTCATCCTAACCTTTTTGGAAAGGTCTGCTAATTCCTTTGCTTTACAAGTATCTTTACTGATGAGTAGAACATAAATAGAGGATATAAAAGTAAAAACAAATAGATCATTCATGGTTACATCACTGTAGTCACTGGTCGGCACAGAGCAAGCATTAGAACATGTGCATATGCACGTAAGGTTTTGTGCGTGGAAACATTGGCGTGATTACATGCAGAAAGTAGAGGAATTAAAATCTACTTTTCATTGTGATGACAGTGTAAGCTTGCCTTATCAACTCTTCTACCAACCACCCATGATGTCATTTGTTTCTAAATATGATTGAGTCTATAAGGTTTTCTTGCTTGAACTAACCAAATTGGCAACAGAAATATTGTCACACTGATTAAAAAGATATATACAGAAATGAGGAGGAGGAGGTCTGGGGGGGTATGCTAATTTAATCTTGTGAAACTGCATTTGTCCTAGTAACATTAAAGGAGACATCCACCACTTCAAACAGACCATTTCAGTCGAGAGAGAAAATGTGGTTGAGGGTGTGTCCCATTATTGTTCACTTAAATTGTGATATAGAGCTTATGCATATCATGTCACAGAGCAGAAAGTGCTCTCTCCTTTGGAGGAAAAGTGCGTACCATTGCAAGTTACACCAACAAATGCAGACAGTCAATTTGTCAATAAGTTGCTTACCGCTTAAGTCTACTACACATGCTTTGGAAATTATGCCACAAGTGCATGTGTGCTTCATTGTTTTCCTCCAAAATGACGTCAGTGTGACATCAATGCATTAGGTCTATAAACATGAGTGAAAATGTAGTCCCATTAATTGCAAAATTGTACTTATAGTTTTTGTCCTTTTGATTTGAAAAATTTACAGTTTACAACCTCTGTCATCCATGTTAAATAATATGAAGAAAGCAAGGATGTCACTTATTGCTGACACTTTTGTTTTCCCGTTTGTTACCTGGGGAGTGACCTCATTGGCCTATGATGACAAGTGAAGAAAATTCCCTAAATTGATTTTGAATGCATGAAATAATTGTTATCCTTTGATCAGAATGTTCTCAGTGCCTTTGATAAGAGATCCCTGATTCAAGTTGCTCACTGGTCTGAGATGGAGATTAAAGATCTCATCCTCATCAACTACAATCCAGTTATCTCATCTAACAACACAAAGTGAGTAAGGCTCTTGTTTTGTGTTATTGACCAGATATCATAACTGCTTCCTATCCCAGGTTTCTTTATAACATTGTAATAATAGGAGCTTTCTTAAAGTCCCAACAACCTAAGTCAAAGAGTCAAAGCCAATTCCATGTGGAATAAGGTTCCTAGAATAGACATCAAATGGAGGGTATGACTAACCATCCTCAACCCTCGAGCGTTTACATCATAGGTCTGTCATATGTGGCCTTGTTTTGGCTGGAAAAGGACATTGTTGTGACTTGGTAAAACAGCTTCCTAAGAAAGGTCATAGTTTTGAAGCAAGGATGTTGTCATTTCATTTTGTTCTCCCTTTAAAATATTCTTTAGACAAAGAAATTAGGACAGTGAAGCATCTTTGACCCAGTATAAATTGGGATAAAGTAACAGGCTTGAAAATATTTTCGTCTCGTAGTTCTATTGATCTAGTTTCTATAGTGCTGTGAGAGATAGTTAATAGTTTCATAAGTTCCTTTTCTGCTCTAATGTGCAAAGTTTTGGGGTCCACAAGGCTTTGAATATTCATGTATTGGTTGAGTATGACTACTTCAGTAGCATGTGAGCTAGCAGTAATGAATATTTATATATATTTTGCTTTTCACTGCTGCATTATTATTTCAGTGGTTAGAATCAGGTGTGAATATTCATTATACATTGGCTTTGTGGTCCTCAAGTACCAGTTTAATTTGAGAGGTTTGAATATTCATGTTTTATTTTCATCACCAGGGTTGATGATGTACTAATGCAAGCTGTTGCCATCACTGCTAGTGAAGGAGAGTGTTTTCTGAAAGTTTTCTCATTACCAGGGATGCTCTGTGTTTACTCACTGGCCATAAGCCATCACTCTTATATTGCCAAAATGCCACCATCTTATGTGAGTGAAATATTGGGCATTTTCATTTACAAGTAAAGGATTAAATTTGTGAGTTCAAATCACTTATCGGAACAGTGAGCAAGATAAGCCTCATTATATTCTTTGAATTAAATACTGAACTGTAAGTTATATTGTGTCTTTGCATTTGCTTTAATAAAAAAGTTACATGTTTATATAGGAATGAATGATATGGAAATAAGGTATAAATAACAAATAAACTATTTTAGCAGTAGATTATGAAGAATAAGTTGGGGCAATTATTTCAGGTGACATCACAGCACTGGGAGGTTTTAGTGAGGAATATTTTCAGAGGCCAAGAATAACTTGCTTGAGCTTTTTGGTTTCGATGAAAAGAGAAACCTATGCAGTCATGATGGCGTGTGTATGTATGTGTGTATGTGCGTGTGTGTGTGTGTGTGTGTGTGTGTGTTTGTGACACTTTGCTCGTTAACACGATATCTCAAGAAGGGAAACACTGACAGTTTTCAAACTTGGTACATAGATGCCCCATATTGAGAGGAAGAACCCTATTGTTTTTGGTGGGGGTCAAAGGTCACCTGGGGTCACCGGGGGTCAAAACCTGAAAACCTTGTTAACACAATATCTCGAGATAGGAAGCTTGGATGAATTTCATACTTTGTATGTAGATGCGTTACGGTAAGAGGAAGAACCCTATCATTTTTGGTGGAGGTCAAAGGTCATCTGGGGTCACCGGGGGTCAAACCCTGAAAACTTCGTTAACACGATATCTCAAGAAGGGAAGCTCTGACAGTTCTCAAACTTAGTACATAGATGCCCCATATTGAGAGGAAGAACCCTATTGTTTTTGGTGGAGGTCAAAGGTCACCTGGGGTCACCAGGGGTCAAACCTTGAAAACATTGTTAACACAATATCTTGAGGTAGGAAGCTTGGATGAATTTCATACTTAGTTTGTAGATGCGTTATGGTAAGAGGAAGAACCCTATCATTTTTGGTGGAGGTCAAAGGTCATCTGGGGTCACCGGGGTCAAACCCTGAAAACTTTGTTAACATGATATCTCAAGAAGGGAAGCTCTGACAGTCCTCAAACTTGGTACATAGATGCGCCATATTGAGAGGAAGAACCCTATTGTTTTTGGTGGGGGTCAAAGGTCACCTGGGGTCACCGGGGGTCAAAACCTGAAAACCTTGTTAACACAATATCTCGAGATAGGAAGCTTGGATGAATTTCATACTTTGTATGTAGATGCGTTACGGTAAGAGGAAGAACCCTATCATTTTTGGTGGAGGTCAAAGGTCACCTGGGGTCACCAGGGGTCAAACCCTGAAAACATTGTTAACACAATATCTTGAGGTAGGAAGCTTGGATGAATTTCATACTTAGTTTGTAGATGCGTTATGGTAAGAGGAAGAACCCTGTCATTTTTGGTGGAGGTCAAAGGTCATCTGGGGTCACCGGGGGCCAAACCCTGAAAACTTTGTTAACATGATATCTCAAGAAGGGAAGCTCTGACAGTCCTCAAACTTGGTACATAGATGCCCCATATTGAGAGGAAGGACCCCATTGTTTTTGGTGGAGGTCAAAGGTTACCTGGGGTCACCGGGGGTCAAACTCTGAAAACCTTGTTAACACGATATCTCAAGAAAGAAAGCTCTGACAGTTCTCAAATGTAGTACATGGATGCCCCATATGGAGAGGAAGCACCCTATTGTTTTTGGTGGAGGTCAAAGGTCACCTGGGGTCACCAGGGGCAAACCCTGAAAACATTGTGAACACAATATCTTGAGGTAGGAAGCTTGGATGAGTTTCATACTTAGTGTGCAGATGCGTTATGGTAAGAGGAAGAACCCTATCATTTTTGGTGAAGGTCAAAGGTCATCAGGGGTCACCTGGGGTCAAACCCTGAAAACTTTGTTAACACGATATCTCAAGAAAGGAAGCTCTGACAGTTCTCAAACGTGGTACATGGATGCCCCATACTGAGAGGAAGAACCCTATTGTTTTTGGTGGAGTTCAAAGGTCACCTGGGGTCACCGGGGGTCAAACCCTGAAAACATTGTTAACACAATATCTTGAGGTAGGAAGCTTGGGTGAATTTCATACTTTGTATGTAGATGCGTTATGGTAAGAAGAAGAACCCTTTCACTTTTGGTGGAGGTCAAAGGTCATCTGGGGTCACCGGGGTCAAACTCTGAAAACTTTGTTAACACGATATCTCAAGAAGGGAAGCTCTGACAGTTCTCAAACGTGGTACATAGATGCCCCATATTGAGAGGAAGAACCCTGTTGTTTTGGTGGAGGTCAAAGGTCACCTGGGGTCACTGGGGGTCAAAACCTGAAAACCTTGTTAACACAATATCTCGAGGTAGGAAGCTTGGATGAATTTCATACTTTGGATGTAGATGCGTTATGGTAAGAGGAAGAACCCTATCATTTTTGGTGGAGGTCAAAGGTCATCGGGGGTCAAACTCTGAAAACCTTGTTAACACGATATCTCGAGGTAGGAAGCTTGGATAAATTTCATACCTTGTATTTAGATGCCTTATAGTGAGAGGAAGAACTCTATCATTTTTGGTGGGGGTCAAAAGTCATATGGGGTCACCAGGGGGGTCAAACCCTGAGACAGAGCTCCCAACCAGCACGGATTTTCCATATTCAGTACGGAAAATCATTGTAAATATGGGAATATGGATTTTTCCTTGATAATCCGAATTTTGAATGAGTAAATAGGTCCTTTCACGAACTTTACTATTCTTTAGTCAACATATCAAAAGACTGAGAATAGACTACAGTATTTCACTTGTCTGTACAGTACTGTAGTGTATTTATTTGAGCTCAGTAATCTATGCTGTTATGTTATAGGTTAAATTTTTGTCAACAAGTTGATGTTAAACCAATCAGTAGATAGTTTGCAGCAGATCCATGACATTCCATAAGCTACCATATCATTGGTTGATCAGTTGTAAACAGATCCACTTTCAACCAATCAGAATTTGTGTTAAAAGCTAGTTTTCTGAGTGCAGTGACAGACTATCACACATAGCCTGCTGCCAAGGTCTGTTGAGCTGGCTGAGTAGCCCAACGTTAATGTTAGATTTGACTGTAACTGAATTGGAAAAATAGCACCAAGAAATGGAATAATAAAAATTACAGCAGGAATATCACAGTTTGTTGTAATATGGCTCCTCTTCAGAGTAGCATGAGTAACTTTAGTGGAAAATTTACCAGGCAGATCAAGTTTTAACGTAGGCCTAGGCCTAACAGTCAGGGCCTATAGGCCTTGGCCTAAGTGTTGTTACAGAATCAACAACAAACATTAGCCTACACACACAATAACGTTAGACTCAGTACATAAATCTAATGCAGAGTTCCAGGTTTATGGGCTAGGCCTAGACAAAGTCCTAGTCCTGTGACTAAGTCCTAGCCTAACTGCCACAGTACAGGCTAGCCTAATTGTAGTACAGTATGTATGGGCTGATATTAGAGGTAGGTTACTGTAAATGTAATAGCTATGGCCTACGCTAGGGCTAATCAAAGCAGTTATTGCCTGTCAAATGTTGGTACCCATCATCTAAGTTTGTAGTATTTACAGAGAGATTTCTGTAACCAGCTGTGCATAGGCCTGGGCTAGGTTTATACTTATAGCTAGGCCTAGGCTAGACCTAGGCTAATGTTACGTAGGGCCTTGCCAAGTAAATTTAGCATAGCCTCTAGGCTATACTGTAACGTTAGGCCTTGGGAATACTTGGGATATTTTGCTTTTTGTCCTTTGGTGACCCTGATGACTATCTTGGGAATTCTTGGGAAATTTTGCTTTTTGACCTCTCGTAACCCCAGATGACGATCTTGGGAATTCTTGGGAAATTTTGACCAGTGACTGAAAGATATGGGACATCATGGCATTATTTGGAATAGAACATATATCATCGAAACCTCAATGCATTTTTGCATTCTGGTTTAAAGTGCTTTTTTACTTTTGCTTACAAGGGAAAAGATTTTCTCTAATTTTTTAAAACTAGAACTGTTGGATGGGTTACTGGCCGGTCATCATCAGGCCACCCAATTCCCTTGCCATGTTGAAAACCTTTTGCATGCAATGTGGCTTAAATGTTTTTCAGTGCTAATGTTTCTGAAGGTATTTTTAAGTGAAATGGAAAATTTTGGGATTGACAATTTTCCAACAAACCATTCTCCTTTTGCTTCTTAACTTTGTATGTTGTTGCTATCAATACCTTGCAACATTCTCAGTTTATTTTGATTGTCTCTATGGATGCAGGAAACTATCTATCTAGTAGAAGGTACAGGCAAGGATGAAGATGATACCAGTGGAATAGTGTCTACCCTCAGGGTCAGGTGTCTTACAGAAGCCCTGCCAGAGACAAGGTTTCACAGACTTCTACACAAGGGGAAGTTTTCAGAGGCAGAACAATTTGCAAACCTGTTTGGACTAGATTTACAAGTAAGCAGAGTGATTGATTTTAGAGAGGGGAAAATTATTAATACTTCTTTGCATCAAGGTCCTGTTTTAGAAAAGTCATGCTGAGAGTTTTTCTGAGAGATATCCAGAAAGCTTTAAAGATTCATGACTGTGTTGGATGGGATCCCACCGAGCACCTTTTCTTGTCCTCCTCCTACCCACCTTCCCTCATCTCCAGGCTGCTCTAGCAGTATCTTGTATGAGAGATGAGGAGAGAGCATGCATATGGCTTCCATTGTATTCAAACAAAGAGTGTGCAGTAATATTATTTAATGCCAGATTGAAATTACCTACATTATCTAAGGGCATGTTAGGTAAATGACATAATTTTGACACTGACTTGATTACTTCTCTTAAGTCCTGTGGTGTTCATATAGAAATCATTCATATGTGATGTTAAATTTTATGCTTGATAAAGTTAATATTATCTTCTTTTTCAGCTTGTCCATAAAACAAGAGCCAATCATCTCATGAAAAATATGACCATGGAGTATGATGATGATTCAGAAGCAAATGGGATGACTGGTCAGATCAAGGAGCTGACCGATTGTCTTGACCAGGTCACTGATGAGAGATTTATAGGTACCATCTGTAGTGATGTTGGATTGCCTACTCTCACTGCTAATCAAATGCTACTTGACTATGCTCATAACAGGGTAAGCTAGATGTAAACCTAATTTGTAACTGAGTGAACATAGTGGGGAGATTAAACTTTCCTTGATGGTCTAGTATGCAGGGAGGAGTTTTAGAAATTGAGTTTGTGTAAGTGGGGGAGGGAGGGGGGGGGGGGAAATGGAGGCAAACCTAGAAGGCTCTCTTGGTTTTGTTGGTACGTTGTCATGAATCCAGTTGCTTTCATGTTGTATGTAACAGTGTGCCTTTCAAGTGACATCACTGGAAAATGGAAATTAAAAAAAGAAATGTTTGTAATATACATCACTTACATGCAATCAAAGAATTTCATTTTTTTTATTCAAATTAGAAGTCTTTAGAAATAACAAATGAAGTACCCAAAATTTCTGAATTTACACTGTTCTGCTGATACCACTACACTTAGATCTTGTTTTGAACTTTGTGATAATTGGAGACATCTGCTGTAGTTACATTCTACATTAATGTTGTCATACCTGTTGAATGTTTGTAGTGACATGTTCATCATGTGGTTCATAGGACATTGTTGATTTTAGTTAGTTAGTTAGATGAAATTTAATGACACACCAACACAAATGTGTTATATAGTGTCAAACAAAGTTTAAATACAGTTCAAGAAATACCGTGGGCATATTCTACAACCCCCAGCCCACAGGGGGCTCAACCATGGAGGGGCTTACTCGGTTTTGTGGTGCCGACATCCCGCCAGTCGTGGGATGAGTAATATCGGTCTTACGTGTGCATTTTATAGGTTATAGTCGGGAACAAACTACTCGCCACACACGACCTCCTTGCCCCACCTGGATGCAGTTTAACGTCATACCCAGGACGGAGGACATTGTTGAGGGTGGTTTGAATAAGTGTATAAGGTTGTGGAGATGTTAACCAAGGATGACTGCTTTGATTCTTAGCTACTTCATTACAGCATGTCCTTGAGCAGAACACTTCTATCTCAATTGCTAAATCCAGTCTTTCCCTAGGATTACATAGGGATCATTGAGGTAGCTTGTTGTTTCAGCACAGTATAAACTGCAGTCAACATTCAAGATCATCAACAGCTTCTGGAAAGTGGTGGGAGGGTGCGGGCAGGGGGAGGGGGGAGGGGAGTGAGGAAAATGGGGACCACCTATGGAAAAATTTGAAGGAGATGATCTGCTGTATCATCTGAGGCATCTTCACACAATTTTAATCCATTAAATGGCTGTTTCCAGCATTTTGGAGTTTGATCTCATTTAGTCAGCTATATTGCAAGCTATGGAATCAAACATGTGCCTACAATTTTGTTAATGTTCTGGAAAAATGTAGGGGGGACCCTCCACTTTCAAAAGTGGGGGGAGACATGTACCCCTGTTCACAACTTGTTGATGCCCATGCCATCATTAGAGGAATGTTTCCAGGATAGGGTATTATTGACCAATTGTAATATACTGTGCTTAGGTTAGTTAGATGAGGTTTAACGTCCCAGTTTCCAGCCAATTAATTCAAGTCGAGACGACCACAGCCTTAGGAGTCAGTTCATAGATAATGGGACATTATTATAAATTTAAACATTATTTATTCTATATTACTATTTCTCTTATGTATGTGTACACTTTGTTCTCTTTACAGCTTTCTGAAAGTCACAATTCTGAAACAGCAGACTTGAGGACAGAGGTAAATATAATTATCTGGTTGGCATTTGTTGTTACATTAGGATCTTCACTGCCCATAATGAATACCACCCGAGTCCCCTTTTTCTGGCCCAAAACAGGGGAGATAAATATCTACCCGAGTTTGTAACGTTAGCCTCATTGAATGCTCTACTGCACAAATTGGTTCTTAAGTAACCTCCAGTTACCTTCCAAGAGTAATCACAGACTAGTGGAGTACAACAATGCACAAATAGCATCCTATAATGCACTACAGATAGCTAGTACAGTAAGTCAGTAATAGAGCAGATATGTCTACACTCATAAAGGGGCTTGATCAATTAATTTATGTGCACTCAAGGGTAAATCTTACTAGTGGCAGCACTTTTGGAAGTTAGTTTACTATCAAGTGTCAAATTATTACTCCCTCAGTTAATTTTGGGACCATTTTTCAATAGGCTGGGTTGGCCATCATGTAGCTGTTTTATATAATTTTTTTGTGTAATAAGCTTTTGAATCATTCCTTGTGAAGTTAGTAGCACCAAACACATTTAGTATAGTAGCTAGTGTAAAGGGCAGGAGCAGTCACTCCAATGCAAATTAATGTGACAATTTTTACAGAATATTAAAGAGATACCCTTCCCCTTCAAAAAGCTGTGTTTACTGTTGATGACTTTGTTGTACATGAATTCATATATTAAAGGGGCTGTTGCATTACCCCAAACATATTTAGGAATATGATCATATTTCTATTCATTATTGGAGACTACACTTTGACTGGCATAAGTTCAGACAACACCATCACTCTGATTGGTCAATGATAACTTGTGCAAAATGCTGTAGATCACTCAGTTGTGTACCACAGATCACACACATACAGCAGTCACACTTTTTGGATATAACCTTGAACAATTTAAATTCAGTGCAGGGTGCAAACCATTGAAGCTTGTGGAAGAGGTACATTAGGCAGGTG
Organism: Holothuria leucospilota; assembly: GCA_029531755.1. Taxonomy (NCBI): domain Eukaryota; kingdom Metazoa; phylum Echinodermata; class Holothuroidea; order Aspidochirotida; family Holothuriidae; genus Holothuria; species Holothuria leucospilota. The sequence continues at coordinate 32,577,951 of CM055961.1, read as the reverse complement.
TTTTTCATTTAAATTGGAGAAGATGCTAAAAGTAGATTGAGTAAGGATTACATTTTCTCTGTGGGGCAAGATTTATTGCTATTTCACTAACTTGCTTGTCTCTAAGGTATGAAATTACTCGAGGGTAGGGAAGGGGTTGAGAAGAGGTTGTTGCAGAGAAAATGGAATGGTTCAAATAAATGCAAGTTTTGTTCCTCAATATGGATGATGCAATGGGACGTGTACTTCAGATGTCTTTATAGTATATAGTAAATTTCACTAAGTGGCAAATTAAATTTAATTATGGCATTCTTTGCTTAGGGCCACAGCAGTGCCACTGCTGTCACCTGACAGCAGAAGTAGTTGTGAACTGAATTTATTGGAAATCAGTTTAGGAGAAATAAATCTCAAAATCAGTACAGCAGGCATGGAACATAAAACATGAAAGGTCCCTACACTTTGTAAACTTGAAGTGGTTAACTTATGTTCCTAAATTGTATTTTTCAGTTGCTGGAAATAATGAAAAGGCTCAAGACATTTGACATCTGGTGTAATGGAAGTAAGCAAGAAATTTAGTGTATGTAATAGTTATAATTTTCTGTGGTGTTTACTGGGCCATGCCACCACAGAGAATGGTTCGAAGTGGCTTTCAAATGGGATCAAGGAGCCTAAATAATAAGGACCTTAACGGCATATTGATGTCACAGAAACATGAAAGTTGCACCTTCCAATGGAGGCAAGCACGTATCATTGCAACTTACACCAACAAATGCAGACAGCTGATATGTGTACTGGTCGGATACACAGATAAGTCTACTACACGTGTGTGCAAAATCGATGTCATGCATGCAATGTGCTTCCATTGTTATGCTGCCCAAAATGAGCCAACGTGTGACGTTAGTGCATAAGGTCCTATTGTTTGCTGAAGAAGAATGCTAAGAAAGTTTATTGGACACCTTTGGACACTTACAAAGTTACCTGACATTCTTTAATTTTAATCATATTAAATTAACAATTTGGCATTGCAATCAAAGATTATATTGTGATGTGGGCAGTACTTGACTCTTGAAAGTTTATAATCATTTTCTTTTTTGTTTTAGGTTTGGATAAGTGGAACCATTTCTTGCAACCAAATGTGGTCTCAAGAACTGATACAGATTTTGAAATGCTAACTTACTATCACGCAGCAATGGCCCTTTGTTCTGAGGCATAAGGTAAGTAATTGTATGCAATATGTCACGTGATGGTGTTGTATGTTTGATGATATGGGACTATCGTTCTAAATGGTGAAACCTTGAATATATGTGCTTTGGGCTTTCAAAGCGTGATTAAAATGTTTTCTCTGTCTGTCTGTCTGGCTGTCAGGCTGCAATGGATTCCATACTTGATTCATATGTTAGGGGTGTCCATACTTGAGTCATATGTTAGGGTTGGCTAAGACATCAAAAGAATTTTATCTCAGCTGATATAGTTACACAACTTTAGTCAAGTGTTTGCAAGTGCATGAGAGAAGTGGAAACACTAGCACGATAGTAGAAGTCTTTTTTCAGATACTTTTTCTGTTAAAACTGAGAGCAATAAAATACAACAATTTTGTTTATTAGATTGTATTTGTTACATGAAAATTCCTAGTTATTGATGCATATTCGTGAACAAAGTCTGCCCAATCATCCCCATAAAACTTGCATTCATACCCATATGCTCTTAATGAGGTACACATGCTTTCTTTATTCCACATTTCATTACTTTTAGTCACTTATTTCTTCTTTTTATTCCCATTTTGATAAATCAGTTTTTGTTCAGCCAATCATTATATTCATTTACTCATTCCTATGACAGTGCCAGTTACTTTAGTTCATTCTCATTGTTTATTTTCTTTTTCCCAGGAGGAGATGTTGCTCAAGATGGATATATATACCTTTAAATCTATTCTGGAGTCCATTCCGACAGAGAACCACCCTGCTACCATTCCATGGCTCAGAGATGTTCTATTTCCCTTTGTCTTAAGAGATTACAATGACGGAAAAGTAGGTTGGATATATCATCAGATTTATCAAAAGACAGAATTCAAAGAATCAATAGGTGGCAAAAGCCTAGAGCAGCTTTGCTGCCAGAATCTCAATACTTTTATAATGTTCTGAAGGGTAATGTTGGAGAGAAAGGTACGTACGTATCAAAGTATGATGCAGACAAAAAACGTTGTTTTGATGGAACTGAGTAGCATGGCATGAAAGTGAAACCTTAGACGAATTTTCAGAACATTGCTGATGCCGATTCAAGTAATTCTGGTCCTTCATCATGAGTTTTCATATGTGCGTTAGGACAATTGTTGTGTATGGTCCTTCAATTATCTTGTATTAAAATTATGCCAAGTTATTGTTCCTTATACCATTTTATGCTCACAATGATTCTCATAAAAATATATACTGGTCTTATCATGAGCTTTACTTAAGGAACGTTGTGACTACCAAAATCTTAAACTTTACAAAAAATCAATAAAAGTTTACTGAAATTTTGTAGTATGCCTCCTTCATTGTGCTTTATTGTGTTGTCGCGTATTGCGTAATTGGTAGAAAATAATTGTGAAATGTAGTTGAATACAGCAACAATGCTATGAAGGAATCTTGAGTCCATTGGCTTACAAAAAACATGCGATAAGGCTATAAACCACCTTCTTTAAGAACAGTAAATACACCTACAGGGTAGAATGAAGGTTGAGGAGGGCCGGCCATTTGGCCTTGGGCATTCAGATTTTGAGGCACCAAGGCCATCGGGTAGGGCACCAAGGCAAAGTTTTTGTGTGGCAGGCACCCTGCAATAGATTCAAAACAATTGATAACAGTACTAAGCAGGTGTTTCCGCTAAGAGCGCATGACGGATTTTGGACAAGCGTGACTTTTGATTTGACGCCCCTGAATGTTCTTCAACACACAATACAAAAACGGGTGTCCCATTCCTTCCTAATTTGATGCCAGTGTAAGCAATAGCACTGATTGGTAGTGAGTCAATTTTGTCACATTGGGTATAATTGACCCAGTGTATTTCTTAAGAGACACTGTTACTCAGGTTTCACATATTTTTGTAAGCGCTGCCATGTACGTACCATTTTACTGATACAGTTAGTAAATGAATTTAACGACACACCCACACAAATGTTTTATTCGTGTCATGTTTCCGACAAATTGGGGGGAAAGGGGGGAGCTTTGTCCCCCTTTCCAAAGAATGTTGGTAAAATCCCCCCTTTTACATTCCATAAAAATTAAAAATTGTCCATATCTTTGTTTCTTAGCGTTAATGAGAGACAAACCTTTGCAGGCAATGTTTGGACTTTCTAAGTAATGGCCTTTAAAACCCTTCAAATGCACCTATTGGGGTCTTGAAGCAGGCTTTTGTACCCCTGAACCCCTGTACCTTTAGCCGACTGGACGCATCATTTGTGACTAGGGGTGTTAGGAGCATTATCCCCCCTTTTTTGCATTCTTGCGAATCCCTGTATGGCATACATTACCATTAACCAAGTATAAATAAAGTACCGAAGTAAGCGCCGGGGGGGGGGGAGAATGCACCTTACGTTAACACCCTGAAAATATTTTTAAAATGAAACTTTCAATTGAATGAATGATTACTGAAATATAAATAGGCATACTACATAGTATATCCATTATATTTTTTTTATATTAAAACATAAACACAAAAGGTTCTTTTGATAATCAGTTTCACCATTTCAGCTCAGACACATTTTTCACCTGGGAAAAAGCCAAATTTTAACTGGCTATCCTACATGGTTAAAGAGTACGCGTTGTGATGTTTGTTTTACTTGAAGGACAAGTTTTGCAAAACAGCTTTTTGTGTTTTAATTTGTGAACTCATCTAAACTTGAACTACCATAGAAAATATTATTACCAATGACGGATACAACAATATTATAACAAATTTACCTTATAAAACATAGGCCTACAGCTTTGCATGATCTTTATGTCATGTTTTGATGTTTTATAAATGGGGTCATTCCATGAAGCTGGGGGCACAGCCATTTTTGGGCACATAGTACACAGAAACTGTGTTACGCTTACTTACTTGGTCAGGTTAGAATCAGTTTAGTATCTCAAACATTGTTGTGGATTGACTCTTCCATGGAAAGTAGAAGCAAAATGATTATGGGATTTATTTAGAATAAATTTCCGGAACATTATTTTATGGTGTCAGGGCTAAATTTGCAAAGAAAAATTTGTGACATGGCAAGTACTACTTTTAGTACTGATTGTTTGCATTGCTCAAACATATTTGTTATTAATGCGATTGGTCATTTTTGCACAGAAGATGCATCAATAATGATAGAGATTTTGCAGAGGAGAACTTCTTTTAAAGATTTGTGTTTTTCACAAGGTGTTCGCCAAAAAGTAGTGTATCCTTACGTAACGCATGGTTGTTCCAACGTTTTGGGGTGTGTTACGTAGGTAAAAACGTCAATTTATAATACATTTATATACCTTAGGTGAATACTTTTGCTGTGATGGTTTCATAAACGTAATATGAAATCTGTAGTTGTTGATAAATCTTTGAAGGATCCATTTACCATTCCAGCGTTATTATGGCATTTTAAAAAGGGGCAACTTTTACTGACGAAGTCAAATGTTATCATCAGGTAAAATTTTAGGAACAATCCGTATCTAAACTGAGTAAACCTAAACATTGCCATGCTTCTCCAGTAGATAGCAAACTTATAGAGTAGCATCATAGTTGTAATATCTCACTTCCCAGTGAATCCATGACACACATAGATTTTTAACAATGCTAAAATAGCGGTGTCCAAATGTTTACGTCAGGTAAATATTATGAGAAATGAGGGTGGTAAGTAGTTTTGGCTAAAGAAAATGGCTTCTGTAAGCATATTTGTTGAGAAAGTAGAATAATTTAATCATATAAGTCAACACCCCTAGATTTAGTGCAATCGACATCTGTATGGAAGTGTATGTACACGAAATATCATAATCACAGACCGTTGACACGGTCTTTTGTTGTCCTTGTTACATCAAGGGGTACAAAATTTCAGGCCAGTTCTGCAACATTGTTCTCTGCCTTTAATAACTTTGTCCAAATGTATATTTCCATATTTAAGTATACAGGGGTGTGATCGATACTTTATAGATTGATCTAGAAAATACACAAACAAAGTAAACAGTAGTTTCACTGAATTACATCAATTTCTCACATTTTAACCTTGATTTTCGTTTACATCAGATACATAATTTTTTTTTTCCTTTTTTTTTTACAATTTTGAAAATTCTTAACTTTAATCACTCCTAGTTTGTAATTTAAGTGGAAAAGTAGCTCCATTAAGTGACCAACAAGTAATGCCATTGTCAATTTAGTCATTACTTTTAGGGTTCAAAACTTGCACTGCAAATGCAAACCTCTCTTTTTTGTTGTGTGGGGAGCAGGTGGTGTCCATGTTAACATCAGGTAAATTTGGGGCGTAGGCGGTAGATAGTTAAAATTTTTATCAAAACAACAACAACAAAGAAAGTGAAATTTTTTATTCCATTGATTTACTTTCCTGTTACGAGGTATAACATAGTCAATCATAATCTTTGATGAGTGTTAATGAAAAATAAGTGCACCAAAATGGTTTTAATTCTCAACATACTGTGAAAATTTCACAGTTCTTTTGTAATTACATATGAGGCATTTTTTTCATATTCTATTGTGATATTATGCATGCAACTGCTAGAATCATACTTGCAATCCCACATGACTAAATCATAAAAATCACATTAAATTGTATCAAACTGAAGAAAGTTCCCAGCACTTTTACATATTGCCATGGTGTCTCCATGTTGTACATCAGGTAAAATTAAAGAGGTTTGGGTTTTAAATTTTTTTAGGGGGATTTAAGGTACTAAATTGAAAAAAATACTGAACTGACATAGCCATTAAATGATGATTTTTTGATGTTAGTCATCAAGGTAGTTTTGATAAATGTGGGACTTTGAGAGAATTGACAACAACTTGAAAATGTGGATATAAAGAACTACTTGATACTGCATTATTTTTCAAATTATGCATTCACATCTCTGCATATGCTATCCAGAAATGGTTAGTTTTGGAAATGTAAATGAAATTTAAATGAGGTTTGGACATACATACACGATCCAGCCACCTTGGTGAGGAAATACATTTGAAGTTGAGTACAACTCCAGTTTGTGAAGAAATTTAATGGCTACCTATTTTTTTGGGGGTTTCAAATAGGGATGGTGTGTCCATGTTTATATAGGTATTTTGACGGCAAACACTTTGAGCAAATAAAAAGCTATTTTGTGGGTTCAGAGATGTGAACAGATACCCAAAGAAGCTTCATATATTTTATTATCTGGGTGGCCTTGCCACTAACTCATACTTACCCCCTCCCCTCCCTCCCCAATAACTTATAAAAATATCTTGAAGTCTAAATTTTGACGGCCTATTGATCACACTTTGAAACCCCAAAACTTTCATGGAAGTACCCAAATCAGTGAAAAATGAAATTGTGACTGCATCACGGCGAACATTCTGCCACATGAACCTGGTTTATGAGCAAAGATCATGGCCACCCCTTAAGGGGTAGAGTTGGCTGCTCTATTTCCCTTCTACCATACCAACCACAGTGGACACAGGTTGGGCCCAAAGTCCAGGGTGACACGTGTATGGCTGGGGCCACTCCGATGAAATGGTTGCCCAATAAGGGTCCAATGGAACCATTAATGGACACCCATGTACCAATATTCCCATTTTCGATAGTAGCATTAGTCAGGCCTAAGCCAAACAGTTGGGGGAAAATGGCAGAGTGACAAGATAATTGCAATCTAACAATTCTTTTCTGTTTCTTATTGTGAGTCAAGTCTTCCCCTTATCTTATTTTTTTATGTGCTCAAAAATCCTGGAATTGAAGATTTTTGTCTGACGTTACAGTATGTTATGTTCTGTGTGTGACATTTCATGACAGAAAACTATGCTGTACTAGTAACTGCATAAGGATGAGTAAAAAATACTGCCGGCCACACCCCTAGCTAATTTTAATCCTTCCCAGTTTAGACCGTCATTGTAACCAAGTCATCTCACACAACTATAAAACCATAAATACTTTGAAGCCATTCAGTATTTCAATGTAGCTACTTGGCTTATTTTTTTTTTTCACAACCATCGCTACCGTGTATTACCTACACATCTGAAAGGGTGTGTGCTACAACACGCTGTCTGTCTTGTTTCAAAGTATCATATTACAGCGGGTACTTAAAGCATGCACACACTATGTATTTTGATACTGCGCAACAAAATCAATGGGAGCTAGTATGGTTTCTTAGTTGAATACGTCACGTTAAATTACTTACAAGTTGAGCACGAAATCGGTTTGTCAAAACTTTCGTAGCCTTAGACCTCATGTAACGGGGAGCCTACTTTTCAGTCACTGTCAAGGGCGTAAATCATAAATGTACACGGTACACTCCACCACTACACAAAATAACATGCATGTTTTATACAAAAAAGGCCCCACCACTGCCTACTGCTGACATATTTAAGCCTTAAACACAACTAGAAATTAATCGCAAACTAAGCAGCAATCGAAAAAAATTACGCGTGAACTTCAACTTATCATGTGTCTCATCCCGGACATGTTCTTGCGGATGTACATGTCAACTTCTCTACGGAACAGGTGTGTAGCCTATGTATGGGTGTTTTGCATACAATTACGGTACCTACCACATACCACTTTACTTAACTGTGACGTTAGTTTCATAGTGCTTCACCTTAACTTCTGTACTAGGCCTAGGCCTATACAAGAAACACGGGACATGGCGTACAGTATCGGAGTTTGCATAACATTACAGACCTGTATGAAGATAAATATACATTTTAGGCTAATGCCTTCACAAATTCATTTTGTGCTCTTCTCAATGGAAAAATGTGGAATGAAAAATTATTCTCTGATATTGTATGGTCCAAGAATAAATGGACCCCGCCTGTAGGCTAGGCCTAGCCTTAATTTAGGCCTAAGCCTAGGCCTGGTTCTGGTTCTGGTTGGATACTACAAGCAGTTCTCCGCAGACGGGATATACGGTTGTAGGTGTGTGACGGCTAGCGGACCAGCAAATTAGATTGGATTAATAGATTCAGATCTCCTCAAGGATGTCAAGTTCAGTTTTGCGTAATTGATTTTCTAAAACGGTTTTCAATAGATGGGAATTCATTACGGCTGAGGGCAAGCCAATTCCACTCTGCACACTGTCCTAGGAATAAAAGAGAACCTGTAACAATCCTTTTTTACAGCGGGATGGATGAAAAGGAGATCGATGAAGACTTGCGAGTAGAAATTCCCATTATTGTCGGGCTTAAGAATATAATCGTTATAGATCAATGGCAACTAAGTGATGGAGAGATTTGTACAGTAAACTCAACCTAGCACTGATCCTGCGTTCCGCCAAAGTAGTGCCCAGTTTAAGTTAGCAAGCATTGATTGAAACACTACTTTTACGTCTTTGGTCTTTACAGACGAATCTGGCAAGCTCTGCGTTGCACTGCTTGCAAGCTTGTTAATATGCTTCCTGATGGTAAGGATCACAAATACCTTGGAGAAGTATATCACCAACCTTGGTCTAACAAGGGGATTTTTTATGCAGCTTCCTTAACTTTAGGGGAACAAGCTGTACAAGTTTACGACGTAACAAGCCAAGGAACTCTGTTTGCTTTGGAAGATATTCCGGTTTAATGTGATCGGCCCAGCTTAATTTAATGTTAATTATCCACTCCAAGATAAGTTTGTTTGGGAACTGTCTGTAGGGACACCTATCTTTCATTTTGTACGAAGTTAATAGAGGTTTCTTCTTATGAGGAACACGCATAGCAAAGCATTCTTAGAGGACATTAAATTTCATTTGCCATTTAGATTTCCCATTGACATAAGGACTATTAAATATCGTTTTGAAGCAAGATACTATCTTCCATTTGAAGTTAAATTTCGCGATGACAGAATACAATCGGTCAGACTAAAAGACGAAACTTGGGATGATAATCCAATCAGGTAGGTCATTGAGGTATAAAATGAAAAGTAATGGGCCCCAGCACTGTGGCCCTGAGGGACTCCAGAAGGTAACAAGCTATAGATGAAGATTGTTAGCACCGTCAAGAACTACTTGTTGCGTCCTTTGAGTGAGAAAGTTCTTGATCCAAGTGTGAAGAGTGCCCGAAATACCAAAATGCCTTAATTTTAACAACAGTCTTTGGTGGGGTACTAGTCAAGGCAAAGGCTACAGTGTAGGCCTAGTGGCCATGATCCAATCTGGCTGTAATTATAATCAATCTTTTATCAACCAGATACAAAAAACCAAGACTAGGTAACACTAACTAGTCTAGGCCTAGGCTATTTACAAAAACTACGCAAAAGATGTTCCTGTTGGAGGCTGTGGTCGAGTTATCCAATGAGCCTGTCTCAGGTGCCGAATTGTTTCGGGACTCTTCATGTTCATGTCTCAGTAGTCGCGAGTCCCTCAACCCCAATTAGAAAGTTGTTCTATTGTAAGTTAGTTGGCGCGATTCATACCGTGGGCTAGCTCTAACGTTACTAGGCCTATGCTTGGTTATGCATATGGTATAACTATAACATTAGGCCTAACGTTAACGTTAGTAAGCTAGGCTATGACGTTACTAAGTTGTTCACCTTAATTTAACTTGGAAGAAATCGCTGAAATGATACACAATTGCACTGCGTTTCCAGTTTCAGGCAGTATGTTTTGGATATCTGTTGAAATATTCTTCTCAATCCATGAATAATTCCATTTATTTTTAACTCTACGATCGGCAGACGTGGTGAAGTAATGTCCATTTGGTTGTGTCACCGTATAATTTATTCCGAAAGAAGAAGATCTGATGACGTACGCATACAAAACCAAAACAGGTTCCAGCTGTGATTGAACGGCTGTGTTTATATTCAAGGCATTTCATTTCATCCTCGCCCAACAAATCAATTAAGCCCCTCATTGTACTGCCTACTTAGGAATGAGACACCTTGAATCTAACAAATGCTGTGATTGAGCTCGTGACGTCATTTGCCAAATTTTTTTCTCGGTACTAATGCGGTACAAATAGTTCAAACCTTTGTTGACTTCTTTGTTTTGCAGGAAAAAAAACATGTGCCTAGCAACCAAATGTGCCGTGTGCATAGAATGGACAGCTACCTTGACAACTGAGCGTTTTGGGCCAAAATTTGCACAAAAAACCGTAAAAACACTTAGAAACCATCATTTTTTTCGCACCAAAATGGATAACTTCTTCTGCCCTGAACTCAAAGAGCATGCTCGCAAACTCTGAAAGACATTGACCACAGATCAAGGGACATCTACTGTTTTAAAGATATTTTTACCACCAGCTAGCCTGACAATATCTCAATACATGTTATGTATTGAGATAAAAATGAAATGTGGAATAAAGAAAGCATGTGTGACTCATTAAGAGCATATGGGTATGAATGCAAATTTTATGGGGATGATTGGGCACACGTTGTTCACGAATATGCATCAATAACTAGGAATGAATTTCATGTAACAAATAAAATCTAATAAACAAAATTGTTGTATTTTGTTGCTCTCAGCTTTAACAGAAAAAGTAACTGAAAAAAGACCATTTTCTACTGTGGTGCTAGTGTTTCCACTTCTCTCATGCACTTGCAAACACTTGAATAAAGTTGTGTACTATATCAACTGAGATAAAATTCTTTTGATGTCTTAGCCAACCCTAACATATGACTCAAGTATGGACACCCCTAACATATGAATCAAGTATGGAATCCATTGCAGCCTGACAGCCAGACAGACAGACAGAGAAAACATTAATCACCTTTGAAGCAAAGCACATGTATCAAGGTTTCACATTTAGAACATAGTCAATATCATCAATTACAACATCATCAGTGACATATGTACAACCTCTTACCTTATGCCTCAGACAAAGGGCCATTGCTGGTGATAGTAAGTTAGCTTTCAAAATCTGTATCAGTTCTTGAGCCACATTTGGTTGCAAGAAATGGTTCCACTTATCCAAACTAAAACAAAAAAGAAAATGATTATAAACTTCAAGTCAAGTACTGCACATCAAAATATAATCTTGATTGCAATGCAATTGTAATTTAATATGATAAAATTAAAGAATGCAGGTAACTTTGTAAGTGTCAAAGGTGTCCAATACTTCTTAGCATCTTCTTCAGCAACAATAGACCTTATGCACTGACGTCACACGTTGTCATTTTGGCAGCATAACAATGGAAGCACATTGCATGCATGACATAGATTTCGCACACACGTGTAGTAGACTTATCTGTGTATCCGACCAGTACACATATCAGCTGTCTGCATTTGTTGGTGTAAGTTGCAATGATACGTGCTTGCCTCCATTGGAAGGTGCACTTTCTGTTCTGTGACATCATATGCGTAAGGTCCATTATTTAGGCTCCATGATCCCATTTGAAAGCCACTTCAACCATTCTCTGTGGTGGCATGGCAGTAAACACCACAGAAAATTATAATTTACATACCTAAATTTCTTCTCTCCATACACCAGTTCAAATGTCTTGAGCCTTTTCATTATTTCCAGCAACTGAAAAATACAATTTAGGAACATACGTTAACCACTTTAAATTTACAAAGTGTAGGGACCTTTCATGTTTTATGTTCCATGCCTACTGTGCTGATTTTGGGATTTATTTCTCCTAAACTGATTTCCAATAAATTCAGTTCACAACTACTTCTGCTGTCAGGTGATGACCAGTGGCACTGCTACGGCCCTAAGCAAAGAATGCCATGATTAAATTTAATTTGCCACTTAGTGAAATTTACTATATACTATAAAGACATCTGAAGTACACGTCCCATTGCATCATCCATATTGAGGAAAAAACCTTGCATTTATTTGAACCATTCCATTTTCTCTGCAACAACCTCTTCTCAACCCCTTTCCCCTCGAGTAATTTCATACCTTAGGGACAAGCAAGTTAGTGAAATAGCAATGAATCTTGCCCCACAGAGAAAATATAATCCTTACTCAATCTACTTTTAGCATCTTCTCCAATTTAAATGAAAACACCTGCCTAATGTACCTCTTCCACAAGCTTCAATAGACCCTTTTCCAAATAACAATTACAAAGGATTGTGGGATAGAGTTTAGTATGCGTCGTTTTTGTCAGTGGCATATTACTGTGGAGAAAAACGATTCATACCAAACTCTATCCCACAATTCTTTGTAATTGCTATTTGGAAAAGGGTCTATGGTTTGCACTCTGCACTGAATTTAAATTGTTCAAGGTTATATCCAAAAAGTGTGACTGCTGTATGTGTGTGATCTGTGGTACACAACTGAGTGATCTACAGCATTTTGCACAAGTTATCATTGACCAATCAGAGTGATGGTGTTGTCTGAACTTATGCCAGTCAAAGTGTAGTCTCCAATCATGAATAGAAATATGATTGTATTCCTAAATATGTTTGGGGTAATGCAACAGTCCCTTTAATATATGAATTCATGTACAACAAAGTCATCAACAGTAAACACAGCTTTTTGAAGGGGACCAGGTTTCTCTTTAATATTCTGTAAAAATTGTCACATTAATTTGCATTGGAGTGACTGCTCCTGCCCTTTACACTAGCTACTATACTAAATGTGTCTGGTGCTACTAACTTCTCAAGGAATGATTCAAAAGCTAATTACACAAAAATTTATATCAAACACCTACATGATGGCCAACCCAGCCCATTGAAAAATGGGCCCAAAATTCACTGAGGGAGTAATACTTTGACACTTGATAGTAAACTAACTTCCAAAAGTGCTGCCAGTAGTAGGATTTACCCTTGAGTGCAAATAATTAATTGACCAAGCCCCTTTATGAGTGTAGACATATCTGCTCTAATACTGACTTACTGTACTAGCTATCTGTAGTGCATTATGGGATGCTATTTGTGCATTGCTGTACTCCACTAGTCTCTGATTACTCTTGGAAGGTAAATGGAGTTACTTAAGAACCAGTTTGTGCAGTAGACCATTCAATGAGGCTAATGTTACAAACTCGGGGAGATATTTATCTCCCGTTTTTGGCCAAAAACAGGGGACTCCGGGGGGTATTCATTATGGGCAGTGAAGATCCTAATGTAACAACAAATGCCAACCAGATGATTATATTAACCTCTGTCCTCAAGTCTGCTGTATCAGAATTGTGACTTTCAGAAAGCTGTAAAGAGAACAAAGTGTACACATACATAAGAGAAATAGTAATATAGAATAAATAATGTTTAAATTTATAATAATGTCCCATTATCTATGAACTGACTCCTAAGCAGAGTATATTACAATTGGTCAATAATACCCTATCCTGGAGACATTCCTCTAATGATGGCATGGGCATCAACAAGTTGTGAACAGGGGTACATGTCTCCCCCCACTTTTGAAAGTGGAGGGTCCCCCCTACATTTTTCCAGAACATTAACAAAATTGTAGGCACATGTTTGATTCCATAGCTTGCAATATAGCTGATTAAATGAAATCAAACTCCAAAATGCTGGAAACAGCCATTTAATGGATTAAAATAGTGTGAAGATGCCTCAGATGACACAGCAGATCATCTCCTTCAAATTTTTCCATAGGCGGTCCCCATTTTCCTCACTCCCCCTCCCCCCCCCACCCTCCGACCACTTTCCAGAAGCGGTTGATGATCTTGAATGTTGACTGCAGTTTACACTGTGCTGAAATAACAAGCTACCTCAATGATCCCTATGTAATCCTAGGGAAAGTCTGGATTATCACAAAGTTCAAAAGAAGATCTAAGTGTAGTGGTATCAGCAGAACAGTGTAAATTCAGAAATTTTTGGTACTTCATTTGTTATTTCTAAAGACCAGACATGAGCCTGACATTTAAAAAAAAGAGAGGAAATTCACCCACAGGGGGACACGGCCCACCTCAGCCCCACCATGGTTGGGGCTGAGGTGAGAAAATTTTGAAATTTTGGCTGCTTAGATTGCAGGTAATCAACTCATTTAGGACACATTTTTTTCATTAACTTTGCCCTGTAACCTAGGCCCTATTTGCCATATAATCCATCTGCTTAGGCAACACTAACTTTTAGGCTAGGATTTCCTTAATCTGTAATACCAATAGTGTAACATTAAGCATATAGCCTAACGTTAGGCCTAACACCCCACAGTTCATTTTATAGGCCAAATTTAGGCCTAGCTTAGGCCTACTAATCCTATTAAGTACTGGAGTAGTGGCTAGGCCTAGGCACGATATTATTATGTGTAAATTATGTCTGTGTAACGAAACGTTACGCCCGTTTATTTACACAGAACTTTTTTACAAGTCGAATCGATGCATATAATGACTGCAAAGAGAAACCGCCGATTCCAGTGCTATTGACGCACATTAGTGCGAGACTTTGCCTAACGTTAACAAACTACATAAGAAAAGCTATAGCCTAGGCCTACATTAGCGTTAGGCTAGGCTTAACATTACATTGCATTACGAATCAATTCGCCAAGCCAGTTGTTCACCACAGGCGTTCGAAAGTACATATACTACACACTATATATATATATAATAAGACAAGGTAGGTCATTTCTCACAACATGTACTGACAAGGAGTAGGCCCAGTCGCACTTCAGTGATAGTGTTTCCACACTCTAAATTGTTTTTCCTGACATGGCCGATTTTCACGTAATTTTAGATTGCATTTCAGGAAAAATGCATTCGACTGCAGTGCGACTGGGCCATAGAGTAAGATATAAGAACTAGAATGCGCACTCCTAATACGGCGTACGTAAATCCCCTGCGATTGCATGGATGTACATGTAGATCAGAGCATGTGTGTACAAACTGTATGGCGGCCGAGTCCCCCCAAGCGATCACAGCTGTTTCAGGGAGTGAGCACTCTAGTTCCTACATCCTACTCTATGGACTGGGCCTACTCCTTCTCAAGTACATATTGTGAAAAATGACCTACCTTGTCTTATTATATATATATATATAGTGTGTAGTATATGTACTTTCGAATGCCTGTGGTTGTTCACAGCCTGGGCTATGTTTCCATTGTATCCACAGAGCATGAACGTTCTACTATCTAGCCATGACTAGGACCACTTGTTTTTAACAGTTTTGTCAAAGTTACAAACCGATATCTCGGAACAAAATCTCGGAATGATTTGGTAATGAACTCTTATCTTCACACAACATGCATGCAGTTCAATGCATGCCGTATACGGATGTACAATCGCGCGGGCCCTTGCATGATATGCACTGCCACGCACAATATCAATGCCCGCACGGATGTAAGCCAGCTATGTACGTTCTAAATTTGAGAACAGCCATGCATACTATTACTGCGAAGATGTACGCATTGCTATATGTACGTAAGTACCTACACACATACGAGCATTAGTACCATAGACTACCCATCATCTCCCATGTTTAATGGGCTTACTTTTGCACGTTAATTGGCCTACTTAATGCTAATGGATACACTGGTAAGTTTACAAACCAGAATGCAAAAATGCATTGAGGTTTCGATGATATATGTTCTATTCCAAATAATGCCATGATGTCCCATATCTTTCAGTCACTGGTAAAGTGCTATCTTAACATGTTGGAAAAATAATTTTAGGTTCATATTTGATCTTGGGAATTCCTGGGAAATTTTGCATTTTGCCTTCTGGTGAACCCATGAGACGATCTTGGGAATTCTTAAAATTTTGCTTTTTGACCCCAGATGATGATCTTGGGAATTCTTGGGAAATTTGCTTTTTGCCTTCTGGTGAACCCATGAGATGATCTTGGGAATTCTTAAAAATTTGCTTTTTGACCCCAGATGACCTTTGACCTCCATCAAAAACGATAGAATTCTTCCTCTTACCATAATGCATGTACATACTAAGTATGAAATTTATTCAAGCTTCCTATCTTGAGATATCGTGTTAAAAACATTTTCAGTGTTGACCCCCGGTGACCCTACATGACATTTGACCTCCACCAAACATGATAGCATTCATCTTCCCACCATAACACATCCACATACTACCTATAAAATCTATCCAAGCTTCCTATCTTGAGATATCGTGTCAACATGGTTTTCAGAGTTTGACCTCCGGTGACCCCAGATGACCTTTGACCGCCACCAAAAATGATAGGGTTCTTCCTCTTACCATAACACATCTACATAGTACGTATGAAATTTATCCAAGCTTCCTAACTTGAGATATCATGTTAACAAGGTTTTCAGCATTCAATCCCCGGTGATCCCAGATGACCTTTGACCTCCACCAAAAATGATACGGTTCTTTCTCTTACCATAACGCATCTACATACTAAGTATGAAATTTATCCAAGCTTCCTATCTTGAGATATCGTGTTAACAAGGTTTTCAGAGTTTGACCTCCGGTGACCCCAGATGACCTTTGACCTCCACCAAAAACGATAGGGTTCTTCCTCTTACCATTACGCATCTACATACTACGTATGAAATTTATCCAAGCTTCCTAACTTGAGATATCGTGTTAACAAGGTTTTCAGCATTCGACCCCCGGTGACCCCAGATGACCTTTGACCTCCATCAAAAACGATAGGGTTCTTCCTCTTACCATAACGCATCTACATACTAAGTATGAAAATTATCCAAGCTTCCTATCTCGAGATAACGTGTTAACAAGGTTTTCGGAGCTTGACCCCCGGTGACCCCAGATGACCTTTGACCTCCACCAAAAACAATAGGGTTCTTTCTCTCAATATGGGGCATCTATGTACCAAGTTTGAGAACTGTCAGAGTTTCCCTTCTTGAGATATCGTGTTAACGAGCAAAGTCACAAACACACATACACACACACATACACACACACGCACATACACACATACATACACACATACGCCATCACGAATGCATTGGTTTCTCTTATCATCGAAACCAAAAATGTCCGCATTTTTCTGCCCATTTACTATTACAAAAATTTCGATAATTTAAAAAAGAGCGGAATTGTAATTTTTCCGCAGAACCACGACTAACAAAAAGCGGAAATCCGCGGAAAGAGGAAAAAGCTCATGTCTAAAAGACTTCTAATTTGAATAAAAAAATGAAATTCTTTGATTGCATGTAAGCGATATATATTACAAATATTTCTTTTTTTAATTTCCAGTGATGTCACTTGAAAGGTACACTGTTACATAAAACATGAAAGTAACTGGATTCATGACAACGTACCTACAAAACCAAGAGAGCCTTCTGGGTTTGCCTCCATTTACGCCCCCCCCCCCCCCCACTTACACAAACTCAATTCCTAAAACTCCTCCCTGCATACTAGACCATCAAGGAAAGTTTAATCTCCCCACTATATTCACCCAGTTACAAATTAGATTTACATCTAGCTTACCCTGTTATGAGCATAGTCAAGTAGTATTTGATTAGCAGTGAGAGTAGGCAATCCAACATCACTACAGATGGTACCTATAAATCTCTCATCAGTGACCTGGTCAAGACAATCAGTCAGTTCCTTGATCTGACCAGTCATCCCCTTTGCTTCTGAATCATCATCATACTCCATGGTCATATTTTTCATGAGATGATTGGCTCTTGTTTTATGGACAAGCTGAAAAAGAAGATACAATTAACTTTATCAAGCATAAAATTTAACATCACATATGAAGGATTTCTATATGAACACCACAGGACTTAAGAGAAGTAATCAAGTCAGTGTCAAAATTCTGTCATTTACCTAACATGCCCTTAGATAATGTAGGTAATTTCAATCTGGCATTAAACAATATTACTGCCCACTCTTTGTTTGAATACAACTACAGCCATATGCATGCTCTCTCCTCATCTCTCGTACAAGATACTGCTAGAGCAGCCTGGAGGTGAGGGAAGGTGGGTGGGAGGAGGACAAGAAACGGTGCTCGGTGGGATCCCATCCAACACAGTCATGAATCTTTAAAGCTTTCTGGATATCTCTCAGAAAAACTCTCAGCATGACTTTTCTAAAACAGGACCTTGATGCAAAGAAGTATTAATAATTTTCCCCTCTCTAAAATCAATCACTCTGCTTACTTGTAAATCTAGTCCAAACAGGTTTGCAAATTGTTCTGCCTCTGAAAACTTCCCCTTGTGTAGAAGTCTGTGAAACCTTGTCTCTGGCAGGGCTTCTGTAAGACACCTGACCCTGAGGGTAGACACTATTCCACTGGTATCATCTTCATCCTTGCCTGTACCTTCTACTAGATAGATAGTTTCCTGCATCCATAGAGACAATCAAAATAAACTGAGAATGTTGCAAGGTATTGATAGCAACAACATACAAAGTTAAGAAGCAAAAGGAGAATGGTTTGTTGGAAAATTGTCAATCCCAAAATTTTCCATTTCACTTAAAAATACCTTCAGAAACATTAGCACTGAAAAACATTTAAGCCACATTGCATGCAAAAGGTTTTCAACATGGCAAGGGAATTGGGTGGCCTGATGATGACCGGCCAGTAACCCATCCAACAGTTCTAATTTTAAAAAATTAGAGAAAATCTTTTCCCTTGTAAGCAAAAGTAAAAAAGCACTTTAAAAAAGCTCAAGCAAGTTATTCTTGGCCTCTGAAAATATTCCTCACTAAAACCTCCCAGTGCTGTGATGTCACCTGAAATAATTGCCCCAACTTATTCTTCATAATCTACTGCTAAAATAGTTTATTTGTTATTTATACCTTATTTCCATATCATTCATTCCTATATAAACATGTAACTTTTTTATTAAAGCAAATGCAAAGACACAATATAACTTACAGTTCAGTATTTAATTCAAAGAATATAATGAGGCTTATCTTGCTCACTGTTCCGATAAGTGATTTGAACTCACAAATTTAATCCTTTACTTGTAAATGAAAATGCCGAATATTTCACTCACATAAGATGGTGGCATTTTGGCAATATAAGAGTGATGGCTTATGGCCAGTGAGTAAACACAGAGCATCCCTGGTAATGAGAAAACTTTCAGAAAACACTCTCCTTCACTAGCAGTGATAGCAACAGCTTGCATTAGTACATCATCAACCCTGGTGATGAAAATAAAACATGAATATTCAAACCTCTCAAATTAAATTGGTATTTGAGGACCACAAAGCCAATGTATAATGAATATTCACACCTGATTCTAACCACTGAAATAATAATGCAGCAGTGAAAAGCAAAATATATATAAATATTCATTACTGCTAGCTCACATGCTACTGAAGTAGTCATACTCAACCAATACATGAATATTCAAAGCCTTGTGGACCCCAAAACTTTGCACATTAGAGCAGACAAGGAACTTATGAAACTATTAACTATCTCTCACAGCACTATAGAAACTAGATCAATAGAACTACAAGACCAAAATATTTTCAAGCCTGTTACTTTATCACAATTTATACTGGGTCAACGATGCTTCACTGTCCTAATTTCTTTGTCTAAAGAATATTTTAAAGGGAGAACAAAATGAAATGAAAACATCCTTGCTTCAAAAATATGACTTTTCTTAGGAAGCCGTTTTACCAAGTCACAACAATGTCCTTTTCCAGCCAAAACAAGGCCACATATGACAGACCTATGATGTTAACGCTTGAGGGTTGAGGATGGTTAGTCATACCCTCCATTTGATGTCTATTCTAGGAACCTTATTCCACATGGAATTGGCTTTGACCCTTTGACTTAGGTTGTTGGGACTTTAAGAAAGCTCCTGTTATTACAATGTTATAAAGAAACCTGGGATAGGAAGCAGTTATGATATCTGGTCAACAACACAAAACAAGAGCCTTACTCACTTTGTGTTGTTAGATGAGATAACTGGATTGTAGTTGATGAGGATTAGATCTTTAATCTCCATCTCAGACCAGTGAGCAACTTGAATCAGGGATCTCTTATCAAAGGCACTGAGAACATTCTGATCAAAGGAAAACAATTATTTCATGCATTCCAAATCAATTTAGGGAATTTTCATCACTTGTCATCATAGGCCAATGAGGTTACTCTCCAGGTAACAAATGGGAAAACAAAAGTGTCAGCAATAAGTGACATCCTTGCTTTCTTCATATTATTTAACATGGATGACAGAGGTTGTAAACTGTAAATTTTTCAAAACAAAAGGACAAAAACTATAAGTACAATTTTGCAATTAATGGGACTACATTTTCACTCATGTTTATAGACCTAATGCATTGATGTCACACTGACATCATTTTGGAGGAAAACAATGAAGCACACATGCACTTATGGCATAATTTCCAAAGCATGTGTAGTAGACTTAAGCGGTTAAGCGACTTGTTGACAAATTGACTGTCTGCATTTGTTGGTGTAACTTGCAATGGTACGCACTTTTCCTCCAAAGGAGAGAGCACTTTCTGCTCTGTGACATGATATGCTAAGCTCTATATCACAATTTAAGTGAACAATAATGGGACACACCCTCAACCACATCTTCTCTCTCAACTGAAATGGTCTGTTTGAAGTGGTGGATGTCTCCTTTAATGTTACTAGGACAAATGCAGTTTCACAAGATTAAATTAGCATACACCTCCAGACCTCCTCCTCCTCCTCATTTCTGTATATCTGTTTTTAATCAGTGTGACTATATTTCTGTTGCCAATTTGTTTAGTTCAAGCAAGAAAACCTTATAGACTCAATCATATTTAGAAACAAATGACATCAAGGGTGGTTGGTAGAAGAGTTGATAAGGCAAGCTTACACTGTCATCACAATGAAAAGTAGATTCTAATTCCTCTACTTTCTGCATGTAATCACGCCAACGTTTCCACACACAAAACCTTACGTGCATATGCACATGTTCTAATGCTTGCTCTGTGCCAACCAGTGACTACAGTGATGTAACCATGAATGGTCTATTTGTTTTTACTTTTATATCCTCTATTTATGTTCTACTCATCAGTAAAGATACTTGTAAAGCAAAGGAATTAGCAGACCTTCCCAAAAAGGTTAGGATGACTGAATGTGCTCTTAAAAAAGCCTAAATATTTACACATTTACAAAGTGCAAAAAATACTGTACCTTTTCATCTACTGCAAAGATATAATCATCATACACTATGCACTTCTGGAAGCCCTCCCCTGAGAGGAAAGAGAGAATACAGTATTACCTATAGTAAAAGATAATATGTAGTAAAAAATAATACAGCTATATCAATGGATAATGCTAACCAATGTAAAACCATACCTAAGATTTAACCAGTTTCCAGAATAACTACTGGTAGCAACCAATTTGGGTTCGGTCACTAGATTTCTGTTCAACACAGAAGCAGCATGACAATAAAAACCAGAATGTAAAAATGCATTGAGGTTTCGATGATATATGTTCTATTCCATATAAAGCCATATGATGTCCCATATCTTTCAGTCAATGGTCAAATGCTATCTTAACATGTTGGAAAAATACAGTTTTGTATTCCTATTTAGTCTTGGGAATTCTTGGGAAATTTTGCTTTTTTTACTTCTGGTGACCCTAGATGACCTTTGACCTCCATTAAAAACAATAGGGTCCATCTTTTCACCATAACACATTCACATACTAAGTATAAAATCTATCCAAGCTTTCTGCCTTGAGAAACTGTGTTAACAAGGTTTTCAGTGTTTGACCCCTAGTGACCCTAGATGACCTTTCAACTCCACCAAAAACAATGGGGTACATCTTCTCACTATAACACATCAATTTACCAAGTATGAAATCTATTCAAGCTTCCTACCTGGAGATATTGTCTTGACAAGGTTTTCAGACATTGACCTCTGGTGACCCCAGATGACCTTTGACCTCCACTAAAAACAATAGGATTCATCTTCTCACTATAGTGCATCTACATACTACGTATGAAATCTATCTAAGCTTCCTACCTGGAGATAGCGTGTTAACAAGTTTTTCAGAGTTTAACCCTCTTGACCCCAAATGAACTTTGACCTCCACCAAAAATGATAGGATTCTTCCTCTTACTATAACACATCTACATACAACGTATGAAACTTATTCAAGCTTCCTACCTTGAGATATTGTGTTAACCAGGTTTTCATCCCCGGTGACCCCAGATGGCCTTTGAACCCCACCAAAAATAATAGGGTTCTTTCTCTACCTATAAGGCATCTACAAACAAAGTATGAAATTTATCTAAGCTTCCTACCTGGAGATAGCAGGTTAACAAGGTTTTCAGGGTCTGACCCCTGGTGACCCCAAATGACCTTTGACCTCCACCAAAAGAAATAGGGCTCTTCCTCTTACCATAACCCATTTACATACAAAGTATGAAATTCATCCAAGCTTTGTAACTCAAGATATTGTGTTAACAAGATTTTCAGGGTTTGATCCCGGGTGACCCCAGATGACCTTTCACCTCCACCAAAAATAATAGGGTTCTTCCACTTACCATAACGCATCTACATACAAAGTATGAAATTCATCCAGGCTTCCTACCTCGAGATATTGTGTTAACAAGGTTTTCAAAGTTTGACCCCCTGTGACCCCAGGTGACCTTTGACCCCCGCCAAAAACGAAAGGGTTCTTCCTCTTAATATAGGGCATCTATGTACCAAGTTTGAGTACTGTCAGAGCTTCCCTTCTTGAGATATCGTGTTAACAAAGTTTTCAGGGTATGACCCCCGGTGACCCCAGATGACCTTTCACCTCCACCAAAAATGATAGGGTTCTTCCTCATACCATAACGCATCTACATATAAAGTATGAAATTCATCCAAGCTTCCTACCTCAAGATATTGTGTTAACAAGGTTTTCAGAGTTTGACCCCCGGTGACCCCAGGTGACCTTTGACCCCCACCAAAAACAATAGGGTTCTTCCTCTCAATATGGGGCATCTATGTACCAAGTTTGAGAACTGTCAGAGTTTCCCTTCTTGAGATATCGTGTTAACAAAGTTTTCAAGGTTTGACCCCCGGTGACCCCAGATGACCTTTCACCTCCACTAAAAATGATAGGGTTCTTCCTCATACCATGACGCATCTACATACAAAGTATGAAATTCATCCAAGCTTCCTACCTCAAGATATTGTGTTAACAAGGTTTTCAGAGTTTGACCCCTGGTGACCCCAGGTGACCTTTGACCCCCACCAAAAACAACAGGGTTCTTCCTCTCAATATGGGGCATCTATGTACCAAGTTTGAGAACTGTCAGAGTTTCCCTTCTTGAGATATCGTGTTAACAAGCAAAGTGTCACAAACACACACACATACATACACACACACACATACACACACACGCACACACACACATACATACACACACACGCCATCATGAATGCATAGGTTTCTCTTATCATCGAAACCAAAAAGATAGGTAACCCTGATAAAACTCTTATTTGAAAACCTTCATTTCATAATTCATTTTGTTCAAATTTTAAGTAGCATGAGGACACTTCACCATTTGATGACCAGCAAAATTACGAATTAACTTGTATTTTTATAGTTTTGTTCTTTCACAGTACTGTTGGAATCACAACCACCACAGTAATATTAGTATTACTAAAGTCCCCCATAGCTTCTCATACATAATGAATAACGAAGTGGACTGACTAAATGAGTTACAGCAAACTACTGCAGGTACCAACCAACCATTTCTGGCATTTTAGCTAACCATACAGCTTACTCAGATTTATTGTATTTATTTCTCTAATCCAATGCCTTGACCAGTTGCTCAAATTTCCATCATGTATCTGGCTCAAACTCAAACCAGTCTTGTAAAATTGATTATCATTCACTGTTTACATAAGTAATCAGTACATGTATGGGGTAAGTTAGCCGCATACACGACACTGCAACTGCAGAATCTCAGCTACTACATCATAAAATCGATCCAGAATGTAACTGAGAGTGGTAAACCCTGGACTTGAAGTAAGTCTTCAGGGGACAATTCCATTTTTCTATTAACTTAACAGGCATATTTACCCCCCTTAAGGGCACCAAGGCCAAGTAAAGGATTTTCTTTTATCTGATATAGGTTTGGTTGAATTTTCTTTGGGATGGTATCATGGCACAAAGTCAACCTGGTCTTGAAAAGTACATCATTTTGTGAGGCACCAAAGCCATTGCCAAAAATATAAAGGCCTTGGCCTCCACAGACACTTTTCCAAATAGAAATTACCAAGAATTATGGGAGAGACTTTTGGTACATGTCATTTCTGGCCACAGTACGATGCCATTGACAAAAACAACAAATACCAAATCTCTGTCCCATAATCCTTTGTAACTGCTATTTGAAAAAGGGTCATGGCCCACATTTAGTTCCAGGCCTCTAAACTGACTTGGCTGGTTACTATACAGCAACACAGATTTAGCATCTGCTATTTAAAGTAGTAAACAAGTTTTACCTTGCTCTTTCAATGATGGAATGCACTGATAAAGTTCAGTGTTCTCTGCCTCCAGTCTCCAGACTGTCAGACGTTTGTCACCTGTACCCTGTATTGAACATGACAGGGTGGAAATGATGTTATAAAGTTGCCATGAAAAAAAATTTGCTCCTCCCAAAAATAAAAAATTCGTTTCTAACCTCCCAAAAATAAAAAATCCTTTTCTAACCAAAGCAATCAATTCACATCTATATTGAAAATGTCAGATGACTCATGCAATCACGTTCTAAATTTCATGCAAGGTGTCACATTTACCAACAGGAATCATCGTCAACAACAGATACTGCCATCAACAACAGGTACTGCCATCAACAACAGGTATCACCACTAACAACTGGTATCCCAGTAAATGTATTACTTCACATTCAAAACAATTCCATAGCATCAAACAGGCAATGATTAAGCTTCTACAACAATCCTGTCCTTGACTATCTAATGACAATAAGTGCAATGGACAAGTTACTTCCATTTACAAACAAAAAAGAGACTTCATGAGAACATTTTGTCTCATGAAAAAAGCTAGGTTCATGAGGGTGCATCATTCTTTTTCAAATTATGCTTATTTGAAATAGCTTTAGTGAACAGTGTTCTAAATGCTGGTTATTATTTGACTCCCTCTTTGATGGTGCATCAGGCATAAAATTTAAGTGTGAAATTTATACATGTTTTATTAGATCAGGGGCTCTGTTTCATAAACAATTAGGTTTGACCAGAAGTTTGATTTCAATAGTACTATTGCATGAAAGAATAAACTAAAGACTGATCAGAACTCTTTATGAAACTGTGCCCAGGAAAGCAACTTCCTGCAAACTCATTACGACAGACATGACCCATTAATCCTTTACTGGATGAAACTAGGGAATGATCTATCTGGAAGCATAGGTCAATGCATCACTTTGACTAGAATTCTAAACTATTTAACTTACAGTTGTAATTGCGTAGGCACCATCCATTTGAGTATAGCAGGTCAGACTATGAGTTATCTCATGTTGAGAGGACACATCAACAGCACTGTAAACCATCATCTGGCCATGAAACGAAAAATGTATCACTTTTATATTTCATGACAGTGACATATATGGATAAGACATACTGGAAGTTGATCCACAACAAAACATTAAACAGGTAAATGAGGAAACAAATCACATAAATGACATTTTTCTACAATGACAATTTAGCAACGTTTCAATAAAATCTACAAACAACAATAGCAATAATATATTCCACACAACAAGACCAAAGATATGACAAATAGTTTGAGAAACTACACATGAAAATTTTTCCTTCTGCATCTTTCATTTTGCAAAAACAAATCTTGAACTGAAGTAAAATAAAACTACATGTCTTATAGAAAGTACTAACCTCTTGAACAGCTTGCATATTCCCTGTCTTAATCGCTTCAAATAGAACAAAAATACTGCAAATGTAAAATCTGAAAATGTTACTCTAAGTGGTCAGAATATTTCGAAGCTTATATCAGTAAAGTGAAGCTTACATCAGAAATATGAACAGGGGTTTGTTTACATGAATGCTTTTAAACATTTCTCAAGAAATGTGATGCTTATCTAAGGATAATCCATGAACAATTTTAAAGTAATTATATCTCAGGCATCTATTCCCATATGTACACATGTACCATATCTTTTTATTTACAGGTCAATAGACTCATTTATACTGCTCCTATAATCTGATATATCAAACTTCAAACAATATCTGTGTTGCAAAACATCATAAAAACTTTGATGAAAGATCTTTGTGAGAAAAATACAAAGCTGTGATTGTTTGACCTGATGCTCCCATGTAAGGATGGAAGACTATATACCCTTAAGTCTATCCTTCTCCTTGCAACAAACCTTTATTGATTTTGTTGAAGCTAATCTTTGGGAATCTGAAAAGAGTTTCTTTGGTGAGCACCAAAAAGTTCCAAACATCTGTGGAAATAAAGAAAATTAAATACTTTAAGCACTTTATATTCCATTTTATCATTTTTGTCTGAGTTACCTAACTATTTCACAAAACCGTCAGATTTGAACCAAACTTTGGCCATTTGTGTCCCTAATAAGAGTGTGAAAAACCAGTGGAACAGTTCATGATGATGACCAAACAGTTCTTATTCAGCGCAAAATACACTTGGGTCTCTATGCAATTATGTTAGGGGAAGAAAGAAAGAAAGAAAGAAAGAAAGAAAGAAAGAAAGAAAGAAAGAAAGAAAGAAAGAAAGAAAGAAAGAAAGAAAGAAAGAAAGAAATGCAAACAAAAACCTAAACCAGGGAGAAAAGATGAGTTTTCAATAAAATTTTAAAGTTTGATATTTGCATTTTTGACATGACATAGTAGACTATTTCAGAGGAGAGAAGATAATAACTGAAATGATCAGTAGAAATCTGACCTTTATCAGATAAGAGCTGTACTGCACTATATCTTTGATAACTTGACATTATAGGTGTGTGTGTCTCTATAGATGTTCCCACAACAGAGTTATGTCTTTCATGCATGGACATGGCAGGTCTACTGTAATTTGCAATGTTTGCTGTTGAGTATCATATTGTACATGTAATTTACAGACCTGCCTAGTTTTGAAAGATCACCAACATTCTCACACATACAGAATGAATCTCATGTGCCCCCTCAAGCTCAGTACTTTTTCATGCATCCATGCCAACAAAGGAACATTGTAAGTGTCTTTTTTATCCAAAATAAAAAAAAAATTATCTCCTAGCAACTGCCAGCAAACATGGAATTGCATGTTCTTGTTCCCCCTAGCAACAAAAGAATAAACCCATTTGCAGTTGGATCATGTTTTTTTTTTGTTTTTTGTCTTTTGTCCTGTCAAAGGGTGAAAATGTACATGATTTAATCAGTCTTCAAAGTCTGAAACTGAAATGCTAGTTACCTCACAGCTCAGGAGACCCCTTTCCCTGCTAAAATGTGCAGGAATCCAGCAATTTGGGAAAAGTATCTCAGAAATGCACATTCTATTACTACTGTAGACTATTTGGTCCCCTCCCCCAAAGAATGTGTGAAATCAGCCTACCACCCTCCCCTACCCCCATTCCTGTTACAAAAGCCTTGAAGTTAAAGTGAAGATACACTACACCTTCCCTGGTTTTAAAGTATTTCATAATATGTGGGCTAAATAAGCAGGCTAATAAGTTAATCAAATGCTCTGACCACATTTTTTAACTAGGAATAATTTGAAACTACTAACTTCTCTTGAAAACATAGAGAGTGATTCTCAAATCACATAATTAAAGAAGCCTCCAACAAACAACACTCACCTGTTAAGGGATCTTTACAGAGTTCTGCTCCCACAAAACATTCCTGATCTAGATCAACATTTTCCAAAAGTGTCTAAGAATAGGAAAAATATCAGTACAAGTGAGCAGAAAACTTCTTTTAATGAAAGCAAAAATATGAAACATTGGACTTTCCTCATGCAACTGAGCTACCAAGAAATTTGAGAAACAATGTATTTACCTCTCTCTATTTTGTAAACCATATGATATATCCTTCAGTTCTTATGAACTGATTTAACGTGTGAATGCACTTTGCATTATTTTTGCAAAGTTTAAGCAAAGTTTTTCTGGGTTGCAATAAGAAAACAAATCAATGACACCTAAAAAGTTGATCCATTCAGCACTGTACCTGTGAGTACAGGATCTTGCCCATACCACTGTGAGCAAAATGAACTGTTCCACTTCTTTCAGCGATGATCAAGAATGTAGAATCGTCACTCCACTTGATCACATCTACAAAAGTTTCTGTTTGACAAAAGTGGAAAAAATAGTGTTAAATTTATAACAGCAGAAGTATTGCTGCAGAAACAAGACAAAAGTAACAATATTGTTATCCATTCTTGTTACACAACTTCAGATATTCTTCATTAGAAGTGTAAATATTTATTGACAACCATGCATTCTAATTGCTCACATTAACATAGAATTAATAAAATTCTCACCAAAACTCAAAATGACCACCAGTTTTTGACAATTTTCATCGAAGGCAGACACTTGCTGATCTGCCGCAATGCACAGACCCTTTGATGACAGTGATGAACATACTTTTGGGAGCTTTTTTACCTGAAAGAAAGTAAGCAAATATGGCAGGACCATTGCAGAGGTTGATGAAATACAAAATAAATTTACATTTCATGAGAAGGGCACAGCAAATTTCTGCTACAAGTAAAAATCTAACCCTAAGGGTAAAGTGTGCAACCTATCAAAGTTTTACTCATTTAAAACTCTCAATATTCATCTCAGAAACATGCACAATGTAGGACAAGGTACACCTATGTAACATACCTGTTGCATTAGGTCTAAGCATTGAGGTATAAAACAACTTCAATAGATCTTCAAAATCATTAATGAAGCTGTAGACCTACTACTAAAGAGTAATCTTGATCTGCATAAAACTCACCTGACCACTGTGGGAAATAGTAGCTAGGGTATTGACTTGATAAAGAGGTGAGCCAGATTCAATCCTTGGACCAAAATTACAGGTTTCATCTCCTCCAAAGTCCAATTCCACCTCTGACCAAGACATTTTATATACTTGGTTCCTGTGACAGAATCAAAAGGAAGCCTTTTTAGTACAGACTATAAGTTTTTAGTACAAACAGTAAGCAGACCACACTGTGACCCAAAAGGGTGAAAACTTGCAATGTGGCCGGAAAAGAAACAGACATGCTTGAGGGCAGGCTGCGCTCCAAAGCAGACATGTGCAGCCGCACTTGACTTCTCTTCGCAGTGACCAAATTTTTGGGCAGATACAACAGTTTCGAGCCCCCCGTGAGCTAGGAAAGACGTGCGAGAGCGGAGCTCTTGCTGGCTGCCCCGGTACCCGCTAAGGCCATGTTGGTGAGTGCACACACATATGTACATACATACATACACACATACACACATACATACATACATACATACATACATACATACATACATACATACATACATACATACATACATACATACATACATACATACATACATACATACATACATACATACATACATACATACATACATACACATGCCAGAACAGTTGCATAGGTTTCTCTTATCATTGAAACCAAAAACATTGAATATTGAAATGAACCAAGGAGTTATTCTGCGCAAATTATTGTCAGATGATTGAAAGGAGCCATTCCTGATTAAGGATGACAAGGTACACTAAAAACTGGGGTCTGTATTTTCCCTTTAACACCTGCAACAAATCAATACAAAATTTTGAATTTATTTAACCAAGCATACACTTGAAAAAAATATTCCTAATTTCTAATTCCCTTCCTGTTTTCTTTAGGTGCAATATGTTGCTTATTTTATGCTCATGAATCATGCAGGATATCTTTGTTTTACACAAACATAATACCACTGAGACATTTAACATTTTGGTAAAAAGTAGTGACATTTTGCTAGCTTAAGAGCGAGGACGTTTTGACTGGATATCAGTCAATTGCTATGGTTAGGATCATACATGCATCTGGCTAAGCATATATAGCATCAATTCCTGTAACAATGTATACTGATGCATGATTTCTCCCACAGTGATGAGCAAGACCAATACCCTATGCCTAGCCTAGATATGATATGATGCAAACTTTTCAACTTTGGAGATAATCTTCATAATGGAGTGACACCTCTGCCTCACTAAAGTAGAAACTGAGTTTGAAATCTGCTATTTGTCTGTGAGCCCCACTGGACTTTGGCAAGTTTTCGCCCCATAACACACCTATGACCACCATGATACAGGGCTTTCATTAATTTATTTTACAAAAGAGTTTTTGACTGCCACTCAAAATTTTGATAGGGTCATTGACTGCCACTCGTCATTTCCAAAGCGTATTTGACTCCCAGTAAAAATGTTCAAAGTGTATTTACATAACTTCCTTTACAGTATTTAAAAAAAATACAGTTAGGCCCTATTAAAGATAAACCAGGTAGGGCCCATGCTGACACTCACTTTGAAGTTCCGTCAATGTTGTTTACTTTACACACACCATACACAGATACACGTGCACTGTACTACTCACTACTGAAACTTTTTAACTCAGGGCTGACTGCCTTTGTCACGAATAGCCTACACGATGTTACAACTGTCTGCAGCTCCGATCTGGCCCTCGAAGTAATATTTTTAAACTCTGAAGTTTGACCGGTTGTTTTCCACCATCATATTCCATCTGAGTGTCAAAACTATTTTATCAACTACTAAAAATGATGGTAGTTGAAATTGATCATAAATTTTCTAAAAACGAACAAAATAAATTGTCTCACCCTATATTACAATCACCCCTCGTTCAAAGTACGCAGATCCAGTCAAAGGTCTATAAACATACAGTACCTTGGGTTATGACATACTTTAGCAGGTTTGGACTAGAGAACTATTTATGTGGGTGAGATGGCTTTCACACGCTGTTTGCGTCCGACCGTGCATGCTGTTGATATGTACAGCATTAGTACTAACTGTTACGTGTTCTTTCAAGTGACAGAATATAGCATACAGGTGGACTGTGTGCAGCTAACAGTATAGTAAATAACGGTAGACTATACCGTACTAAAGGTATATCAAATGTTCATGAGAAGAACCAACGCATGTAGGCCTATGCTAGTGCACCTGAAGCTCGTAAGCAGTGACTAGGAATACGCAAAGGGGGGCTTATGCCGTGCGTATTTGACCTCATTACAAAATATGAATACGTCAGTTCACTCTTTGTTTTCATACTTGGGTGCGTATTTGACTCTTTATCTCACTTTTTTAACGCGTCTTAGGCCTCGCCAATAAGCGCAATACGCAAATACGCACACTAATGAAAGCCCTGATGATAGGCTAGCCTAACATAACATATAACATAACAGGTTAAAGGGCAAAGGAGGGCCAAGGCCCCATAAGATGCCCTGAAGTCCATACAACCTTGGCTGAAAACAAAGAACCAACCAACACCAAACGAGCCCAGCACAATTAGATTCTACCACACTTATGGAAGAACTTGTCCATGTTAACCTTAAAGCAGTGCACAGATGTGGAGTTAACTACCCACTCAGGCAGACTATTCCACTCGTTAACAACTCTATGAGAAAAGCTGAACTTCCTAATGTCGAGCCTTGCAAAATTCTTAACTAGCTTCTTACAATGGCCTCGAACCGAGAATTACATTGAACCTTTAAATAATTGCAAGAGGACAAAGGATTCCTTTCAGAGAGAAATTTGTACACCTGAAGCATGTCCCCCCTAATCCTTCTCAACTCCAGGGTGGTAAGCCCAAGATGCTTAAGTCTAACATGATAAGGTAGGTGTCTCACCTCGGGTATAAGGCGAGTGGCTCTCCTCTGCACTTGCTCTAAAAGAAGCTTGTCCTTAGCCTGGGCCTATTTAATTTGTACTGTTTGAGTAGGCTAGTGGAGAAATGACAATGACTCTAACATAATACTAATTCGGAGTAAAACGAGGTGAACATAGTCTGTACAGAGTCCTGCTCAAGGACTTCTTCTTCTTAAGAATACTCCAGTGAGCCCAAGCAGGGCAGTCGATGGAGGAAAGTGGGTGGGCTACGGTAGTTTTTTAGACTGAAACCATTTAATTACTGCCCTCTTGAAAGAGGACTCATTATCCAGTTGGGCTATGTCCAGAGGGAGCTTGTTCCAACTAGAAATGGTTCTTGGGAAGTATGAATTACCAAATTCACCAACATTACAAGTAATATTTTTGAAAGACTGTGAGTTTGTTTAGTTCAACTAACATCTGCATTCAGGAGTAGGGATGTACCGGATCTGGAATTTTAAGATCCGGCCGGACCGGATTTTACCGGACAGTACAAACTATCCGGCCGGATAAAATCCGGCCGGACCAGATTTTTTCATTAGGAATCTTGTAACTGAAATCAGGGTCCAAGTAAAATAGAAGTAGGCCTACCAATGGTACATAATGGCAAAGGGGTTGGGCTTAGAGATCACCCATTAGGCTTTACTTATAAGCAATTGCAATATATGTATTAAGAGTAAATTTTAATGATCAATACACATACCTCCTCTACAAATACTGGAATGGTACAGGACCTCTCCTTTATGGCTTCATGTGTTGGAGGGGGTGGGGGCACACATACTATGGGGGGCTGCAATAATTTTACAGGGTATTACTAGTCTAGCCTATAGCTATACCCTTTGGCTAACTGAACTAAACATTTTGGGTGAAATTTTCTTTAACTTATATTGTGAGACTGAGTTGTTGGTTATAAAGGAATTGTAACTGGCAGTTTACAAAACATGAAATGGGCCAGACATTAAAGGGGATGACAACAATAACCATTTCAGTAAACATAACTGAGAAGAAAACAAAATTCTCAACACAGTGCAAAAAACCCCATCTTCATAGCTTATTCAGTTCTTGAGATGTCGCCATTCTTATCATTTACATTGGAGTTGCCATTTTTCAAACAAACTGACTTGTAGCAAGTTGATTTTGACCTATTAGGCTCACTTTGTAATTGAGATGTTATTGTTTTCCTTTGTATTTTGTTTCATTGTTTCTCTCCACACAGTTTTAGCATGTTCTTGTTGGTATCAGATTTCAAAATTACAGGACTTGCTCTCTGCATTTCTGAAATGATCTTTTAAATGGTACTTGAACCTTTGAACAAAACTGAATTTAATTATAAAGAAATCCATAACTTTTGAAAATAAAGTGAGCCTGTGACATCATAATAGACTTGCTACAAGTTTGGAATGGCAGTGTCCCTGTAAGGGATGAGAATTGTAATATCTTGAGAACCAAATGAGCTATGAAGATGGGGTTTTTTGCATTGGGTTCAAAATGTTATGTACTTTCTGATTATGTTCCTGAAATGGTCATTATTATCATCTCCTTTAACAATAGCATGCCCTGCTAAGGCTGCTATTGTTTAAGTTACTCCTATTCACAGCTCTAATGTCAATCCTTTTGTGTAACTAAGACCAGCTATCATACAGCATGAGTGATATTGACCATACTGTATGTCCTACCTTGAACTAAGTTACAGTATTTGAGTGTCAAGTGTTGGCTATTATGTAGTAACTGGTTGTCATTAAATGTGTAACTTAATGTGGCCTCTCTGGAGTCACAATACTTCAGACTTTCATGACACTTACTTTGGAAAATGGCCTCTTTCATTTGGAAATATTTTTTGTCAAGGATCAGGCTGATGAAGTTGCTGAGTGTTTATTATGTAAAAAGGGGATAAGAAGAGGACCACCAGGAAGTCAACCCAAGAATTTCAGTACCACTCCATTACATAGGCATCTTCTGTACCAAACCTATTTTCATCATGCATGATATTATTTAAATGTACTTGTAGAGCCTTTTACTAATAATTCACAAAAAAATCCGGTTCCGGCCGGATTTTTAAAAATGTCCGGCCGGAACCGGAACCGGATAATTTTTCATTATCCAGCCGGACCGGATATCCGGTACACCCCTATTCAGGAGTGGGCCAATTCAAGGATGACATAATGCTGGTTATGGTTTCAGTTCTCTTGAAGCATCCAGTGACAAACCTACTGGCCCTAGATTGAATATTCTCAATTTTCTTTTTACCAGTGGTAGTTTGAGGAGACCAAACTGGGGGGGGGGGGGGGAGCGTTAGGCCCCAGTCAAAAATGCAGGGGGGCTGAAGTCCTGCCCCCCAAGATCCAAAGGCAAAAACCCCTTATTTGTCTCTTTTGTAAGAAATGTCAAAAATTTGCAGTAATTTTCCTTAAAGTTTGTCCAAAATGTTGCACCAAATTGCATCTGAGACCCCCAAATACCCAAAAAATTTTCCAAAGGGGGTGTCTCCCCTTAAACCTCTCCCCCAGGACGGCAATCTGAAACAAGGTTTAGCCCCCCCCCCCCTCGTCTCAAAAAGCTTTCTCCATCTATGAGGTTATGGGATAGAAAATTTAAAGACCTACAGCATGTGTACCAATAGCATGAAACCTATAAAAACTTTGTTTACGGATATCTTAATAAAATTTGCGAGCTTATTTTAATGCTGTATGAAAGACTTTGTCTTTGTACTGAATATGAATGATACTTGATGTACAAACTGATAAGTTCTGAAAAATACAATCAATAAATGTGTTTCACGCTATTGGTACACATACTGTAGTTGCTTTGGCAGCTAGGCCTACATTGTTAATGTGAGGGGTCCAAGAAAGCTTTGAGTCCAGAGTAACACCAAGGTAGCAGGATGACTTTACAGATTCATGATCATGTCCTGCCAATTTATAAGTATATTTAAAGGTGTTAGTTTTCAAGGTAGTAGGCCTAGTAAGAACATAACATTTATTAGGATTAAATTCCATACACCAGTCATTTGACCACTTATATAGAGAGTCAAGGTCAGATTGCAGGATGTTTTGGTCGACTGGAGAATTGATCTCCAGTGATAAAGATGGGTATCATCAGCAAAAAGCCTGATGTGAGAGGCAACAACGTCCGGGAGATCATTTTTATGAAGCATAGGCCTAGGCCTAAATGCATAAAGACTAAGGTACTCTTCCTAGGCTAGGCCTGGCCCAAAGGCTAAAACTCTGCTAAGCATTAGTGGTGCAGTCTAGACAGGGTTGGCAGTTTTTGCCACAGGCGGTTTTTTCCGGTGGTTTTTACCGGTAAAAACCATCCCAGTAAAAACAGGTTTTTGCCGAAAAATGGAAAAAACGGCAAAAACCTATTCTGCTACATTGAATAAAATGTTGTTAACAAGGACTTTTTATGCTTTTTTTCAAAGTCTAAAGAAGAAAATCATGCTGTTACATCAAGATTAACATTTTAGGCAACAATATATACCATATTAGAGTTTGAATGTGATTTGTTTAGTGATTTTGGCCACTTTTTGTCCGATTTACACTGTTTTGTGTTAAGTATACATACACTAAGTATATTTAATGCAGAAAAAATGCAGCAAAATGGGAAGGAAAATCATGGAATAATTTAAGGATTTATTTTCAGTTTGATGGGAATCTTTCCTGAGCATACTGGCAAGTTGGTAACTCCACTCTTGGGTATACCTTTTCAAGGGGATCCTGCATCTGTGTAGGTCCTACAATAACTCAGTGTCTTTCAGCACATTGACCTCCAGTAGGCTAGTGAATGTCTCATTTATAGTTGAACCATCCACCTTCCTTCAACATTTCCACTTTCTTTATAAAATAAAGTGCTGGCTATCCACTTAAGTTTCTTTCATTCTAACATTACTATTTGTGGTTTATCAATTTTTTTCAATGAAGATTACTCAGTCAAAAAAATAGACTCTTCGTATTTGTTTGGTCGTCGATAAATTCTTACTTAATTATCTCTCAGTATGGTGGACTTGAAATACCCAGAGAAGCTCCCTTGATGAAACTCATTTACTTCAAGTTGCTGCTTAGTCAGCATGTATGGCACTGTAATTTGCTTTTCTGCTGTGTCTAACTGAAGTTTCTAACATGATAAAGGAAGTTGCTCCTCTGCCTCATTCTGCTACTGTACGCAATATGTGTAACAGATATGCCCTGCCAAATTTGTGACTGAACTTATATTGAGACCTTTCATAAATTTACACATAATTTTATTAATCCTCATTTTGAAAAACTTTGCTTGATAAATCTAGTCATTTTGCAAACCAACTGTAATTTTCAGACTATTCCTGTTGGCAAGTAGTTGCTTTGTTTGTGGTTACACTTAACATGTTAGGGCTTACAGTACTATTGTAATAACTGAGAATATTTCACTCTTTATTCTGTGTTTGACAAGTTTTAGTGCTCGCTTTTTAGGCAAAAAGAAAATGTAAATGAATGTAAATAATTTTATCTCAACTGGTTTATCCATCATGTGCAATGGGGTACAACAACTGCACTCTTGCCAGAAGAGATTTTTTTCCATTTTCTCCCGGTTTTTACCGGTAATAACCAGTTATTACCAGTTTCTACCACTGTCCCGGTAAAAACAGGGTTTTTTCCGGCAAAAACCCAACCCTGAGTCTGGACCAACGTGAAAAAAAAAATGATGGCGTGAACAGGGCATGATCCGTTAGGCCTAACAATAACATGTAGCCTAGGCCTAGGCCTAGGCCTAACTTAATTTTAGGCTTAGGCCTAGGCTACGGCTAGATTCAGTGTGAAAATGGTAGGCTAACTGTAAGTGACTGTACAGTACACAATGTGTTGTCTTAGCCTAACGTCAGTCTATGGCCAAGGCAGTAATAAAACCCCGAAAAACTCAACTGATATTTCACCTTTACAACCAAAAGTCCACTCCAAATTACTCATACGGCGTTATATAGAAATATATAATGACTGGAGGGTAATCAAAGCTTTCTCATCAATGCTGCAGCCTGCCGTCTTCACAAGTTCGTCGAGTTCGACATTTTATAGTTCGCGCGGTGAATGCCATTGCGACATAATAATACCCCTATGAAAGAATGGTATGTCCCTCGATCCCAATAAGAAGTAATACTATGGTATGCCGTTTTATACTTTATTACTCATCTATGCAATTATTCAGGCATGTTTGTGTATGTTATGTGTGTGTGTCTGCGAATGTGTGTGTGTGTGTGTTTTTTTTAACGCTTTGCTTGTTAACACGATAGACTATCTCAAGAAAGGAAATTCAGATTGGTGTCATATTTTGGTATGTAGTGCACCATATTGAGAAAGAATCCTAGTTTTTGTGGAGGTTAAAGGTCATATGGGGTCATCAGAGGTTAATTAGACACGAAAAACCTTGTTTACATGATATCTTAACGAGGGAACTCAGATTGCTGTCATACTTGGTGTGTGGGTGCATCGTATTAAGAAGAAGAACCATAATGTTTTGAGGGAAGATCAGAGGTCATATGAGGTCACAGAGGTCAAATTCTGAAAACGTTTTAAAGGGGAATTTTCATGATCCCAGACAGTTCCAATTCTCCCAACTATGCATCTTCTAGCTCCTCCCATAACTGTATGAGGCTCTTCCTTGTGCAAGAATAAACCTGTTTTATTGCTTAAGACCATGTCCTGGTGAGCATACAAGGCTATAAAATGTAATAAAAGTACTCTCTCTGCCTTGTGTGGAATGTGAGCTACTCTGCATCTTTCAAATTTTCAAACTTTGATGTCAATCAAAGAGCAGTCACCAACTGAGAATTTTCATATACATACACTAAAAATATACTTTGGGGTGATGACAGTCTGTCTTTAACACCATATCTCAAGAAGCGAAACTCAGATTGGTGTTATACTGGGTATGTGAATGCACCATATTAAGAAAAATCCTATGGTTACTGGTAGAGGTCAGAGGTCATGTGAGGTCACCAGGTGTCAAATACTGAAAATCCTGTTAACATAATATCTCAAGAAATGAAATTCAGTCAGGTCTCATAGTTGGCATGAGGATGCACAGTATCCAATAGAAATACCCTATTGTTTTGGTGAAGGTCAAAGGTCATATGAGGTCACCGGCAATGAAACTACGAAAACCTAGTTAACAGCTTGTAAACATAATATCATGGGCGTCCGGGGGGCAAGGGGGGCACTTGCCCCCCTGGAAAATCAAAAACTTGAAAAAACTAAGAAAAAATAAAGAAAAAAATGAAGAAAATATAACATTAACATTTCTTAACAGTTCACTCAGTGTGAATTTCTACTCTCAAAACAGGAATTGAATAAAAAATATCAACACTCAGGCCCCAGCAGCTCCCCCCCCCCCCCCGCATATTTTTGGTATTTTTTAAAGTTTATATTTACGATATTGCTAGTGGTTCCCCTTTTTATATGCGGTAAATAGGCCTTGGAAGTGCCATTTCCAGAGCTCTGGGAAGCATTTTGGTCCAAAATTTCCTTTTGCTTCGCGCCAACCCATGGTGGCGCAAAGCGCTGAGAATCTATCTATGGGCTTCGCCCCCCCCCCTTGTCAAATTCCTAGCTACGCCTTTGTCAACACTGTGTGAAGTAGCATCTAGACACTTTCTGGGAGTAAAATATTTCCCATGAAAAAAGTTTTGCCCCCCTGAAAAATTTTGCCCCCTGAATTTTTTTCTGCGGACGCTCATGCATGATATTGCAAGAAGGGTAATATTGATTTATCTCATATTTAGCATACGGATGCCCTAAACTGATTACAAGAACCCTTTTGTATATGGTGGAGGTCAAAGTTCATTTGGAGTCAATAGAAGTTGTATGGTGAAAACCACGTGAGCACAATATATCATAGCTGACACGTGGATGCCCCCATATATTGCGCTCATTAATTCAATTGTTTCTAGTGGGGTCCAAGGTCATTTAAGATCAAACCGTAGAAACCTCGTATGTAATTGTGATCATTATTGCTGTTGGAAATTTCCATTATCCATAATAATGTACGGTTGCAAACCCCGTAGAACCAGTAGCGTGTAAGCAGGGGCAGACATGAGAAAAAGCAAAGCGTCCTGGACTGGTTCGTCCGAGAAGACCAGCTCAATCTTCTGGGGTAAGAAGGCAAGGTAAAAGGAGGGTTTAAAGGGGAAATGGGGAATTTTGATGTGGCAGATGACTGTTACAATGCAAAAAATTAAATAATTATTACTAAAATGCCCTGAAAATGGACGCACACATCTTTTAAATAGTGTTGCAGTGTTGTAGTACAGCTTCAGTTGAATTTTTTTCTCAAGACATCCATGAATTCTGTACTTTCATCCATCCTTCCCACCCTCAAGCCACCTGCATTATCCTGTCGACCGCCAAATCTGTAATCTGTAATCTGAGATACTTTTCCACGATTTTTTTATCCATTAAATGGCTGTTTTCACCATTTTGTAGTTTGATTTCATTAAATTAGCTATATTGCAAGCTATGGAATCAAACATGTGCCCACTATTTTCGTCAGGGTTCTGGATAATAGTGGGGGCAATTTCCTACAATTTCAAAAGTAGGGGACGTGTCCCCTTGTCCCCCTCCTATTGGCGCCCATGTGTAAGGTCAACTAAGAGAGCGAACACGTTTTACGTCTGAATTTTAAAAAGATGGAAGTAACGATTTTTTTTATTTTCTGCTGTCGTTTTTCAAGATAGCTACGATTAGAAATTGCTTCGAAGACTAGTTGTATATCAGTACCTAAAGATACATTCAATTCCATTCACATGTGAAATCGGAGGGCAGTTGGCAAATGGTCTTTTGCGAAACCAGTTTTCCTATGGCTTGCTTTACTTTATGTTTTTAAAATTAACTTTACAGAGGTCAAAAAATAGTTTTAAAAAAATCCAGACCGTCTCCAAAAAGTAAGGCGGTAGGGACGCGAAATGTGTCTGTCTTTTACTTTGCCTTATACAGTATCTAACACGTTTGCTTGAAATGTCAACAGATTTGAATTAAACATCAAGCTTCATAGGGGCCTTTAAGCCTTCAAATTCTCCAAGCTGCCAGGGTCCCTAGACAGGTCCCTGCCTGGGACTCACGCCTTCTGTGCAAAGCATTGAGGTATGTTCTGGTCCAACTATTGAGATGGATTCATACTGTTGCGCGCACCTGGTACCAGTTAATATGCAGATATGTATTAAAACTACCTGATTGTGAAATAGGTCTACGAACTGGATCAGTATGGTGTTCGGCGGATAAAGGGACCTCCTCTCCAGACAGAAAAGGTCAGAAATATAAGGTTTAATATTTCCCATAAAATATGGCAATGTTAAGTAAGAATATCTGCGGCAAACATATCTGTTTGATGATTATTTTCCTTATTTTTAAAATCTATTATTATAATGGCAGACACTTTGTTTTTCGGCCATCTTGGTTGGCCAAGACCCCAACATAAAATTTTAGAAGAACAAGGTCTGAATATTCATCATAAAATATGTACGGATATTCAGAGCGATCGTTTCAAAATATTTGTAGTCATTATGTTCTTTATCAAATTGCATCAATGGAGGCGATTTTGTGTTGGTTGAGCGGCGAGATCCAAAATATTTATTGTTACCCTTTACCATGGGCAGGGGACAGGTAGGTTCCCAAAATACATAGGCGTAGGAGGCGGGGGGCTGGGGGCTGCAGCCCCCAACCATAAATTTTTGTGAAAATTCGGGCAAAATGCTGAGAATTTTTCGGGCACCTTCTGAAAGAAAAATAATGCAATGATGTAGCTAAAGGGTATTAATAGTTTAAAAACTTCCCTGGTAATTAATATAAAGTTCTGATTGAATTGCACCAGCACCTTTATATTTCGTGTTAATTCATCACTGTGTTTTTAGTGGTTGAACTTATATTATGAATATCAGAGGCCATAGACCCTTTTCCAAATAACAGTTACAAAGGATTGTGGGATAAAGCTTTTGTATGCATCATTTTTGTCAATGGCATTTTACTGTCGTCAAGAACGGCGCACACCAAAACTGTATCCCACAATCCTTTGGGATTGATATTTGGAAAAGGGTCTATGCCCCACACTGCTGATTTTTTCTACCTAAAATAAGTTAATTTTTTAACATAAATTTTACTTCAAAGGTAGCATATGTGGCACCAGATCGCATGTAAGGACATCTAATTTTTCAAAAATTTTCAAAGAGGAGGGGACAACGCCGATTTTTTTTAGTACCTAAAATACGTAAATGTTTTAGCACAAATTTTACTTCAAAGGTAGCATATGCGGCACCAAATTCATGTAAGGACACCTAATTTTTCAAAAATTTTCAAAGAGGAGGGGGCAACGCCGATTTTTTTTTTTTTTTTTGAGCACCTAAAATACGTAAATGTTTCAACACAAATTTCACTTCAAAGGTAGCATATGTGGCACCAGATTGCATGTAAGGGCACCTAATATCCATGACCAGGTTACAGATGTTGTTGTTCCGGGGAGGTAATATAAGACTCCCTGCTTGCTCCAACTACATGATGCACAGAACACACCTGGTGTCGACAGGCTTAATTGAAGCTCTTTATGTGTGTTCTGTACTCCATGCAACAGCGTTTTTGATTATT
This sequence comes from Holothuria leucospilota, assembly GCA_029531755.1. Taxonomy (NCBI): domain Eukaryota; kingdom Metazoa; phylum Echinodermata; class Holothuroidea; order Aspidochirotida; family Holothuriidae; genus Holothuria; species Holothuria leucospilota. The sequence continues at coordinate 32,536,630 of CM055961.1, read as the reverse complement.
GATAATTACCATTTATTGCATGCTAAAATCGATAGGCTACCTTCTGAGGTAGCCTAAGTCCCGATTATCCCTGCAACTTGATTTCATTCAATAGCTTTGTTCAAGTTTGTATCTTTCTGAAGTTTATGTCCCTAAATCATGAATATTTATCACAAAGAATGTTTAGATGTAACATGTCAGGTCTAGAAAGTGCAATTTCCTGCAATCCGGAAACCCACTTTTGGCAAAATAAAACATGTCCTGGTGGGTTAATGCTAGACACAAGCCGATCGTGACTTTCCTAGTCACTAAGAGAAGGAGTGACGGCCCAAGGTAGTTACTATAAAAGAGGCGGGCCATGCCAAAGCCGAAAAAGTTAATTAACAGCGAAATACCAGAGACGTAACCACTTTGCATCTGAGTCACCTTACATAAACAAAAACTTCTACAACCCTCCTCACAGACGAAAAATCTCTTCCTTAAAATCATATAAAACAAAACAAAATCACTTAAATAAACTAACATCTCTCAAGAGGACGATGTCATCCTCCTCTAGAATAAGGTTCTTTCCCTTGAAACTAGCTGAAAATTTCTCAAAGGGTAAGGCTTACACCCTTTCCCTCAAAACTCTTTCTTAGTATGGAACTCCTCATAGGAATGACAGAGGAAGCGCCGCCTCGGGTACCAACTATATTAGGCACGCTTCTGGGTGCTCCACATACTGGCATAGGTGATGTTATGAACTGCCCCCTGACATTTTTCCAGGCTACGGCCTTAATCAAATACGTTAGTTACTTCAGGAGTAAGACCTCTCTAAGTATTTTACTTTCTGCAATGACAACACATAATTTGAAGAATGGGGAATATATATTTCAAAAATCCCAGCTCACTCGGTTGTCACTCATCGAAATTCTGCGTTATAAGGAAGATCCATCCCTTAGCTCCAAAATAACTTACATAGATGCATTAAAATCCACAGACATCAAAAAGCTGTTCTCGACTGGTGGGAGGGGAGCTGAATGTTTCTTCCCGCCGTCCTGGGGAGGGTTCCATTGGGAGGGGTGTCCCTTGAAGTGTTTTCCCTCCAATTGGCCTTAGATGCAATGTTGTGTAAAATATTGGATACTGAAATAAATTGCATTTTTTACAGAGGGAACAAACTAGGGGTTTTCGACCTTAACTTGAGGGGAGGGGCGGAAGGATACGTCCGCCCCACCATATGTTTCACGGGGGCTTTACCCCAGCACCCCCGCTTCCTACGCCTATGTTACAATCAATAGCCTGTAAAGAGTTTGACATTCTCATCGCCTGCAGGTCATTTGTGCATTTACTTCACGTTGAACAGTTTGTAATAAGACTTGCTTCGAAAAACGATAAATATACATAATTAGCACATTTATAAAATTTGGCACAATCATCCCTGTAAAGTTTTACCATACATCAAACAATCGAAAACATAACAGACTGAAACAAAACGTATTCTTGGAATCAAACCATGACACCATTTTGCGGTATGATGGTGGGTTCAATTCTCGCCCATCGCCAGAGGAAGTCCAGAGGCGAAGCTCCCCTTCCCAAGAAAATATCAAGTTGCCGTTGACTTAACACGTTTACTTTTACACATCTCTTCCCCTGAAGAATACCCCCCTCCCTCCATCTCGCCTTCCTTCAGTGCCCTGTCTGGCTACGAAACTGGCTCAATTTGGCCAGCAATGATTTAAAAAAATCTTCATATCACAGTTTTATGTTTTTATATAATGCATTTATTAATGTTTATCACTACCAACTCTAATCTTGTGGAAGTGGAGAGGGTTTTCATTTTTGTTTTTACTTTTACCTTTTTCTTCTTTTTTTCACAGATAAAATCATTTTGTAATGTACAAGTTCGGAGGTTTCCTTTTGAAAATTACCCCGCTCACGTGAAGAAACTAAAAACATATGCATTTAAGCCAACATTAATAAACGTAAGAGCTTTTATATCTAGTTGAGAGTTAAACTTCATTTGGCATATTTCCCCACATCAAATCACTTAAGCCTTTAAAATGATGCGAGGATAAAATTTTGTTTTGTTAACAACCCTGAGTGACTAAGATTTGCTTGTTGTTTGTCACGAAGGACTACCATAAGGAAAAAAACCTTTTTTTCAATGCGAGGTATCGCTGTTTTTAAAATGATATTAAGCCTTGTCTCATTTTATTTAGTGTTGCTCTTCAAGAGTTTCAAGGTAAGAGCAGAAGGCAATACTCAGTCAATTACTAATGAATAAGTCAGGAAATTCTGATGAATGTTACAATGAATGGCTAGTGAAGGAGACTTCACTAGTATGGCAGAGTGTTGGTTGATCAATGTTAATGGACCGGACTGAATGCTGAAAGTGTTCACAATACTTCAGCCTCAACTTGAATCAACTTTGAAAATATCCTCATTAAAAAACAAAAAAACCATCAAAAAACTGTAAATCATTTTCTTTAACTTTTTTCTTCTCAGCTCGTGCTAAATGAATTTGGAGTAATTTACTACGGAGACGCTTCAATTCGCTTTATGAAGCCTCTTTTTGAACTTCTGCCAGAAAGTGTAGGTCATCATGGATTTTTGGGTCAAATACGCTGCTTTGACCCTAAAGTCTCCTCTCGATCAAAATATGGATGTCATCATGATTACCACTTAACGAAGAACGAAATGTACGCTAAAATTGGAGTTAAAAAGACCGAATATTACAATTCACACTTTGCCTCTCCTGCATTAAGTGGTGGGTTGATGTTATTGGTAAACAGCACCACTCTGCAAACGAAGATTATGAAACCTTGGTTACGATGTGCGTTTGATTTGGCCTGCATTGCACCAACTCGCTCGAGTCTACGAAATCACAGATTTGACCAATCAGCTCTGTCATTGATAATTTTCAAAAACATGCGTAATGAATGGACCCTGGAAAATGATCCGACTCCCCGTCATGATGCTGTTGTCAAAGTAGTAAGGGGACGTAAGGGCTATAATTGGCATCCGAAGTCATGTTCCTGATTTTTTTATTTCTTGCCGAAGGCGAAAGAAAGGAACCTATGCAATCACGCTGGCGAGTTTATGTATGCATGTGGTTGTGTGTATTTTTGTGTGCTTTTATGTGCAATTATGTCTAAGTTGTACTCTTCCTCAATATAGCAATGAATGGTACTTTTCATACTTGGTATAAAGATTTAGCATACTAAGAGGATGATCATTTTATTATTTTTGTGAAGATCAAAGACCATTTGAGGTTACCAGAGTTCAAAAAACTAAAACATTGTGAACACGATATCTCAAGGAAGAAAGCACGAATACTTTTCATACTATGAATGTTCATTGGTAATGGTTAGTAAATGAAACCTATCGCTTTTTTGTAGAGGACAAAGGTTATGTGAGGTGAAACTGAAAACCGAGAATACTGCTTGAAAACACGTTATCTGAAGACAGGAATGAAAGACTTTTTTTTACAGTGGGCATATAAATTTGCCATAGTAAGCGAAAGAATTCTACTGTTTTTAGGAAAGTCCATGGGTCATTTGAAGGTCATCAACTGAAACTACGAAAGATTTTGAAACCCGTTAACAACTCATTGGCTAAAGATAGCAATCACGGATACTTTCAAACTGGGTACATCAATTTATAAAATTGGGAGGAGGAAAGTTCCAATTGTCTTGATGGACGTCGGAGGTCACTTGAGATCACAAGAGATCAAAAACTAAAAAAAAAGTTAAACACGTTATTTCTAGATAGGAATGATAGATACTTTTGAGCAGTGGCGTATCTAGAGGGCGGTCGCCCCCCACAAAGCCTCCGAAGGCCTCTGTCGGAAATTTCTAGTCTCTGTCGGAAATTTTTACCTCCTTAATTAAAAAATTCTTACAACGGAAATTAGTAGCTAAAGTTATATTCTTAGGGGTTTACTTACAACACTTCTTATGGTTACTGACAAGGCCTGGAAGTGTCACTGAAGGCAATCTCGGAGATATTTTTAATCTATTTTTTTTCCGCGCGCTATACACCAGATGATGGTGGCGCTACGCTCAGATAGCACATCATTACTTCAAGATAATAACCTTTCGAAAATTTTTTTGCTTGTGCCCCCCCCCCCACTCCCACAAAAAATATCTAGCTACGCCACTGCTTTTGAGACTTAGTATGAAGATTGGTCAGAGCAAAATCCCTAATGGATTTGGTGGAGGTCCGAGGTCATCGGAAGTCACCAGATGTAAAATTGCGAAAACTTTGCAAACTGATCGTAAACACGTTATCTTAATAATGATCATACCAAATTCAACTTTACAGGAATTCCTTCATCTATCTTGCGACAACTTTATCTTCAGTCTGAACTATTACAACCTTTACTGTAACTGTTAGTCATTTAATTTTCCTTTATGTATTTATCTTTTAAGGATCTAATATGTATGTATGTATGTATGTATGTATGTATGTATGTATGTATGTATGTATGTATGTATGTATGTATGTATGTACGTACGTACGTACGTACGTACGTATGTATGTATGTATGTATGCATGTATGTATGTGTATGTGTGTGTGACACTTGCTTCGGTACGCTGTATCTCAACAAGGGAAAGTTGGACTAAACTGAAACTTGGTATATGGATTTGTCATAGTGAGAAGATGTGCCCTATTGTTTTTGGTGGAGGTCAAAGGTCATCTGGGGTCACCGGGGGTCAAACACTGAAAACTTGTTGATAGCACAGTATCTCAAGGTAGGAAGCCTGGATAGATTTCATACTTGGTATGTGGATGACTTATGGTGAGAAGATAAATCCTGTCATTTGTGGTGGAGGTCATTTGGGGTCACTGAGAGTCAAATACTGAAAACCTTGTTAACACAATATCTCAAGGAAAGAATCTTGGATAGATTTCATACTTGGTATATAGATCCACCATAGTGAGAAGCTGTGCCATACAGTTTTTGGTGAAGGTCAAAGGTCATCTGGGGTCACCAAGGGTCAAAAACTGATAACCTTGTTGCCAGCACAATATCTCAAGGTAGGAAGCTTGGATTAATTTCATACTTAGTGTGTGGATGCCTTATGGTGGGGAAAATATTTTTTGGTGGAGACCAAAGGTCATCTGGAGTCACTGGAGGTCAAACTCTGCAGACCTTTTCAACTCTATATCTCAGTGTAGGAAGCTTGAATAGATTTATGCTTTGAGGTGTTGCATTAAATCCAGCAGAAAACCCATATGAGTTTTGTCAGAGGTGAAATCACCAGATGCCAAAAAGCAAATTCCCAAGAATTCCTAAAGTCAAATATAAGCACAAAACTGTATCATTCCAGCACATTAAGACCACATTCACCCAGTGACTGAAAGATGTGGGACATCTTTCAGAGATGCCAAGTATCTCAATTTTAGTTGAAATTATAGTATTACCATTTTAATCCATAATTCTGCCGTTATGAAAACCTGCATTAAATACCGCTTTTTAATATTGCAGAAGATTCTCTGTCCGCAAAGCAGAGGACTTGTGAAAGTTCACTAGACAGACATTTGTCCTTAGATTAGGACATGTGAGCTTGCAGAAATTGGAAATTGGAATTGATTAATTAAATGCTACTATGGGTTGTTAGTTTTATAAAGAGAAAAGTTACTATCATTTGGATCAGATACCATTGAGCGTGCATGAATTGTGATTGTTTAATTGAATAAAACAAATTGTAACTGTATACTGTCTGTGTTGATATCCCTTGAAGTGCCTGTATTTCTTCAGAGCAATTTATTTATGCTTGAATGTGTTAACACAAGATGTGCATTGTCTACAGAGCAGATTTTGTGCATCTACAGAAATACTGGCCCATTCAGTAGTTGGCTCAGTTTCATTACATTCAGCAAGGAACGACAGTGCCCATTGGGCTCTTGTTAAGTAAAAGCTTTCCCCGAAGAGAAGGCATTACAGTAGCCCAAAGGGGGGGGGGGGAGCTTCAGGAGGTTTTTTGACAGCATACCCTTCTCTAAGGCAACATACTCTCCTCTTTCACTTAACCAAAAATTAGAATTCACTAAATAAGGATATTTTGCAGCCATATATAATCAGTTCAAAAATATCCAACAGATAGCACCATTTTGCATCTAAGCAACCTTGAATTAACAAAAATTTCTCAAAGGGGAGGCCTTATACCCCTCCCCCAGTAGTGATAAAAAGGATTCCACACTGCTGTATACGAATCGCAGGGCGCACAAAAAGGTACAATTTACGCAGACTTGAGGGGACTGAGGTGCCATAACGTCATCTGTTCTGCCCCCTCCCCCCCAATCACCAACCTCTGACGGCGCCACTGGGCATGTGCAAAAATAATACAATTTTCATCTATATTGACATCACACGAACATTGGGCTAATCAAAAGAATATGCCATGGAGTTCCTCTCTATTCCTCTAAAAATATGATTGCTTTCAACTATCTGTGTAAAGTAGTGGCTAAAGGATCAAGACAACAATGTTTGGTTGGCACCCGGAAAATTGTTGTACACCACCTTGTCTACCGACAGCTTGCTACATTGAAAAAAAAAAATACCTACTCGGACGGATTAGGCGAGAGAGTAATGTAGTCAGCAGGCGAAAATGACGTGATGCTTGCCGGAACGTCCTCAATCTGATGCGCAAGGTATAAGGCAAACTAATTGGGTAGTTCATAAGTCGGAACCTTGTCGGGGAAGCATCTATGTGATTGGGAGCTACCCCTGAAAGTTTTTTAATAGCAGAAAAGAGCGCTTTAGATTATTTCGTTTTCAGCAATTCTCCATTGGAAGAACGATTTCTTGGATAAAAAGATCAGTGGAGCAAACCTTCTTGCGTTCATAGGTCTACTTGTATAAGTCTAAGTCTGTGGTTAGTTTAGAGCAGTGTTCACGCTACGGTGTGCGATTCCTGCAATGACTTTCTAAGTCCCGCAACTAAAATATTTGTCTGCGCGGGAAATTCCCGAGCAGACCTCGCTCCCACCCTTTTCCTACATATTTGATGTTAATTTGAAACTCTTGAACAGCAAAGTCATACACTGATCAAAGCTTATTTTAGTATTATTAAACACTTTCAGGAGTAAAGTATACTGTCTGGTATCTCTTTGAACCTGTTAATGAAGAAAAAGTAAGTGATTTGCTCATTTAGTTGCTTTATAATTCCTGAAAATCCCCCTAGAATTCGAAATCCCCCTCAAATTTGGGAGGGGGACACCCCCCCCCCCAGTTTCTGAGCCCTAGCGTAAACACTGGTTTAAACTTATTATACTTCGGCTCCAGCTTTTGTCGGACTTTTCGTTCGGAAACAGTTGTATCTGTTAGCAGTCATAGTGCAGGGGAAACAGGGTCTGACCCTTCGTCTCTTAGATGTAGACTTGGCCAATCTCTCGTGGTGTCCTCTATTCTCTCCGCATAGTCGTGTGCACTGTGTCAATCGTTTGATCAACACGCCCTCCACCGCTTCTTGGTGGTGTCATCTTTCTCTGTGAAAAGATGATACCAACAAAAAGCCGATAGAGGGCGTGTTGATTAAAAGATCGCAAAGATATTATAATACCTTTGAAAGATCGGCACATCGCACACGACTATGCAGAGAGAACAGAGGACATCACGAGAGACTTGGTCAAGTCTACTTACTTGGGGCAAAAATATCAATGCGGTTGCTCACAGTAACATTAGATTCACTTACAGCACGTTCGATTTCACCATTAGGGAGAAAGAGAGCTGCCGAATGCAAATTGGAAAGTCTCGAAAGTTACGAAAACTACTAGCGCTACTGTAGTAAGCCTTCGGCTTTGGCTTGGATCAGTCAAGCGTTGCCAGAACAGACAGGTGGTCGCTAGCGTTAAGGTCAAGGGTGGCGCAGCGGGGGACAGGGGACCATCCCCTCCCCCCGTCGGGAAGGCTGGACCCCCGTCGGGGAAATTTTCCAATTTCGTCGGGCAGCTTAAATCCCCCGACGATCTGCTGGATTTTACTCGTAGGAAGGGCATAGTCTTCAATAAAAACCTCAAATTTTCCTTAGTAAACACCCAAATTTCTCGAATTTTCTTCTATTAAAATCCAATTTTTGCAAAGTTTCTTCAACGAAACTCCCGAATTGTTGTAAATTTTTGTAAAAATTGGTGTTCCCCATCACTTTGTCAACTCATTGTTTTTGTCGGGGCTTTGGGTTGCTGGTCCCCCTGTCGGGCAAATCCTGGCGCCACCCCTGGTTATGGTCCTGTGTGAAACCCTACCAGGGATTTTTTTATTACGCCAGAAATGGGGGGGGGGGGGGATCCAGATTGTGACCTGAATCATTCTGCTGAAGGTAGAAGGTATCGAGGGTCCGTAGGATGTTAACAGCAGCCGCATCATTGGGATTAAATTCAAACCGAGTTACCACGTTAATTTAATAACATGGTACTGGCTGGAAAATCCTTTACTGAACCCTAATTTAAGCAGGGTACTTAAAGAGTGCATCAAATGAAAATCCCATGACCCAAAATATTCCAGAATGGTTCTGCCGCCACTGGTTGGTATCTCCTTTACAGGTAACTTTGATCAACTCCTTTGCAGGGGACAATGCTGCAATGTTGGACAAGTCTGAGTGAATCTCACAAATAATTCTCAAATACTGGAAATACTGTCCATCAGTATTTTCTTTTTATTTCAAGTTTTCTTCTGTGCCAAAAATAGTTTACAAAGAAGATGTATTATCTCAAGTACTGAGACAAGATTTACATTCGTCGAGATGAAATCGGTTTTGAACCGAAATTAATTGGTAATTGATATTATCTTCATCTTTCAACTTCTGCAAGACCTGTAATCTCTCTGAGTGGTTTAATTGTCCAGCCATAAAAAGTCGAGGAAATTCTAGGATAACTATTAATGCCATACCCTATCTCTTATAGGCTTAACATAAATGTTACATGAGAAATTTGGCTCCTGCACAATCCCCCCGACAATCACCCAGACAACTCCCGGAAAAAAATTCCTACTGGACAATTCCCACCAGGACAATGTCCCACCTGGACAATGCTCCACATCGACAATTTTCCCCCAGATAATGAACCACCCAGAACAGATACGAATAGTTTGGTGAGGGAAGTCATCTGCAAGGTAACTCTCATTACTGGGTGTTGTCTGGAAGGAAATTTACCTGGGTTGAGAATTGTCTAGGTGAGAAATGTCCTGGCAAGAGTTGTCCATCTTGGCAGGAACTGTCCAAAGGGGGGTGGGATGTCTGGTCAGAGAGAAACTGAGGTCATTCTGTACACTAAACTTACAAGACTTGCTTCTTCAACGGATCAAGTCAATCCTCTCTTCTTTACCTCTGCTTTGTCAGTCTCTTCCCTTAAAACCAGTAAGATACCCAGGAGGTGGGCAAGGAGGAAGGGTGGTGGTGCAAATGGAAAACAAATGGTATTAATAGCACAAAAGTAAAAGAAAATCCAATCCTCTGAACCCAATTAATATGACATGATTTGACATTGCTCCCCCCCCCCCAAACAATAACCTGGCCATGTACTTGTCTTTCTGTCCTGTACATTCTATTTACCCTCCATCTCCCCACCACCACCCACTCACACAAACCTTGCGAATCTGATGACTAGATATCATGGTTTTTGTTAATGTAAGCCACAACATTCACTAATAAACTTTCACTCATGAAGGCAGTTTTAATGTGAAAGATTAACATAAAATGAGTCAGCACTGAAAAATATTTCACATGGCGTGTTCTACATTTAATTACTCTTAACAGCTCTCCTGCCTCTTTAAGGAAAAGTCCAACAAGAAGTGGAAGCCATATCCCACTGGCTAGGAAAACTGAAGACATACCTCCAGGCAGCTACAATCTGAAATGTATGTGTAACTTAATCAACTGACTAACCTCATACTTAAACATCTCAGTCCCTCTTGCATGACTCTGCCCCAGACTGGGTGAAAAAAAAGAGATACTTTTCCTTTCAAGTCCTAACAGAGAAAGTGGAAGGGGGGGGAGGGGGCAGATACTACCCTTCTTCTTTGCAAATGTCGAAGAAGGTGAATTAATGACAACATTTTAGCAAGTTCTTTTATGTGATAGCAAGCTGGCATTCAATTCAACTATTGACACCACATTCCCATTTCAAAATTATTTCTTTACTTAAAAGAAAATCCAAGCCATAGAAATAAATAGCAGAGAGTGTTCACTATATCATATATAAAGCCTGCAATGTATTTCATACAGCAGGAATGTAAGTAAATGTTACACATACGATATTTGGAATCAGGGGTCTAATTCCTTGAATACTTACACCCCTGCAGGCAAATAAACAATACACATGTACGGTAAATATGACACCACCAACCATGTTGATGAATACACCTTTGTCATTCCTTTCTCAGTGCCCTTCCACCCCCCTCCCCCACCCAATAACTATTTTCAACAAATATGCATCATTTTTGCATTTTTGATTCCTCGCTGAAGGCTTAAGGAATCTATGCGATGGTGATGTCATGTGTGTGTGTCCGTGTAGGTGTGTGTGTATGTCACGTTAGCTTGTAAACACAGTATCTCAAGATAGAAATGACGGATACTTTTAATATTTGGTATATAAATTTGCCATGTTGAGAGGAAGAACCCTACTGTTTTAAGTGGAGGTAAAAGGTCACTTTAAGGTCACCAGAGGTCAAAAACCAAAAACCTTGTAAACACGATGTCTCAAGATAGCAATGATCGACACTTTTCATATTTGGTATATAGATATGTCATGTTGGGAGGAAGAACCCTATTGTTTTGGTGGAGGTCAAAGGTCATTTGAGGTCACCAGAGGTTAAACTGTGAAAACCTTTGGATTTTCTAGGGATATTTTAAAACTATTTGACACTGGTGGTAAAGAATATTCAATAAGGCCTGCATCTGCCTCCTGATCATAATAAAAATATTCTACTTGGCACTCAGAGGGTCCCTTGCCTTCACCTTATGGAAAGAGGTGCTGGAACACTGAAGACTGATATTTCTTGTCAGAACATGGAATGTGGTTGTCTAGTTTATGTTGAGGAGTTGTCTCTGCTCTTAGATTTAGAGAGCTTTCTGAAATGAACTGACAAAGATCTTCTGGGATTGCAGATGACCAAAAGTTTGTTTTGTGAGGTGCTTCTGAGGAATCTCCTGTTCCCAAACCATCTAACAATGAGTATGCCTCCTCTTAAGTTTCAACCAATTTATTATGACCTCTTTTAGTTGAAACACCTGTTTCTGTGGGACTTAAGTAGGGACCCACTGCTTAGAGAGCAAAACTGGCCTTCACCAGATGGTTGCCAGTGCATGTCCTGATCAAAACACATTTACAGCAAGGGTTGAAGCTACAGTAGGCGCTGTTGCCCACGAGTGTTTTTTAGCAGCCAGGAATAACAGTTATTATGCCTGGCACTGCCCAGTACTAACTTCACTTCCAGCTTTAATAAATATCACTGTTTGAAGTAGTTTTAGAACACCTTGGAAGGAAAAGTAATCATTTTGTAGGGTATTTTCCCAGTTTTGTTGACATAGTACCCCAATAAATGGCCAATAAATCAAGAATTTTACCCTACTGTTTTCAACAATTATATGTTTCACTAGGTACACTATGGCTGGACTTTATTTGGAGTCCACCACAAAACTGGTCTAGCTACAACCCTCATTACAGTGAATGTCAATGTCCCTGACCAAACACTATCACACTGAATGCAAATGTCCCCTGTCAAAATGTTATCACAGTGAATGCTAATGTCTCTACCGAACTATTTGAAATCATCTATCAACAAAGCATACTTCCACACAGCACTTATGGAAACTTCACAGCTAAAGAAAACTTTGTTCTTCACGCTTAGACGGCAAGAGTCAAAACATTTTCTGTAAAACAGAGCAGCATATGTCAATGTCTCTTTACATTCCTAGTACAGGGCCTCTACACAAATCTAAAACAAACCATACATAACTATCCCATTTCTTTTAAAATACCATGTTGTTAAGTTCAAAAACATTTACTTTGAAAATGTACGAAAACTGTTCAGCGTAAATTGTTCAGCTTGAAATTCCTGACGGTCAATTACCAACCCCTTGGTGATCTGATCAACTTACTTCACTAGCCCAGAGGATATTTGCACAAGTCCCCAAAGGCATAGGGTACAGTGTAACTACACCATTGAACTGTTTTTTTGTACCACCCCATAGGCTTATTATCGTGAACTGACACAACCCCAAGGGTATCTTTAACTAGCCCTGGTCTAGTAGGCTTACATAAATAGTGGAATACTGCTGTTTGGATAATTTTGGAACAGACATAGTAGTAAAACTTTTCTCTCTTCCAATTTAAGGATAAATTTTATAACTCTTCCAGAAATTTCATGACTACAGCTGCAGACAGGTTCCATGACACATTCCTCCTGCTCACATTAGCTTTTTTAAGTCTCACTTCTTGTCCCAAATATCTTCATCCTACCATAACTTGCTGTCTCCTGACAGCTATCTGCACCATCTCCTGTGACACTCTCCTTGCCTGCTCCTGATACTGTACCATCTTACCATTAAGAGTCTGGTAAAGCTAGAGGAAGAAAACCAACATTATATCAATCTTAGTATTTTCTTCAAAACAAAGTTTCAACTTAAATATTATTCAGTGACAAAAAAAAAAAAAAAAAAAAAAAAAAAAAACAACCCCTGTTTTTCAACCCAGACAGTTACAAGTCTTTAAACCAAGTTCACTTCTACCCCTCTTATTCAAAACTTTAAAATCTTTTGCAACTATCATACAAAAACCTACACATGTAGTCTAACTGTACAGTGCTGGATTCTGCTGAGTACACTTCTGTGTGTGATGGAGGCTACCCTGCTGTACATCTTACATTTCACTGATCTGTACACTTCAATCAACATGTAATCACCAATAGTAATGCCAAATACATGTGTATAGCAAAATGTATCTACGGTGGTCCAAGAACCACTTTAAGCAATCAATAAAGAACAGTAATCTCAAATGTTGTTTTGTTGTCAAATACCATCATTTCCATGTTCTAGGAATTAGAAATATCTTAGGAAAAAAAAAGAAAAAAAAAAAAAACCCAAAATACCAGTGGCAAGTAAATGAAAGCTTTGAATCGTCAGGTCAAAGTGAGTCAAGCAAATAAGAGAGCAATCTACTTACCCCATGTAAAGATGGATCCTTGGACTTTTGCAAAGCAAGCAGAATGTGATCCAGAGAACTGTAAGGAAGCCATACACTAGGAGCTGTGGACCGGAGAGGATCCTGTAACATGACAATAGTGAGAAGAAATGTTAAAATGCAGTCAGCAACAGCGGTTTATTCAAAAGATTTGAAATTCAGCTACAGCAAACATCCCTGAGGTTGTACCAAAATGATGACAACATTTAGAGGGATGTGTGTTTGAGACTAATGACACTGATGTATTCATCAGATTCAGAGTACTGAATACTACATTCATCACTACCTATCACTATACTACATAAGCACCTCATTATAACATACAAACACATACTTACATTACTTTACCTTACATTTCCTTACAAGACATTACATTACATTTCTTTACGTTACTTTATTGTAGGTACATTGTTACATAAATTTATGTTACATTACATTACATTTCTTTAACTACGCACCACTACACTACATGAGCACAAGATCATTATAATTATAAAATTATAATATAATTTTAAGAGCACAACCTTTCATTGCCACTGTGTAATTAATCTAACACACTACTGTAGTACATTATCATCACTACACTGCTTCTGTATAAGTGTTTTAAATCACCACATCACTAGACAAATAAAAAGGCACAACACTATCAACTGCACCCAACTCCAGGTTGTAAATGATATTTAAAACATTTCCATGCCTCCATCCCCTTGGTCATCCAAAGAATAGCAAACACACAAGCACATACACTGACACTCTTTCTACCAGGCAATACCAACCCTCCAAAGGTAAGTAGAAAGGCTTTCACGACGGGAATCCATACTAGTAAGATCATTTCAACGAGTACACCGTCAAAGGTCTTGAAATAGTCAAGCTTTTGTCAGAAGTGGCTCTGACTTCTTCAGGACTGATGAAATCAGAGCCACTTCCGACAAAAGCTTGACTATTTCAAGACCTTCGACAGCGTACTCGTTGAAATGATCTTACTACTCTCCAAAAGATCTCTTACCTTCATACCAAAATCTTTGTAACCATCTCCTAGTTCTCCAGTGACTGCATCAATCAATTCAATGGCAAGCAGGGTAGCATCCTCTAACTTGTCATATGATATGTAGAGACGGAGGAGAGCTGGACAATCTACCAGCTAATGAAAAGCAATAAGAGAAACAGTGATTTTACTTTCCACTTTTGAACAACAATGAAGAAATACTTTCATAATTCCTTACATCTGTAACTGCTGCCACAATTGGGATACCTTATGTTGAAGTCACTTGCCTACAATACCAACTGGCTCACATTAACACTAAAAATTGCCTAGCTCTGTAGTGAGTCTAAACATTCATTTCACAAGGTTCACAATTAGTCCAATCATACATTTCACCAGCTTTCAATTCAGTCAAAACATTCATTTTTATGGATTAGTAGTCAGTTAAAATATTCATTTAACAAGGTTTTTGTAGCACCTCCAAATTCATGTTAATAAGTTTTTGGTGTGTCCAAACATTCACTTTGGCAGGTTTTTGCATTGAGTCCAATCATTCTTTTGTAACTGATAACACCATTGAGACACATTACACTGAAGTAACTTGCCTTCTATGCCAACTGGCTCAAAATGACATGACAAATTCACTAGCTTTGAAGTGAGTCTAAACATTCATTTCAAACAGTTCACAATTAGTAAAATCATTCATTTCACCAAGTTTGAAATGAGTCAAACCTGAGGTACACACGCTACATGTTTCTTCAAAAGTGTAACTTAAACTAATTAGACACTACCCACCAATATTTGCATTTTTGCTAATGATTACATTATTATTCAAATAGCCTTCATTCTTACCTTTAAACTCCTGATTAACCACTGAGGAAGTGTAAACCCCAAGGACAAGAGTTTGGTGGTCACCACTTTATAGTGTGTACTGTCCCCTGGACAGTGGTGCCTCTCCAGATACACCTTCAGTAGCTGCCAGGCCAAATCTGCTGGGCTGAAGAGATCATTTGTACAGAGTGTAAATACTTGCCATATCAAATCTGAGAAGTACTTCCCCACCCCCAGATACTGTATCCCATTTTATCAATATCAGTAAAACTTTAGCATTGGCAGAGATGCCAACATTTACATCCAGAAATCAGGGAGGTTTCACAAAGAAATCTGGGAGGTTTTTAGAATTACATGCAACTTAATAGGGGAAAGTCCTTCTTGAATCAGGGAGGTCGTCATATTTGTTAGTCGGAATGGACCAAAATCCATGAATTTTCAGGGAGCCTCAATGAGAATCAGGGAGGGTTGGCATCTCTGCACTGGAAGTAACTCTCTGTCAGTTAGTTTATACACAATAATGGAATGGGAGGGTCACATGATGCCAGAACTGATAGTCAAAAAAACCAACAGCTGATCAACTATCAAGTATACTTTAAAGTCTGTTACAGACCACAAGAGGAAACACTTAACTGCCCCTATGATCAACACTCACATGGACTACAGTTGTATATATGACCAAAGTCAGCAACCGGTGAAGAAAATGGTTATTTTATGAACAGATGTAACTATATGTGTCTTTCAGTTATGCTTTTCTTGGCTAGGTATCCATAAAAGAGAGTTTTATAATGTTAAGCTGGACCTCAGCATTTGGAAGGTTATAGGTGGTTTTGGATAATTTTGGCACCTTCCACAATACCTTCAAAAGAATTACAGTTCAGTGGTTTTCCACCAAACCAGGCATACAAACAGAGGGTATACAATGGAAGGTTTCTTAACGAAACCATACCTAGAAAAAGGGAAGAACAATTTTTATCCATTACAATCCTTCTTTGAAACAACACCTTTCTTAAATATTATTAACAATTTATTCTCAGAGAAATCATATTAAAAACTCTTATCTATACCTTGATTCTTTGGAACAATGGAGTTTTGACAGAGAGTTGGCTGATAGCCATTGCCACGTTTTGTTATCAGCACCAGAACGGCTTACCCTGACACATCTGTGTAGAGATTATAAAAGCAGTTTTAAAAACTAAAAGTACAAGGTGGTAAGAAGACTGCTGTACAGAATGTTCACATGGCAGGGTACACAGTGAAATGCCAAGTTTGAGAAAGCTATTAAGCAGGATTTCCCCTTTTATGTGAACAAAATTACCTAACTTTTTCCCAATGTATTTATGTGTTTATGAGTTTGTTTGTTTATTTATTTGTTATTCCAGGACCGTTTTAGCCTATTTCCAGTTTGACAAGTTTTTATTCTGTTTGGACATCAAGCTTATAAATTTAACAGCTGCACCACTTCTTTTCGAGGACAAATCAAATTCCCTTAACTTTCCTGCTTTATGGCATTTTTCTCACATAAAGTCCCTGCTCTTCCCTTACTGGGAAGGGGGAATTTCATTAATTTGCCAGTTTTTACTCTGGTCTCCAAGAAACTTGGAAGCTGAAATTAAAAGCAGCATTTTGCCAAAGCAGCTTTGGTTACAGTGCCTAGAGTACCTAACTTTCTAGCAATGTTCATAGGGGAACACCCTTGAAACATAATAATTTACACAATAAACAAGTAATATGTTTATGATGTCAAGTTGATGACTATTAAGAGATATTTTCAAGCACTGCTATGTAGGAGCATCTTCATCAACTTCCATACTCTAAGGCGCGGGTCACACTACAGCCATTTCGGATCGGATTACGGTCCGATTTTTGAGTTTTAGTTAGAATCTTCTCCATCTCTGGTCGGAGGGAACCAAACATTTGCCAACCAGTGTAAATATTTAACTTGTATCAGAGGACTATGTAAATGAAATGTAACCTAATTATTTCGTGACGTCACATCGACAGACAGCTTTTATCGGACTACGCATGTCTGATAAAAGCGGTCTGTCGATGTAATGTCACAAAATAATTAGTATACATTTCTTTTTCATAGTCATGTGATACAAATTAAATATTTACACAGGTTGGAAAATTTTTGGTTCCCTCCGACCAGAGATGGAGAATATTCTGACTAAAACTCAAAAAAATCGGACCATAATCCAATCCAAAATCGCTGTAGTGTGACCTGCGCTTAAACCTGCAGAAAATATAACTTTAGAGTAAAAAGGTAAGAACTTCAAAACCCTCACTTCACGATACAAATCAGCCATCAAAATACTGTAAATGGAAATGATAGGCAATTTGCTCTCATCAGTGAGAACAGGCTTTCAAAAACTCACAAGGAAGAAATATGATAATCATCCCCAGGCCTCATGTACAGTTTTACCACAACTGTTGTTGTTCTTTAAATTTCATAGTAACTTGTGATTACTAAACACTGAGTGTGAGAGATATAATTTTAGACTGTGTTAAGTTACAACTCAAATCTTAAAGAATACTGTAGCAAACAGCCCTAACAAACCAGAAAGATTCAAAATGTACCCTCTTCAGAAAAAGACAGCAGATAAATTTAATTCCATCTCGTCACGTGCTTTGCATTACGAGATTCCATGAGAGCCTCACTACATTCGTTTAATTTTAGGATTTTCCCACAAGACTATTTACAAGGGCGCATTGACAAGCTTTACAGGAAGATAGCCATGAAATATAAAAATGAAAATATGATCTTACTTTGAGGCCAAGCTTTCAAATACTGCATTGAGAGGCACCTTGAAGGACTGGCAAACCTCAATTGCACAATCAAAGAGACCTGCTCTAACTAAACTAGCGACAGTCTCATCAACTGACAGTGGAGAACCTGGAGGAAGAGAAATATTAAAGTGAGAAGAAAAATAAAATGTGTTCAAATATTGACAGAGAAAATCATTTTTGAAGGCATTACCATGGACAAATGTCCACTACTATTGGCAGTGAACCTCCAAACATCTGTTACAACCCCTTATTTTCAGCTACCGCAAGTCTATGAAATTGAAATTTTCTTGATATAAAATAGATTCAAATGTCAAGAGTTGCCATAAGTAAAACACTCATCTCGTTGTAAAGTTGGAGTAACCATCATGAAGGCCAAGTCATTATCCGAAATAGATGCAAGGGTGTATTTAAACATCTAAATAAGCACCATTGTCAAAAACTTTTTGACGTTATGGCATGTGTCTGGGTGCATTTTTGTAAGATATGGGTGCAAAGCCCAAAATGACATTTAAAGGTATGAAGGTATGTTTAATAAATTGATTAGAAAGGAAGGACTGAACAACACACCTAAAAAATCCATTCATTAGCTCACAAAGTTAACCGTGTGAAAATTAGCCTGTTCCAAGAGACCATTTTCCAAACAGCGATTACAAAGTATCATGGGATAGAATTTTGGTACCTGTTGTATTTGCCCATGGTGAAATGCCATGGACATAATCAATGCACACTAAAACTCTATCCCACAATCCTTTGTAATTCATTTAGAATAGGGTCTATAGTTTAGATGGTCATAACCTTGCAAGATCATCTACTTAACACTTGCATGCATATCAGTTTCAACGAGTGAAATCATAATACACTCCTCACAGTTATCCTGAAATGGGGGTTAACACAGCACACAAGTCTACTTTGTGGGTCCCCTCCCTTACAACCCATATAAATTTCTTCAAAGATTGGAAAATTTTATTAACAGCTTGCTACAAATCCACAGGAACTGAGAACACACATAAAACTGAATTCATAGCATCATATTTGAATTGGGGTATGATTGGAATTCTTTATAATGTATTTCAATAATCTTCACATAAACTGGGCCAATGTGAGTCTGACACTTTCAGGCCACCAGGCTAGATTCTCATCACAAACGAAAGTAGGAAACCGTTTAGCAACTCCCCTTTAAAAGGTAAGTGGGGGAAGGAATTAAGCAACATTTGTTTTTAAGATGTAAAAAGAGGAATTGAAGCTACACAATTTGGTAAAATTTCCATTCAATTAATACATGTGATTCTCAAGACATTTAATAGCAGTAAAATTCCTAACTTGACATGAACTTTCAAAAGAAAAATGTCACCTCCTCACACAGTGAGCAGTGCTTTGTGTTCTGTGTTTTTAAAAAGCTACCATTTTTTCTTAAGATAGAAATACAAGTTTCCTATGGAGAATGCAAAGATAGTCCAATTCCCCGTGCTTCTCATGCAATCACATTATGAAAGCATGAGTTTATGGAAGAGAAAATTTGCAGGTAAGTTAAAAGAAAAACACACCAGTGTAATAAAAGTGAGGCTACAATGTCATGTGTGCTTGCACCAAGCTCAATTTTTGGTTGAAAATGAGATGACATCACCTGCTACTATCTTGAGAATAAAACAACAGAACTGAATGAAAAATTTACTAGAATGCTTAGATTAAGAACCTCTCTTTAACATATCAACTCTACACTTATAACCTGAACCCTTCTTTAAACAGTCCTCTGTGCTGGGATGCTGTGAACAGGGGACCCAACACTTGCTGAAATATAACTGAAGCAGTAAAAACCAGTAGAGATGGAGAAACTATAAAAAGCAAAACTCACTCACCTGCTAGTAAGCTGTACTCTGTATCAAACATAACCAGTTTCTTCCTAGCTGATAATAAGAGGTATTCTCGTTCAATGTCAGCCATTTCGATCACTTTAACTTCTCTCTTTGTCACTGATCATAAAAAAAAAAATAAAAAAAAAAAATAAATTAATAAATAAATAAATAAATAAATAAATAAATAAATAAATAAATAAATAAATAAATAAATAAATAAATAAATAAATAAATAGAAAAAAAAATTGAGTTAATACAGTTTAAATATGCAACGAAAAAAAAAATTAGGATCAGACTGATTCATATTGTTTGGACTTGTTAAAAGTCTGCTAAAAAAGGAAATACAGTAACCCTCAGACTCCCCATACCTTCTACCCCCACCCTTAACTTTGCCCATGACATAGCCAAAATTTAAGGCCAAACCATCTCAATTAGTTTAATGACAGCATAACAGAATGCAACACTTTTTCACAAGGCATCTGTAATTATTTCACAGTAATGTTGAAATCTCCTTCAATGCAACATGTTCAGATGTTGTGTTTGGTCACTAACATAAAAGATATTTAACAATGGTTCATTTAGCTAGCCGTTTCACTACTAATAACCCATCGCCTACCCAGCAGCCAAAATCGTGGTCCAAAAGATGTCCGTGAGAGCAAGATCAACACATCTAATGTTGCAAGAATGCATTCTTCATTGCCTGGCCTCACCCCCATCCACTCAACACCACCCCTCCCATGCTCCCAAAAAGAAACAGCAACAAAAGCACTACAAAAATGCCTCTGTGCACCCAAAATTAGCCCCGTATAAATTTTTTAGGGCACAAATGTTTTCAACAAATTTCAAAATAGTCCCGCTGAGAAAAAAGAGACAACAAATTTTGCACCCTGGCATGCCCTAAAGTTCAACAGTCCACAAGCAAACTCACCAGGTTCGTCCCTCGGATCACCATCATAATCTCTTTTAGGAGATGCACCAATAAGGTCTTCCAGTTTCTGCAAACAAAAAAAAAAAAAAAAGAAGAATAAGTTGCAACCCTCCATAACATTTCCAGAATTTCTTAAACTAAAGTAAATTTCTAACGAGTTTTTAATAAAAAGAAGGCTCAGTCAGAGTTTTCAATTCTGGTTAACCTACATAATATGATAATTTTATGGAATAAAATAAGGGTCTAATTCTAACAATAGGGTTTTTAGAAAATTTTATATTCAAGGGAATATTTTGCAATTCTCACGAGAATAGATCATATACTGAAACTACATCCTAGGGATATTCTATTCACACAACTTGCTAATAAACCATGAACCGGTCAAATAGGTTAAGCTGGCCCCTTTTAACACTTAGCATTACTCTCCTCTGAAACTTAGCCTGCTTTTACATCTGGTTTCCCAACAGCCTACGTGATGTTTTGCTTGTTTTAAATCTGCTCAGATGGTAGCCTCCTTTGTGGTTTTGTTTCTTTTGTGTCTAGAACGGCTGTGACACATTTCAGGTTTAGCCAGTCAAGCTATAGCCCCCTTTGAGGTATAGCCTCTCTTAGGTCCAGACTATCTGCTGCCTCCTAAGAGGTTCAACTTTGTTCCAATCCTGCCAGGCTGCAGCCTCTTTTAAGGGTTAGACTTCTGTTATGCATAGTCAAGTTGCCTCATCTCTTGAGGTTACACTCTTAAGCCAAGCTACAACATACTTTGTAGTTTATGCAATTTCACATTCAACAGAAAGCTTTGAGGTCAAAATTCTTTTAGACATACTTTCACCTAACAGGTACTCACTGGTTCCACTAAAACTGCCACTGGTTTGACAATCCACTGGTACTTGGGGTCAACAATCCTCAGGGTATTGAGAGTAGCTAAATAACAGGTGCATTGCGTCTCCAGACTTTCCACACCTGGGAGCTCTACAGCTAGCCTAGATGCATGCTCATACATTGCACTAGCAGCTGTGGGAAGAGATTGATAAAATGTGTAACTGTTATGCATGTTAAGATCTAGGACTGCAAAAATCAGGGGTGGGGGTTAGAGATTCACTGAGAGCTATCCTTCACTTGCCAGAATATTTAATCTACACAAAAACAAGATAATAGATTTCAGGATTTGGGGATTAGTCCAATGATGGAGTGGAAAAAATGGACAATCTGGGTTGCTCCCTGCGACAAAATTTTGGTATTGAAGGAAAGTTTGACGACTGGGAGGACACATATAGCTTCTCTCTACTAACAAATGTGTAAAATAAAACATCGTGGGAATTTGTCTTGCTTTGTAACAAATGAATGGTAGGAAATGGAGTCTCAATACTGATGTCATGGAGGGTTTCAGGCAGGATTATTGCAAACCTAGAGTTACATATCTTTACAGTGGTGGAAAAGAAGAGATGAGTTGATTACCTTTGCGATAGTTGCCTCTATGAATATGGAAGGAGTATAGCAGGTCATAATAGTTGTTTGTTTCTAAGTCAACACATCTAGCACGCTCCTCCAAGATTGCAACCATCTACGGAAAAAGACACATGAAAATTCTCATTTATAATGTATATGCAAAATTCAACATAAGCCCTTCATTTGTCAACAAAGGACTTTACACTTGCCATAAGTAATTAGAAAAAGTTGCTGTAAGACTTGAATGACATTTCCTTAAAATAAGTTAAAATAAGTATAGCATCTTCGCAAGACTTGTCATAAACATATCCAACCATTAAAATAAATGCAAGGACTTGACTGACTGGAGTAGAAATAAATAAGGGTACTGTTAAACAATATTATGCTTTAGAAAGGGGGTGGGGATGGCGGGAAGAACCCATTTTTGACCAACATATGCCTGAAGCATTCTGATTAGTCTCTTTCAAACTTACAGTGATACAGTAAGGCCTAAAAGGGAAATGAAGTGTTTAAAATGCACCAACATAGCTTTAATCATTACTAAACCATTCCGTCTCACCAGTAAACTCTTGCAACAGCTTTATCTCCTCAAAATATTAAACGTTACAAGGGTTATGGAAATTGCATCATTTGGAAGTTTGAAAAGTTTGGGCCAACATATCATTCTGGAGACAAATAACCATATTTCTTTTTGTAAGAATCTTATTTTATGGAAAGAAACCTACCATACTGCCTTATTTTGACTTTGTATCTAGCAGTCTGATCTATCTGGAAAATATGAAAATTTTCTATACAACAAATGCAAAATTTCCCTTCCAAGTTTTTCATCATCAACACTTTTAACAAACACATTGCTAACAAATTCTGAAATTCACGATACTCCAGACCCACCTCATCATGCAAGTCGATGTATGGGAATTGTACCAGGTCCTTAGACTGCCCTCTGTCACAGAGTACCACCACAAACTGACGAAGGCAATCACGACGACTGAAAATAACAGAGGAAACAAAGTAGTTTATAAATTGCAATCCTTGTCAACAGACTTTTCATAATCCAAACACTGCCATCATAGAATGTTAACAGAGGACACAACCTACAATTTAGAGTGTCAACTTTCCCATGTTCTCTGAGGTCAAATTTCATGTTTTTTCCCATTTTCTACCTGCATTTTTTCCTTGGTCTAAAAAGATCATGCGACATGGCTTCTTTTTAGCCAAATTTCACATTATCTTTAGTCCGGGTCAAACCAACAGACTACCTGCGACTCCTTGTTGTAGACAATTTACATAAATCGTAGACATTGTGGTGCACCGACTGCATCCAACTACGATTAAACGTGTTCGATCAGGCCGACGGCTTACACCACGACGGAACTCTAGTCGTGGAACTGGCCACACCGCCTCCACCACAGCTGATGCGGTGGGCAGTCGCCATCATGTCATGGGTTGTCATGGCAGTGTGACCCGGGCTTTTCTTTGCTAAGGCCTTTTTCATTTTTCAGACGAAAAAAAAAATTATTAGTCAGTATTTAGACATAATTTAACTGAAGTGTAACCATCACACTTCTTAACTATGTGTTGACTCTTTCCTGGACTTCTTTCTTCCTTTTTTGGATTTGTTTTATGTGAATATGCCATTTTTCCCTTCTTCTTGAACCATGTTTCCCTTGTTTACCATTTTTAAATATTGTGCAGAACTTGTCATTCTGCTCACATTTTTCAAACACGATTAACTCACATGCCACCTAACATGACCCAAGGCAGGGGGGGTGTTTCATGTTATTACATATTTTAAAGTCCTACAGGTGTCTATAAGGAACATAAATACACTGAGCAATAGAAAGACTATATGCTGAATGAGATCTTGAACTATACAAACATGCCAAGAACTTAAAGATATCTTGTATTTTGGGAAACACTTCAACAAATCATTTGAACATTTGAAGTTACTGAAGGATCACTACAACTACATTCCAGAATCAACCAGAAAGCCCGAAGGCTTAGTGATTCCTTGCCGAATGGGGATGCTTCGATGCACTGTGGTTTATTCCCCAAACTTTACTTTCTTGACTATATCATTTTATGATGTTTTAACAATTTGACCTCTTCTGATCTGACATGACCTTTGAACTCCACCAAATATAACAAAAAAAAGAAAAACAGAAGTGTCTTGAAAGGGGTTCGAACCCTAATGGATCTTGGATCTTGAAAATTCTTGGGAAATATTGCTTTTTGACCTCTGATTATCCCATGTGACTATTCTAGATCACTCAAACTGCATCCAAAGATGATTTGATGACTATTTTAGATCACTGGAACTTCATTCCACAATTATAAGATGACTATATTAGATCACTGGAACGACACCCCATAATACTTATTTGATGACTACTTAAGATCACTCAAACTGCAACCTGAGACCTGACTTTGCATAAAAGGTAACCATTTTAACCATTACAGACCAAATATTCCAAATACTTAAAGAAGGTAAATAACAGTTTAAGTTTCAGGCAAGCTACAGTAAAACAGCATAACAATTCATCTCTCGGAACTCCTGTCCCAAATGATGATGCAGCATACATACTAGAATAAGAAATATCTAAATTAAACAAATATCCACTAATTTCCTGTCTGTTTCCAAACACAAGAAGAAGAAACAAAAAAAAAGAAAACCCTGCATCAGCCCGTACCTACAACCATGGCATGCAGGATGATGGAAAACAAAAGAATTAACCTTTCCATGGGTGAAACCTTGCGGCAAACTTGTCTTTTTGAAACACAATAGATGCTGGTTTAACACAAGTCTGCACACATTGTTTTGTTTTCAAAGTCATGCCACAGCTGATGTTTCAAAATCCTTTGTTAACATCGACTTCACTTCAACAAGTTTTTCATGTAAAACCTGTGGCAAAGTGTGGTAGCTGGCTAACATGAATCAATGTCTAAATAAAACACATGTTACTGAAAATACTAGTGATCACCAATGGCTGACACACATGGTAAGTGGGTTTGGAATATACTGATGCAGGGTTTTCCTTTCTTTCCTTTTTTTTTTCTTTGGACAAGGAATTTGTAATCTGTGTTTTCATGAAATATAGTGTTAAGAAAAATGTTAAGACTTACATTTCAGGGTCAGGATTTGCAGTGATTGCTGAGTAAGCCTCGTCCTGGTGACCTAACTCCAGCTGGTGTTTAAAAATCTTTGTCCACAAAGTAGGCTGAGGGTGAATTAAGGATAAAATATTTATATGTACTTTAGTGAGACTGTACAGCATAGAAAACCTTTTAGCAGGTTTACCAAGTCAAGTGAAAAGTTTGGGAGACCACTTTCTCATGAGCAACTTTCTGATACTGAAGAGACAATGTGCAGCAAATCGGGAACGTGAACTAACTAACTTTTAGGATGATTCACAGAATAAGACAAGAGTCTTCAAGAATTTACTTGCCCTGAAAATTTTTCCTATGCAATTCATTTTTCAACTTCTGAAATAAGTTTTTGTGAATCTCGACTTAAATTATACCTAAACACTTACAATGTTTGCATCTCCAGCCATTGCAAAGCTGAGAGCTGACTGGGAGTACTCAATCACCAAATTAGGAACTGAGAACTGTTCCAGGAGACGGATGACCTGTGAAGAAACAGTGAAAGATGCTACAATAAATAATCTGGCTCTCAGAGAGGAGACAGAAGGGTAATTCACTGATCAATTTACACCACTTCAAGTGAAGATATTTTACCTGATGCAGACTTATACATAAATTTGTTGATTAAATTCAAATCATGCATGATGATACTATCTTGACTTGTTACTTTCCCCTTTCCCTAGAAACCTGTCAGGGTTTGGTCTACAACCATGGGTATCACATGCACTGACAACAAATGCCTCCATATGTTTCAAATTTGTCTGGCTATATAACTATGAATTATTGTAGGTGATGATGTTGACATCTATGAAACCCCTGACTCTACTAAAAAGATATCACTTAAATGAAAAATCTGTATAAATTCATTCATTTTTTATTCATTTTTTTTTAAATTTATTGAATAATAATTTTATTCAAATTGTCACCTATAATCACAAGAGTCTTGCAATATAGTGGGGTTGCCAATACTCATTTCCTAAGCCAGGCATTAACATACGGAAAGAAGCCTTTACCTCAATAATCAATTTCATCTGAAACCAACGTTCATGCATTGACCAGATGATCCCTTCCCCCTCCACAGGGATTTCAGGTTTCCCAGTGGACCAGTCCACCCTTGTCTGTATGTACACCAAAGATATGCAAAGCATGTCCATTATCATCATAACTACACAGCTGAATAATATTAGAACTCTTATTATCAATTATTTCCATTTATATAAAGAAATATACAAATACAAGTAAGTATTTCGACAAACACCACTGAAATGTGAATGAGAATGGGGACAAATAATCAAGGTTCCTGGCTTTTTTAGAAAGGAAAAATACCCTGATTATTCTATGACTTTTCCCTGACAAAGTTTTAACATTCCAGGGTAAACATTTCACCCTTTTCTAGTTCATTCTTTCTTCACACTATTTTGATATGAAACAAAATGACCCAGAAAATGACTTCCTTGTTTAGATCAATCAAATTCCCTAACTTTCTCCTGGTTTAAGGCATGATTTTTTCCACATTCCCTGAGTTTTCCCCAACTTTTCCTTGACTGGACATATGAAAACTAATTTCCCAGGTTTTTTGTGACTTCCAGGTTCAAATAAATGGCCAGGAGCCATGCATGAAATACTCAAACCTACAACTATAATGTAGTACATACAGAATATAATTTATGTGGTTTCACATCTCTCTTTGCAAGACAAGGTGGTCCCATTGCCATACAAAGTTTTTTTTTTTTATATATATATATACCTAGACTTTGAACAAATCAACTCTGACCTCAAGAAATCAATGTGAAATTTGAACAACAAATATTCCTAGACCTGTCCTTCTCACTGTGTACTAGCACACAAACTAAATACCTTAATGTGATACACAGTGTCCACTCTTTTCCCTTCAAGTTCATCTGTTGGTAATATTTTCCTCAACAAGAAGTCCTCTCGTGTAGCCATGTGAGCCGCCTGTGTGAAGCAAACCACGGCCTTCTCTGGTGATCCTAGGTTCAGGTAGCTGTGACCTAAAATAAAACGTCTGGAGGCACAATTCCACTCACACCAACCATCTAACAGGCGTACGTATTTCTGTAAATGTAAAACGTAGTTTAGTTTTCACTCTTTTGCTCATGTAAGTTTAGGAAACACATGGTTCACAAGGGTTGTAAGTCTGAACAAGGACAAGGGCTACCTTTCAACTGTCATCTTGGTAGAAAGATATTAACTGTAATGTAAAATTTTGCTTCATGAAATTTATGGTATAACATGTCCTGTGTTTTTGACAGTCACAAAAGCAACATTGTTCTTTTTTCTTTAGCAATGCTAGGGCAAAAGAAGGTAGTTTGAAACAGGTGTATTCAAACGTTGACTACCATGTATAAATCTGCAAAAATCTGCTAAAATAACCAATATAACCATGTGTTATTAACTTAATGCAGAAAGATATGCACTGCTATTTCTATTTCGTACAGTATACATGGTATTTCCATATCTTGAATAATGAACAGCATTCTCGGTCTTACAGATATTATTTCATAGTTGTCTGCAATGCTTATTCTCATGCCTATGATGAGAGAGGTTTGTCAATCAAATATACATGATTTCACTACCAATCTAGACTGTGTGGTCAATTGACTAAAATAGGTGTAACCAATATAACCATGTGTGTTATTAACTTAAACAGACAGTCATCACCCCAAAGTATATTTTTAGTGTATGTATATCAAAATTCTCAGTTGGTGACTGCTCTTTGATTGACATCAAAGTTTGAAAATTTGAAAGATGCAGAGTAGCTCACATTCCACACAAGGCAGAGAGAGTACTGTTATTACATTTTATAGCCTTGTATGCTCACCAGGACATGGCCTTAAGCAATAAAACAGGTTTATTCTTGCACAAGGAAGAGCCTCATACAGTTATGGGAGGAGCTAGAGGATGCATAGTTGGGAGAATTGGAACTGTCTGGGATCATGAAAATTCCCCTTTAATGCAGAAAGAAATGGACTGCTATTTCTATTTCATACAGTATACATGGTATTTCCATATTTTGAATAATGAACAGCCTTCTTGGTCTTACAGATATTATTTCATAGTGTCTGCAATGCTTATTCTCATGCCTATGATGAGAGAGGTTTGTCAATCAAATATACATGATTCCACTACCAATCTAGACTGTGTGGTCAATTGACTAATAGAGAGCTGCCAATCTAATTGATCACTACACAGCCAAACTTTTCAAAAAGTATAGCCAAATTTGAGATTTATAAAAGTAAATGATTGAAGGAAAGGTTTTTTTCACAGCCAAATGACCATTTCTCATGCTTCACCAACAATTTTATATTTAAATATGACCAAATTTGCGACACTTCACCCTATGCAAATGACAGTCTTGGTCTAAAATCTCCAACTTTTTACCCAGAGCCTTTCCTTCATTCTAGCACACACCCTTTCCCTCATCCCCGATTTTATTCTTTGCTTACCTCAACATTAGTATACTGGCATTTATTCATCAAGAATTCTGGAAAGATGAAACTGGCACTTACAGGCCACCTGAAAAACTGTCATTAAGGGAAATAATTGAAGTCTCTCTGATGACTTGATGGAAGCTACTATTGTCACATGATATGTCTAATCATTGGCTATTATAAATAATGTTACTAAGAAGCAGCCATACAATGAAGGCTGCAAGTTTATTGCAGAACAGATTCAAAACCCTACCAATATGTGGCTTCACTACATCCTATCTGAAAAACAAATGATTCTGAGTCACACAAAGAATACACTCACCCTGTTGTATATACTTTAAAGAAGGTATCATGCACAAGTGTACACCCCCACCACCACCATCCCCAATCTCATACAGCCCTGATTCACAAATTTCAAACTTCACAAAGCAAGTAGTTTCTAGAGCAGACATTGTTGAAGGATAGATGTCCTATATGCTTAAAGTGTACCTAAAGTCTAAAATTTCAAAAATATGTCACAAAGCTTGAAAAATGCAACCAAATGGTCCAACTCCCATCTTCACAGGACATTTCTGAGCTGAGATATAAAATGTTGAAGCTTATTCACTCAATTTAAAATGGTAGATTGCACAATAATTTGTGATGCCATTCTTGTACTACTCAAATTACAGTCTTTGTTGTTCTTTGTTTTTTCGAAAGCCACTGCACGTTGCGCCAAAAATGTGATCACCGTCTTACTGTTATAGGGGGACTTGGCTATATAAGTCCTCTCCGTGCTCCATACCATGCAAGGGAACTGTAACTGTTTCAAGGTCATATAAACATCCTAATTTTAAAAGGAAACAAAAGCTGGTAATGTGAGTTGTACAAGAAGGACTTCACAAGGTATTGCGCAATTGACTCTTCCAAATTAAGTGAATAAATTTCAACATTTTATTTCTCAGCAACGGAGTACGCTATGAAAATCGGAGTTGGATGAATGAAATTCATCTTCCAAACTCTAAAATACATTTTCTTGTAATTCTAGACTTTAGGTCCACTTTAATACTGCACTAAATTGTACCTAGAGTAGCAAATGATATAGCTCTTTGGGATGAGACCTAAAATGGATATGCAACCACCAAAGACACATTAAGCCCTCTTTCAGCTTTATAACCCTGAATATGCAGATGATATCATGTAATTATTTTGCACCTTTCAACAATATGCCATACCCTTTTTATTTAAAACAATGATTTAGTCTTCAAAAGGATACATAAGTTTGCCCAGGGTCAGTACAGCATGATATGTCAGTGCATTCCAACTTTTCAACTGGCTCCCTCCTTGACCCAGGATGGCCCTCATGTGGACACCTCCAATTCCAGCAATAAAAAGCTCCACCAATGTTGGGTGGGTTGGCCCATCAAAAGCACCAATGGAGGGTGAGCCTGTCGCTGAACCACCAATGTTCATGTCTGATATTTCTAGAGCTGCCATCTGTTGAATGCTTGCTTCACTGAGAAAAAAAAAACACAGGTCACTCACACTTTTATGAAAGTGACTGGGATGTGAAAGCCTTAATCCTAACAATTTTGCTAAATAAATGGTAAAGCTTATGTTCTGCAACTGAGATTTTGAAGCCATTTTGGCAGGTTTTTTTCTACACAATTTTTGAAAATGAACTTGTACAGACAGACACCCCACATATTTAATACTATTTGAAAGATCTTAACTTTTTTTGTTGCAAAAATGGTGATGATAAGGTTACAGATGACCAAAATCTCAACTTTTCTAAATGTTACATCTTCACACTGCCTGCAGACATTGCCATGCTTTAAATAGCTGAAAAAGAGATCTCTTAAATAAGTGAAAGCTCATACAAAACCAAAATTCACCTTTTCTGTTTAAAGCAACAGTCAAGCTTTTTTTTCAAGAAAATCTTGCTTTAGAATCATTGTTAATTTATAAGTTTATCCACATTTTCTGAAAAATTCAACCAGCCAAAGAGAATGTTTTACCGCAAATACCTGCAGGCTACCCAGTCACTATGATACAGTCACTACAGTACATTACTCTAAAGTTGTGTGCTGCATGGTCATTTTAGTACTAGGTATACTACAGCAGGCTGTGGGTGATTTGGAAATTACTCCATAAGTTTTGTTGCTGATATTTAGGCATAAAACCTAGCACCAGGAAATAGAAACATCAGTTTAAAATTTAATCCCAGTGTTTCATGGAGATATATTTACCAAACTATCAGAACTGCTAATGCATACACCTAACACACAGGTTTACTATCAATCTATGACAGTATTTTAGAAATTTCTTTAATACACTCACACTGGTTATGTCATAGCTGTAAATTACACTGTGGCATCACATCTCCTATCATTACACTGTGATACAACATCTAATATCATTGCACTGTGACATCGCATTACTATTACATCTACCAACACACCAAACTGATATTAAACTCACACTGATCCTGTCATCACTGGGGTTGATGTCCACTGACTGGCCCGATAGAGGCTGAGATAAGCCTGCATAAGCTGTGCTGTACCTGGTATTAGATTATCTTGTAACTCCCACTGCAATTTACTATCACTGTTTGGCTAATAGAGGGAAAAAATTGTTGAGAAACTTAAGATGACTACCTTCTTGCAAAAAACATTTCTACCATCAGTAAAGTAACGACAATATAAGATTCAATAAATCAAGACAATACAACACAGTCTATTGTAGACTACACAGTACTGTAGTACTGTGTACACAGTACACAGTACTGTTGTAATGGAGTTGACTGTACTGTGTATGTACTCTGTACACAGTCTACTCCATTACAACAGAAGAATTCAAATGAGGATTACTAAAAAGTTTGTAACCACAAAGGTTTATAACATCTTCATATTTCTCTTCCACAGTGAAGCGAGATAGTGAATAAATTATATTCAATCTTTTTCTGCCTTAGATATAACAGGCTATTACCAAATTAAACAGAGAAAGAGAATGCCACATAACTAAGCCAAATCCAGAAATTATGAGTTTTAACCAAAAGACAATGCAAAGAAGTAAGTTTTACAGCCAAACTTGATGAAGTTTCCAATTAATTGCAACTCAGATACAGCTTGAATGCAGCCTAAATACAGTCTCACTGCATCATAGATGGTCTGACTGTAGCTTGGATACAGCCTGACAACAGCCTTCATAGAGACTGGCTGCAGCATGGATAAAGCCAGACTGCAACCACAATCTAACCTGACTCCAAGTGACTAATGACATACTGTATCAACCATCAAGATTTTAAGTAGTTCTGGACTGCAGGTATACAACTCTATAAACCTGTCAGTCTATTCTGATACAGTACTTCCACAACTCAAACAAACATTTCCTGAAACAAAGTCCTAAAATAAAAGAAATTGATGGTTATTTCCTGAAATTATCAAACAACACCTCCTGTATGCTATTAGTCATTACTTTCTCACTGTTAAACATAAAAGAGGTAGAAGACTGGTCCAACATACAAACTTAAGAAGAAAGGGGGAAAATGTCTTGTCTGTAAAGATCTTGAGTTAACAAAAGTTTTCAGTAAAAAAAAAATTCCTCAAATTCCTGAATTTCTCTTTAATTTTTCTCTTTCTTACCAAAATAACCTGAAATTTCTGGTATTTCGGGAAATTTTTAGATAAGTGGAAGCTTTGTTCTACTACTTACCAACAAACCCATAATTTGCATGATACTCTCCAGCAGAAGTAGGTCAAGGGTGAACTTGAACCGACATTCAGCCATCTGAGTAAAACTGACTGCTAACATCCTTGTACTGGTAGCAACAAACAGCCTGACATCAGGAATGGCAGAGTAAATGAAATCTAGGTGACAAATTATGCAATAAAGAGTGAAGAGTATTAGAATATATCATGCACATAAAATATCAACATGGATTTATTCCTAGTTATTTCAGAACCAATTTGGAAACTGTTTAGAATGTGGTAGCAAAGTAAAACTGTGGTCTCTTTCGAATGTTTCTCTACAGTCCCTTCTGGAGGGTAGAGTCATCCTGTATTGTTTAACTGCAGTTACACATTTTTACGACTGGAAGTCAATAATGTTGCAAAAAAAAGGTCAAATTAATACTACAAGGGAAGAGAGACAAAAGAAATAGTGAGCCTGCATTAGGTAATAATTAAAACTCTTCTCAGAATTAAGGAGACCTTTTTCAAGTTTGCATGATTTCCTTCTTAATCAGTCCTCCCTGTTCAAGCATTTCCAACAAAGATATGGCACAAGTCAACTGCTTTGCCAAGATGCATCCTCTTGCCTCCCTCACCCCAGCCCCTAGCTAGCTTCACTATCACCTTTTTATTCAAACTTTCTCCTAAATAAGTGAGACACATTTAGCATGATTTAAATGAAAGATTTCAGGATCAGGAAGTTTCTTGGGCTCATTGAAGACCCTATACCAGATTGATAGTGGACGAATACAGGCAGGATTTGCCTTCTCTTTTTGACAGTTACTCAGAGGGAAAGAGGCAGGGGTGTCCTTATCACAACAGAGATTGCCACTTAATGTCCCCATAACAGACTTGAATGTACTGTATCCCATCTTCAGCCTCTTTCCCACAGGGTGGGAGGGGCTGGATTGATCCTTGTCCAGCACCACTGCTCCATAGATGACCTGAGCAAAGTGGAAGACTTCCTGAACTGGTCAACTTCCTCAGTGGGACAACTTCCTAAGTCAGACAACCACAACAGGACAAGTTAACCAATTTAACTGCCCCCCACCCCCTCCTCCTCAGCACCACTGCCAACAGTCAAGTCAAACAAGCAAATCTGAGTCACCAGAAATTTTCCAAGTGCTTCAACTGGAGTTTGATCTGGGTACCTTAAGCATACAATGCAGCACACTCAAACACCAAGTCAACTCTTTTGTACTCTGTTTCCAAATAACACCTTACTATACATAAATCTCTACCAAAGACTTGTCACAGGACAAACACCCCTCCCCAAGCTCCACCTCACTGCTCAGCCACATCTCTTAATTACTGAAAGCCACGTACTTAACCTCTCCCCCTCCCCCCCTTCTGAATAACACTTTTCTTTACAAAAGTCTCTACCAAAGAACTGACATGTCACTTGTCTTATTATACCATTTCCAACCCCCACCCCCACACTGACCCTCCTTGTCATTAAAACACTGGGTGGTATATAAAGCACAAAAAAGGTGTATGGAGACAAGCTCACTTTCTCCTTCAACTCTCCTGTTTTTTTATACCTAACAAAACATTCTGAGTTGATCTAACTCACCATCAGGTGGTAACAGGCCTTCAGGTTTACCTTCAGCAAGATCCAGCATCTCTGTAAGGAGTTTTAGAGCAGAGCTGGGCTGGTGAAGATTCTCCAGGGATTGTGTAAGCT
Organism: Holothuria leucospilota; assembly: GCA_029531755.1. NCBI lineage: Eukaryota > Metazoa > Echinodermata > Holothuroidea > Aspidochirotida > Holothuriidae > Holothuria > Holothuria leucospilota. Next base: position 32,502,666 of record CM055961.1, on the reverse strand, counting down.
CACTGATGTCAGGGCTTCAGAACAAAATGACAGAAAAATTGAAGACAAGCAAGAAGAGGTCAAGTTACAAATGGAGCAGCACATCTACAAATATCCTATTACAGGAAACAAATCTCTCACCATGTTTTTTTTTTCTATTTATTTATTTTTTTCTAATATATTTTAGTATTTGATTTTTTTCCATTTTAAAAGACCAAAAGCAAAGGCCAAAGACAAAACAAGTACCCCAAACAAATACCCTGGACAGGTACCCAGGTACTCCAAACAAGTGTTGTTCCCCTTGTGACTCCCACTGGAAACTATTGCCACAACTATGGCATATGGCTCCTCATTACGGGGATTAATTAGACTTGAAACAAGAGTGGCATGGGCTCGAAGAAAAGATTCAGTTGCATACCTAATAAAAGAAGAAAAAACATTCCCAACAAACTGATGGCAAGTTATTAAAAGCTTGGAAAATTGTCAAAGCTACTGTCCTTGTGAAAGCTATTCCCAAATGAACCCAGTTAGACTACATTTCACAGGTACTAAAATATTCCAGTGGAAAAATATTCCCCAGCACCATCACCACCACCTCCCCCCCACACACACACAAACCACCACCACCCCAACCTCCACTCTTAAAAACACCTGCATTTTACTGAGGACTTTGGAAAATGCCAGACATATTTACACACAACTTGATTCAATACTGATGTGAATTACGAAGTGCTGTAGAACAGGTTTGACCAAATTTATAAAATCCATAATGGGTGAGAAAATTTACATCTTTTCTAATAAAACTGTGTCCAAGATGTCCATACCTGCTAAATAGTTTAGAGGCAATGGTCTTTGCAGTTATCTGTACCATGTCTTTAGAACCCACAAGGGCCTCGTAGTGATCCAAAGGTGCCAATTCTTGCAGAATTTTCACAGATTCATATATCTGCCAGATATCTTGTGCTAGGCTAACATCTGTATAGAAAAGAAAATATCAACTGAATGAAGTGTAATATCCCAGAATAATGTTTGCGTTTTATGTTTTCATTTCATTACAGATGAGTAAAGGAGTAAACTCTAAAAGAGGTTATGTCGCTTGAATAACATCCCATTAAAGGGGACAGTACACCTCTGAAACATTAAATAAACCCCACTAGTAAGGACATATATGAACTCAGTATTTCAACAGATGTGCTTTGTCTCCGTTTTAGCAGGGGTGGGGAAAAATCAGGAATCTGGAAAGCTCTTTGAGGGGAATTTTTGGTATTTGGAGGGAACTTTGGGTAGTTGGAGGAAAATTGGTTAGGTTTTTACATAAAAACATGTAAAAATTGTAGAACATTGGACTTGCTTGCCAGCAAAAAATATTTTTCCCAGCCCTGCCCTTTAAGAAAAAGGTTAACAAAGGAGTCAACCAAATTATGCATACAATGTGATAATCTGGCTAAAAACAGCCAACCAAATTAGGCATGCATTGCACAATAGTCTGGGTAAAAACTATGTCAGTGTATTATTTCACAGATTTAAGGTGTAGTTATCAAACCTGCCTTTATTTGGTTTGGCTGCTCTCACTCCAGATTTTAAAATATTCACACTTCCCATGAAAGCGATCCCCAGATAATGTTTATTATGTGATCTTTTTGTATTTTTTTTATTTTTCATCGGTCACTGTCAGAGGGGAAGGCCACAAAAGTTGCGGGTGGAACTGACCTCAGAGTAGTTGAATGTTTGCAACAGAGCTCCCTACTGGTGATGCACCAGATTGGTACAATTGGAAGTGATCACACTGAAACACAATGCAACCTCCTACCCACTAGCCAGTGAAAGATGATATTAAACAGACTGGGAGTGAGTGCTTTGATATGAGGTAATTAGGGGAAAGCAGAAAAGAGGTATGGAAATGGAATCATTAAGTATTAAGAAGTACAATAAACCACAATACATTTGTAATCCATTATTGTCTTTTAATATTTTGGCAGCTCTCAACTCACCCTCTTCCTGAAGCCAACTGGATCTACACAAGTCTTTTGGTCTGACTTGATCCGGTGACTGGATCACATGATCCGATGATACTAAAACAGACACAGTGTCCTTTAAAGAGAATAACAAAATGAGCTTTTGAAGTTTCCAAATGCCAATTATATAAAATGGATCATTAAGATTTGAAACAATACAAGAAAAATGACAACAATACATGTGACAACTGGATCTTACTAGATCCAGTGTGTGGATCACATGATCTGATGATACCTAAACAGACACCATGCCCTTTAATGACAATAATAGGAGAAGGCTCCTTAAAGTTTCTCAACCACAATTACAAAGAACTATAAATTAAAGCAAACAGAAGAAAAATGAAAGCAAAGCAAACAAATAAATTACAGGTCAGACTGCAAAATGAAACACCTTCAAATGTAAGGCTTCACTGAACTAAAATGGGCATAATGAATATCACTGAACTTGGATCACAAGTGTAAAGACATCCCATCTGTGTGTCATCTGTATCACTCATCATGTTTGAAATTTTTCCCAAACCAAGAACTCTGTTTATATTCAGATAAATAACAAAAATATGTTCAACTTACCTTTTTGACTATAAAAGTTGCTCCTGTCGACATGTCCCTGACCAATCCACCTGGTTTATCAGCAACCTAGTCAGTAGAAAACATTTCAACTTCAATAACATTTTCCTTATTTATAAAGATTTTAGTAATACCGGAACACTCACTTCCATGAATAGCTTCTGTTTAAAACATTTAATAATTCATTTTACACTACTTGACATACATCAACTGCAAAAGTGGTCCTACTATTAAGGAAGGGAAAAGAAATACTACAACACAGGTCTTCTCCTCTCCTGCTCTGCCTCCTCCCCCCCCCCCAACCTGTATTCTGTCACCAACATAAAGCCCTACCAACTTCAACCTCTGACAGTTCAAATGTACAGGCCACAACTCCTTGTATGTCATTTGATTGAAATGAAATGGCAGAAGCTTGAAGTATAATATAGGAAATGAAAACATATTGTCTCTTCTGAGAACTAAGTGTACACCTTAGACGGTTATTTAAGAAAGAACTTTAAGGTTCACGTAACATTCACCATTTTCATGACAACTGGACCAGCAGGAATTTCAACTTCTCACAAAGAAGTAGCGACAAACAATAAGGAGAAATCAACAACCAACAACATAAGACATGGACGTTCCTTCATGAAATCATTAAGTGTGAGGTGGTGGATTACATTGTAATTTACAATGAGGGAAAACGGTTGATGAGAAAGAGTGAGAAGCACAGAAGGTACTCAATATTACTTTAGGGGTCAACACTCCTACATATCACAGCCTGTTACCACTTAAGACCCCCAGAACCCCTTCCCTCCCCCACAGACCCCATGAAATCACACACAGTAAAACATACCCTCTGATATTCCAAGCAGCAGGCATAAAATCTAGCCAGGCTCTGTTCCAACAGCTGTCTGTAATCTTCCTGGCTAACCACTCCACCTCCAACCTTTTGTTGTATTTCATTTTCAATGACTCCAGACACTTCTTCTCTCAGGGCATCTACATCACTGTAGATGGTGCTGGTTATGGGTGCAGAACCAACAGCTCGACTGTAAGTCTGACCAATAAAAACGACATGCATTCTAAAACAGTGTTTTCCAATAACCTTTTAATACATACTTTCACAGCATATCATGCCTCAGAAATGAAATAAATTTCATATGTACAATAATTTTGTAACCTGATTTGTGTTTTCAGTTTTGAAACACAACAACCCCCCCCCCTTACCCCTTGCTCTAGAGTAGCGTTACTCAAGATGTTGTCCCATCAGATCATTTCCACTCCCACGAAAAGTTTTGCCTACCACTACTACTCCAGGACTCACAGTGTATGGCACATCACCATTATTTACAGCCAACCAAAGTGTGGCATAACCCTATTGTTATGTTCACACTTCATTTGCACTCCGGACTTACTGCTTTATTGAACAGTATGTGTGTGTTCAAAGCCACCCCTTCCCCTTCCTTTTTTTATTTTTTTTTTAAAAAAGTTTGTAGAATAAATTTCAAATGCAAGAGAAGCCTTCAGCTATTGCTTATAGTTTCATTATCTCAAATAGTGTAAGGATTCAACTTAAGTTAATCCTAGCAATCTTCTAGGTAACAAGTAGTGTTCGGTCTGTTGATATAAAAAAATTTGGTGGCAGCAAACATCTAACTAATACTGAAAGAGATGTATACAGAAATGCCAATGGACAGTACCATGTGGCCCTACCCTGCACTACCAATATCTACCTGTCACTATTAAATAAGCCTACATCCCAGCCTATACTTTATTTTCATCAAGCACAGACAAACCTCTTTTGTCATCCCTCCATAGACCCTTTTCCAAATAATAATTACAAAGGATTGTGGGATAGAGTTTGGTATGCGTCGTTTTTGTCAGTGGCATATTACTGTGGCGAAAAACAACGCATACAAAAACACTATCCCATAATTCTTTGCAACTGCTATTTGGAAAAGGGTCTATGGGAAGACATCCACAGGATGATTATCAAAGTAACCAGCACTCAAAACATACTGAGCACATCCCTGTACAGGGCTGACTGATATTATTCCAAGATTGGGTAACTTGTATAAAACCTCAACAAACTGGAAAGAATAAGCACAAAATCCTTGCTTTTACTCATAGGAGCAATTGGAAATAAACTTTTTACATTTTGTGAACAGATACTTACAGTACATGTAAATCTTGGGCAAAATGACAGATACTTACATGTAATGCTTTGGCAATGCAACAAGTAGAGAATCGACCAGGATAGAATATAGCATCCATGTAAGCCTCCTGGAAAAATAGAATCAAAACAAAACATAGTCATAAACTATATACTATGTTGAAAGCCTGGATATAACCCTGGAATAAGTACAAAAACGGCTGTACAGTTTTAAATCTCTGACTGAATTTTATCCCTCAATTTTCAGAAAGCCCTAGGTAACTTAAAATAATAAATGCATATTTCTAGGATTGTGACCTTGCAAAAATTACTTGCAGAACAATCACACTTGGAACATACATTTAGTAAAATGCTACTAGCTATTAATCCCAAAATTCTTTCTTTTTTTTTTTTTTTCCTTCCCCAATTTTTATCCATCTTGCCTCCTCACCATTGATATAATACAAAGATGACCAATGAGGAAGGCAGTGGTAACCGGGGGGTTTACTGTCTTCTACAGTTGCTTCAGTCAATAACTACCCACTGGCAACCATTTTCACTAGATATAATTGTTACTAATCCCTAAACAATCACATTATTTTTAGATTAAAGGTTTGATTGTTTTCCTACACATTCACAGCCATATTTATTTCCCATTAATGGAGTCAAAGGTACAGGGGCAATATTAACACATCGTCACACATGAATAAGAACACTGCTACCAAACAGTACTCACCCAAGAAATGAGCAATGTCGATACATGAATTAGTACACTACTATCAAATGGCACTCACCCTAGGCTCCATAGTCACTGGTACCTCTACTTCAGCTGGGGGTGGGGCTTCCCCTTCCACAGTCATCCAACCTCTCCTTTTAGAGCTGTAAAGGAAATGATGCAAATTTTGTTCAATAAAAAAAAATAACTTCAGCCAAAGGAAGTAAGGTATTTCACACCTATTGGAAAAAGCCTGACTGTGCAGATTAACTTCTACTTTGAAAGAAAACTGATTTATGAAAAAAAAACACAAATTTCAGTTTCATTTAAATTAAAAGGTTATTTCTGGTAGGTGAGAGTACACATGGATACAAACTGCATTTACTGTAAACCAGCCTGTCACCCTACCCCTAACAACTACTGTGGGTCTCATGGCTTTCATTCCCTGGGATACATCTTGAAGACAGAAGGACACAAGAAGAGAATAAGCATACAGGTAAGTGACAGTTACCACTACAAATATGGCCCACTGATTCTTGTGTTCAAACCTAGCAACACAGAGAACACTGAGAGAAAATGTCTCACATGGCAAGACCATCTACCCTTTTGTTGTCTTTGCTATTAAAAATTGTGATATGACAAATTTCCCATTGACAAGCATTGGAATCCCAAGGCCCAGGTCACACCCCTAGGCCCAGGCTGCACCCTAGGATGCCAAGGCCAGTTACAGGTATACTGCTATGGTTTACAATGCAGTAGACCTGAGCCTATTTCAGTTTGTCTTATAGCCTAAACAACTTGACCCAATATCATACGACAGTCTTGATGAAAACTTTTACATGACATCTTTGCAAAATTTTAAGGGGTTATTTAATGACCAGCCCCTAAAGGCCAGTATTAAAGTTCCAAGATAGTAGGATATAAGGCTGTCGACAAAAGTCAAACTTAAGGATGAGGCCTTTTCAAGATCTCCAAAATTTCTAACTGTATTTCAGAAACAAAAAGATGAAAATATGTCTTCAATTACAATATCTACTTAACACAACACATCATAATACAATACTCAACAAAATACCAACCTTTTGAATGTAAATTGTTGTGTGAGGGAGTCACCAGTTGGTAGGCTCCAGACTGCTACCAGATCAGAGTCATTCAAAGTGAAGTCAATCAATGTGTGACCTTTGACCCCATAGATTGTCGCCAGATGTTTCAACTGGTATCTGCCAGCTTCAATGAATGGTTGTAAAATAAGGAACTATGGAAGAAGCAAAACCATAACAGGTTAGTCAGGGTTTGAAATATGTTCAAAGAATTTCTCAGATACTTTAGGAATTTTAGGTGGAATGTCGTTTTGGTTTTAAAAATTACAAGAATAATATGTGACAGGACAACTCCCACCTGGACCCCCCAAACTTCCCCTGGGATGAGTTTTCTCTAGGCAATTCAAACCCACTCAGAACATTTCCCAATCATGATGACTGCCCCTCAGAAAACTTCCTTCACACAAAGATTCCGAATAGTTTAGGATGGGAATTATCCAGTTCGTACTTGTCTGATGTGTCTGGGGTGAAAGTGTCCATGTCAAAATTGTCTGGGGAATAGTCTTCCAAGGGTGGGGGTGGTCTGCAGAAAATCACCTAAGTGTGAATTGCCCAGAGAGTTGTTGTCCACAAACCAAAACAAATGCCTCGAGGCCCTCAAGTGTAATATATCTCAACAATTCCAGGGACCTGAACTTCATTCAGTTGTACAGAAAGATCATAATGGAAAATATTACATTCTGAGGAACAGTAAATGTTCACTTTAAAAGCATGATTTATAGATATAGACAACTAAAAAAGTTGGTAGCTTGGTAACATTGTTTTCAGCAAATAATATTTTCAAAGTACCAAAGCTGCTATTTTATAGGTTGTGAACAATTTGCCCAAACTTAGAAATGATGTAAAACGCATACCTCTTGTAATACAATACAAATATTTTGAAGAAGAAAACCTATTGCCAGAGTTTATTGAATGTGAGATTGAATGTGTTCATAAAAGGTATTTTCCATCTCTGTCATGTTAATACAACACAAACACAATATTTTCCTTTTAAGAACAATGCTGACCTGCCAACATTTCAAAACTGGAAATAGGAACACAGCAGCGCAAGTTTGGAGAATCCGCCGGCCTGGGGGTCTGGTCTAAGGGGAGGGGAAATTTTTTGAAGTTTAAATACTCTTAGATTCAAAATGGTGGCATATTTAAGGAATATGTACCAAATTTTTAAACAGGCAAAATTACAAATTTTTTAGGCTGTATTTTAAAAATTTGGATGATTGGTAACTTAGGCCTATGTCTGCTGGAATTGTAGCCTAAACAAAAATGCAAAAATCAATACACCCCATCACAGTGATAAGGCTAAGGTTTTGTTAGTCTATAATGCAAGCAAATTGAACTTTAAACTAGTTCCTGGCAGTGCTGATTACATCCCTTTTTGCATTATGAGTGCACAAAATCAAACTTTCAGATCATGTTACTTGTTACTGTTAGGCTGGGCAGGCTAGGCTGCATGGTAATGTTAGTCATGTTACGTACTTAGCCTAACACAAACTTCATTTAGGCCTAGGCCTATATGTGAACGATTCTTGGCGGGGTTTATGCAATGTATTCAGAAAAAAAAAAATCATATAAAAAATTCCCACCTATTTCATAATCTCCGCGACTTTCGTAGTTCAAAAGTTAGCCCTCAACGTAACCGTTAAGTTCAGGCCTAGCCTTGGCTAGACTACACACATATGCTATTTGGCTATGCCGCACTTTCGCTACGTTACTGTTAGTATGATACGGCGAACTACGGTACCGAAAAACGCCTGCAGGCTCGCAGCTTACTGTCCAAAGTTTAATACTCAAAAAACTTCGTTGCTGGTCTTCCGTTCAAAATTGAACACTGTCTTAAGTACTTTGTTCAATCTTCAAATATTCTTTTTCATCCTTCTTAATCTCAAACAACAGCATTGCAATTAGTCCCACTGGTTATCAAAAGAACATGCACTATGTATTGCGTATATACCATATACGTACGAACCACTGCAGTGGCCACACGGCCGGACTTGACGGTCGGTCCGTAGGCGCAGCTGTGGTGCTTTGATCGTTACGGATATGATTGTCAGTGTGCACATGTCCTGAGACATTTTAGCGCGCACGCCGGATGTCGCATACATAATGCTGAAGTCTTGGTCATAGTGTTTACATATATGTACACGTAAAGCCATACAAGTTCGATCCACGAATCATTAATGAGGTGCGTGACATGCTTTTTAAATAATTATGTTGCAAGGATATTTCTTGTATATTGTACTATTTTGGGGTGGGTGCTAGAAATCGGAACGTTCCAATTTTTTGCTGTGTACGGACTCAAAAATCGGAACGGTTCCGATTAAATCGGAACGGTTGGCAGGTCTGACAATGTACAGCACACACACACACACCCATACGCACACTCGTTACCTTACTGGGTACTGGCACAGGACCCCGCAGGGAATGCAAGGGAATTTCCCAGCAGCGAAGCTGCCCGTGAAGGAGCCGAGTAGAAGGACGTGCTTGAGGATGGGCTGCTCTCCAAGGCAGGCACGTGCACCCGCAAATGACTTCTCTTTGAAGTGACCGAATTGTCGGGCAGCTACACCAGTTTTGAGCTCCGCGTGAGCTAGGAAAGATGCGCGAGAGCGGAGCTCTCGCCCGCTGTGCCGGTACCCGCTAAGGCCACGTTGGTGAGTGCACCCATACACATACCATGACTGTACACACCACGGGGGCACCCACACATACACACACAGAGGCATGACACCCCCTTGTCGACCTACAGGCAAGACAAAGTAGGTCCAGAAAGTGTTTGACTGTGGAGCTTGTCTAATTATTTTCTTACCCCAAACGACCCTGTTTTATATTTTTCTCTTGGTGCTATCAAGATGACCTCTTCATCCCTAAAGCCTTCCCCAATGCAAATACCCAGATCAGATGAAACCAATTACACCTTAAAACAAATATGTACTCTATCTACATATAACAATGTTCCATTCAAAAGTAACAACATGACAATTGAGAGGTAAAAACTCTTTATCTTCTTAAGGTTACCTTAGGCTATATTAAAATGTATCAGACTTTCCACAACTCTATTCCTCCCCCACCCCCCTCCCCACCACCACTCCCTAACCATCACCATAATTGCTGCTGCTATTCTAATGGGTATACACCAAAAGTATCACAGACTGTTACTACTTGCAAACTCTTCCACTGGGCAGTACAGGATAGCTGCTTCTATGTTCAGAGTCCTTCATATGACATGAATCTTGATTTGGGCCCAGCCTTCTAACTAATACATTAATGCCTTAACACAACCAGAACTAGTTAGCAATGAGACTGTTCAAGTCAGGGCAAATTTATTTGGTAGCAAACCTGTCTATACAAAAATAATTATTGAGAGCAAAGTTTTCATTTTTACATACCCATTTTGCCTTGTTGTGAGTAGTTACCCATTCATTAGATTTTTACACACTGGCATTCACACTGCATTGCATTTTTACATTGTGCATTTTAGCATAGCATTTCATGTGCAAAGAAAGGGGGTCACATTTTGTGCTGCAGTGATGGCTACTTTGAACACTGACCATAACACAAAGCAACAACTGTCATAGAATCTTACCACATTAGATTTGGACAAGCTTAAGAAGACGCCTAGAATTGGGTTGTGAAAAGGACCACCCTGGGCAACACGGATTTCATGGTGCAGAAGAGGGGGCTCCTCAGTGACCTCTGACCCACTTGACAAGAGCTCCATGAGATCCAAGGATATAATACATTCATTATTCTGCAAAGAAAAGGTACGAAAATGATAGCTACCAACATAATCAATGCAATATTGTCAAGAAAGTTTTCACAGAGAGACACCATGCTATAGAATAGCAGTGGTTGAAATGACCAACAGCACAAGGCTATGCCGCCACCCCTTCCACTTTGCCATTTGTAGTAACCCACTTTATAAGAGCTGCATAAGGTCTAAGGAAATAGTAAATTTCTTGTTCTGTTAAGACAAGGTATAGTGTTAATAGTTAATGACACAGGTACTGTCGTACAGTGAAGGTAGTATCCATGGAGAGACTGTCAGTGTTCTCCACAGATTACAAAACAAGAAGGGCAGCAATCAGGTGCAAAGCACGTGCACGACGATCAAAGGGGGAGGGGTTTGATAGGAGGGGGCTCCCCGTCCCCTCCGAAAATTCTGAGATTCGATTCCACAAATGGTGCCAAATGGTGTTGCATAACTGGTTATTTTTTACTCATTCTTTCTCTGATACTTAGGGAGCAGTGTGGACATTCTTTAACTATAGAATTTAACTGCTAAAAAATACTATGAGAATAGTTTGAGGGTGTGTTTTTAGAGGGGCAGATTAGTTTTTTGGAGGGCTGCAACTATTTTTGAGGGGCAGAAGCCTAACGACCGTTATGCATTATTTCTGATTTGTGAACTTTGGCTTCAATGGATGGTCTTTATACCCAACTTTGGTGCCCATGCCCTTGATGCCCTTCCAAGGACTTGGCAACACTGACAACTTCCTGCTAGCCAAAAGGCATTTTGCAGGGTTCCTACACTTTCTAGGGAATCAATTTTCATGACTTTTCCAAGACTTTCCCAGGACCAAATTAAGAATTTCCATGAACTTTTTCAGCAATTTTCGGCAAGCAGGCAGTATTAAATTTGAGGTGAAGAGAATACATTTTGATATTACAAGTGAGAGTACATATTGATATTACTGTATGAGTGAGAATGGAACTATGTCATTTTGTGAAAATTTCCATGATTTTCCGGACTTCAGGCAACTTCCCTGAATTTCAAGATTTTCCAGGCCTTGAAATAATTTTCCAAATTTTCATAACTTTTCCAGGACCACGGGAACCCTGATTTTGTCTTGCCTTTTGAGTTCTCATTTCAAGCCCTGCAATAGCTACCATACAACAGTGTGATATCAGATTTCTTTATATCATAAGGCTACAACCTAAATACTATACCAAAAGTTCTTAACTGAGTGTGCTTCATGTTTGTAACGTAGGATTTGAATTAAGAATGAGAGATGAACATTTGAACAGAAATGATCCTCATAAGTAAGTAACACAAATGATGCACATGTTGAAGCTAACCAGTAAGGAACTTAAAAGTGAAATACTAACTATATGGTATTTAAGGTTTCCTTCTGCACAAGGCTTGGGAAACAATAACTCTGAGATAAGTATTGGTCAAGGCTGACTGATATGGCCTTTACTACCTTATTACAGCCTAAGTAAATAATTTTCAACAAATTTAGGCTATAGCCAAAAAATTACTTTTTTTTTTTGTCATTAATTCACAGCATATAGACATTCTTTTTACAATTATCTTGAGAAATATCAATCATCTTCAAACTTTAACAAACTTGACATATTCTTTGCTTAAATCTAGTCTCATACTCCAAAAACTTACTGAACAGGACCAGGCCCTTAACCTGTGATCTCGACAAATAGTGAAAGCTACAGTGTGTTGCTCAAAGGGATGTACAACAACAGAATGAGGAGTGTCTGGTGCTTCCTGACCTCGTCTGTAAAGAAGGAAGAAATAATGAAATAAATGATTTAATAAATAGCATACATCATTATGCATGTTTCAATTGCATGTCGCATCCTACAACTCCTGGGAAAGGTGTACCAATGTGGCAGATATTCACTGATGGTGTACCCATCTTGCAAAATGGGCACACCTTTGAATGGCATTGACCCACCTTGATAATATTTTATACCAACCATCTGTCAATAGTGACTAACCTCTTGACCCACCCAGGGGAAATGAGTCAGCACAAACATGGACGAACTTTGACACACATGTTACTTTTGTGCCCTACCACAGGCGAACAATGAGTTACCCCTGGCACATGTACTCGTAGACAGCACACAACCTCAAATGACATTTCTCATCCATAAACATCATAGAATGTACATTGACATATCGGGAAAAATGCTAAGTTTGTACGTTTTTTCCCTATTTTGATAGGCACAACATTACTTGAAGCAGTGATCACACCCCCAGCAGCCTTGCAGTGATCTGCCGCTACTGGTCGACACCGGTCAGGCCCAGCTGGGATGCAGAAATGCCGACCACCACTAGGCTCAGGAAAGGCTATTTCTGACCAGTACTGGTTTCAGATAACAGAGTATATGGAATAGTTGTTTCTTACTTCCCAGCATGTTACCCTATCATGATATACTTCCAACAAGCCACCAATCAACAACTTGTTTCACAAAGAGCACAACAGTGTTCACCATAGCAGCTGAAAATGTGTTACATGTAAGTCTGGTGTATTTTTTTGTATTCATATGGGAGAAAATTTAAGAAGTTTGGAAACTTATCTCTCAAACCTATTTGGTTCATAGGACATTGTGCATTATATCTTTTTTTTAGACCCTTGTTACAGGCCCACCCAAAAAAACTGCTGGCACTCTTGGGCAATACCCTGGACTTGTCCTTAAAAATCTCAAAGAATGCAGTAGAAAGATGGGATAGGGATGTAGTTTTAGCAGGGTGGTTGAATGCACTACATTAGGTCTGCACTGTACAGTGCCCCCCTCCCACCCTCTCCATCTATCATAACCATTGCCATAAATGAACAATTTCAGCATCTCACCTCATAGCACCAGGAACAATACCAGACCAAAGTCTTTGCATGATGGATGCTTCTCTCACCTCCTCCTGGAATGAAACTCCTGGAAGTCAAAGAAAAGATTCAATAAATAGGAAACTAATTCCATGTACAGCATATAATGTTTGAATGTTACCTCATGTAATTTCAATATGGACTGTTTAATAGACACTGTACATATTATTTGGAATTTTGTATATCACCAAGATACCAGAGCCCTTTAGAAATATTACCCTTACGATAATCAGGGATAACACCTCCAAGAGAGTCCTCCAGACAGCTATACTACAAACAGCATAAAATGACAGTCTACTACCCATTTAAACCCTGGATTGGGAGAGGCAATGGAGATAGAGCATCAAGACTAAGAACACAACAAAACAAGAGATGCATGGGACATCTGGCCAGATAGTGAAAAGTTATCCAGTTCTGGAAAGATCCTTAAAGAAATCTGGCAGGATTTTCTCAAATTTTAGCCAGAAATACATCCGTTATTGAAAGATACGGGTAGCTTCATCTTTGCAAAAGTTTTTTTGTCTATGTTCCATAGTTAGTAATTGTCCCAGTAAAGTGTTGTGTAAGTTAGGTTAGGTGGTCCCAGTCCGTTTTAGCATTGATGACAGTAACAATACTTCCATTTTGTTTGTCTTTTAGAGAAGCCTTTTTGAAGAAGTCCAGACTTAGTGGATAGGAGCTAACAATGAAAACAAATTCAAAGTAACCCTATCCTTGCAGTCATCTCACAGGACCCAGGCACACTTACAAATGTCATAATGTATAAATATCTAAATATCTACAGTCATTACTTTTAAGGAAGCCTTTTTGAAGTAGTCCAAACTTAGTGGAGCTAACAATGAAAACAAATTCAAAGTAACCCTATCCTTGCAGTCATCTCACAGGATCCAGGCACACTTACAAATGTCATAATGTATAAATATCTAAATATCTACAGTCATTACAGCATGTACAATTTTGAGTAACATTCGTAGTGACATTTATCACATACTGCCACTCTGACAATCTTAATTGATTTTTGTTGTTCAAAGGCTAAGTCACAGTGTTTCCAAGTAATGTTCTACCTGCATTATTCTAGAGTGTAAACAGCACAAATCACACTGTAGCATCATCACAAACTTTATCTGGCCGGATTTGGACCACTATCCCGCAAAATCTGGTTCCAGCCAGATCTACAAATTTGGATCCAGTGCATCCCTTACCAGAACCAAGTAGGTAGGAACTGAATGAGCAATTACTGGATCAACACTCTGTCTTAACCAGCAATTGCTTTTGCGAGTAGATCAAGCTAAAGGTCCATGAATAATGTATTACCTTTGAGTCCAATGGGAGAGAGACACACCAGCAACAGGCTACCTCCTTTAGTCCCTAAAGCAAACCAAGCTTTCCCCTCTGAAGTCAGCCATGCTGAACTACTCTGGAGGTCAAAGGCCACAGACCCTCCATGATTAAACTCATGAAAATTTGAAGCATCTCGGAACTGAGTCACTGAAGCATTGGCAAAGATGGATGGAATGGGCACTGTAGACTGCTGAATATCCTTGTCAAGGGAATAGAGGGTCAAAGGTCAAAAAAGATATTACAAAAGCACATACTCATGAATATTCATATTTATGATGTTCACATTAAAAGAAAAGCAGACTTACAAAGAACATTATGTATGTTTATTGAGGAAGCCCTTACAACTGGAAGAGGGCAGTATTGTTAATGATATTATGACACAAGTCACCACTTCAAAAAGTTTGCTGCAGCTTTTATTTAGGGGGAAAATGTAATTTTGAGGAAAGTTTCTGCATACCAGTTACTGGTAACGCAGTTAATGATTTGAGTTTGGTCAGTCTCACAGCTGTAATTAACTCTGTAATAGTGAGTGATGGGCAACTTTGGAAGGCACGCCAGGTATCCGACAGAGAAATCGTTCATCAACCTATTTTCTTATCACCCAATATTACCCTACCATGGAATCACCATTGACATCACCAGTACCAATGTACAGCAACTAACAGTACTGACAGTTCATGTACTCTTGTACCAATACCATATAGATCTTATGCATTTATATCACACTGATGTCATTTTGGAGGAAGACAATGAAGCACACGTTCACTCATGGCATAGATTTTTCACGGGGGTGTAGTAGACTTATGTGCGTATCCCCTGATGCACAAATCAGCTGTCTGCATTTGATGGTGAAACTTGCAATGATACGCCATTTTCCTCCAAGCAAGGGAGCACTTTCTGCTCTTTAACATCATATGCATAAGGTCTATTGTATTGTAATGAATAATGTTAGCACAATCTCTCTGCAAGATCTTTTCCTTAACCTTAACACTGTGCACTTACAACAGTAAGACCATACCAACAGTATTAGCTAGTCTTCACAACACTATCTGATATACTGTATTGACTTGTAGGACACCTCAAAATTTAAAAACAGTTCAGTCACTTACTGTTTTCTGTATTTTACTAGGATGGGGAAACAGCAGACGATACACACCACTGATGGTGGTTACCATGACAACAACCTCTGAATATGTCTCCTGAATACAGACCCTTGGAACAATTGGTGTGTCCTGGAAGTTAAGCCTTAGAGCATTGCCCATTAGATTATGTGAGGCTGACATCTCCAAGAGTTCTAAGGTGGTATGAGAAGTTCGCCTTGGGAAAAAAAAGAAGTGGCACGTTTTGAATTCTACCATTAAGACATAAACTATTCTTCATTGAAAATTCGACATCAAAATTCAAAAATATTTTGACAGACAATTGGCCCAGTCTTCCTATTTGACACACAAAATGTGCAGATTTTCTGTGATGTTTCATGACATAATACAGTGTTGCACATTACAGGGAAACCAACTTAACAACATAGATTCTGCATGAAGTGAACAATTCAGTACCAAAATGTTAATGTTTTTAAAATTAGTCATACAGTACATGAATCTCTACATCAGCATACAGTAACTGAAACATGGGACAGTAGAAATTCCAGTTTTACTGTAAGGCATAGACACTGAGGATGCTCACACAACATACAGTACACATAGGCTAAAGCTCAAAGATAATGTAAAGCTTTTATACAAGAAGTGAACTAAATGAAAAACCTCTGTTCTACAAAATCATATCACCTTTGGAAAACTATTAAACATTGAACATTATTTGGTTCTAGAATATTTGTGACTGCATAGTGAAGAAGCAATTGCTTCCCAATCAAGTTATCAAACAACAAGAACACAGTTAAATCCTTTATTTGAATGCATGGTTTACTGTAATTCATGTTTATAAATGCCTTACCAGAATATGGTCCTCTGATACGTGTGGCTGGCATCAGACCTACTGCTAGATCTAGATGGCTGTCTGAAGCAGAAACCACCGCTACAGTCTGGGTAATTAACATCTTGAAGTACAGGTTGAGAGGCTCCTGAATTAAAAAGTAGAATCAACTTGGTTTTACAACTCAATAGCTTTGATGGCACCTAGCTGGCACCAGGGCTACAGTATCTTGCTACACAAACATTTCACATTGCAACAATTGCACACTCCTTCCTTGGATTTCCAACAATACAGTAAATTAACCAGAATGCAAAAATGCATTGAGGTTTCGATGATATATGTTCTATTCCAAATAAAGCCATGATGTCCCATATCTTTCAGTCAATGGTCAAATGCTATCTTAACATGTTGGAAAAATACAGTTTTGTATTCCTATTTAGTCTTGGGAATTCTTGGGAAATTTTGCTTTTTTTACTTCTGGTGACCCCAGATGACCTTTGACCTCCACCAAAAAAAAAAGGGTCCATCTTTTCACCATAACACATCCACATACTAAGTATAAAATCTATCCAAGCTTTCTTCCTTGAGAAATTGTGTTAACAAGGTTTTCAGTGTTTGACCCCTGGTGACCCTAGATGACCTTTCAACTCCACCAAAAACAATGGGGTACATCTTCTCACTATAACACATCAATTTACCAAGTATGAAATCTATTCAAGCTTCCTACCTGGAGATATCGTCTTGACAAGGTTTTCAGACATTGACCTCTGGTGACCCCAGATGACCTTTGACCTCCACTAAAAGCAATAGGATTCATCTTCTCACTATAATGCATCTACATACTACGTATGAAATCTATCTAAGCTTCCCACCTGGAGATATCGTGTTAACCAGATTTTCAGAGTTAAACCCCCCCCCCGACCCCAAATGAACTTTGACCTCCACCAAAAATGATAGGATTCTTCCTCTTACTATAACACATCTACATACAAGGTATGAAACTTATTCAAGCTTCCTACCTTGAGATATTGTGTTAAACAGGTTTTCAGGGTTCACCCCCCTGGTGACCCCAAATGGCCTTTGAACCCTACCAAAAATAATAGGGTTCTTTCTCTACCTATAAGGCATCTACAAACAAAGTATGAAATTTATCCAAGCTTCCTACCTGGAGATATCAGGTTAACAAGGTTTTCAGGGTCTGACCCCTAATGACCCCAAATGACCTTTGACCTCCACCAAAAAAAAATAGGGCTCTTCCTCTTACCATAATGCATTTACATACAAAGTATGAAATTCATCCAAGCTTTGTAACTGCAGATATTGTGTTAACAAGGTTTTCAGGGTTAGACCCCGGTGACCCTAGATGACCTTTCACCTCCACCAAAAGTAATAGGGTTCTTCCTCTTACCATAACGCATCTACGTACAAAGTATGAAATTCATCCAGGCTTCCTACCTCGAGATACTGTGTTAACAAGGTTTTCAAAGTTTGACCCCCGGTGACCCCAGGTGACCTTTGACCCCACCAAAAACGATAGGGTTCTTCCTCTCAATATAGGGCATCTATGTACCAAGTTTGAGAACTGTCAGAGCTTCCCTTCTTGAGATATCGTGCTAACAAAGTTTTCAGGGTTTGACCCCCGGTGACCTCAGATGACCTTTCATCTCCACCAAAAATGATAGGGTTCTTCCTCATACCATAACGCATCTACATACAAAGTATGAAATACATCCAAGCTTCCTAACTCAAGATATTGTGTTAACAAGGTTTTCAGAGTTTGACCCCCGGTGACCCCAGGTGACCTTTGACCCCACCAAAAACAATAGGGTTCTTCCTCTCAATATGGGGCATCTATGTACCAAGTTTGAGAACTGTCAGTGTTTCCCTTCTTGAGATATCGTGTTAACAAAGTTTTCAAGGTTTGACCCCCCCGTGACCCCAGATGACTTTTCACCTCCACCAAAAATGATAGGGTTCTTCCTCATACCATAACGCATCTACATACAAAGTATGAAATTCATCCAAGCTTCCTAACTCAAGATATTGTGTTAACAAGGTTTTCAGAGTTTGACCCCCAGTGACCCCAGGTGACCTTTGACCCGCACCAAAAACAATAGGGTTCTTCCTCTCAATATGGGGCATCTATGTACCAAGTTTGAGAACTGTCAGTGTTTCCCTTCTTGAGATATCGTGTTAACGAAGTTTTCAAGGTTTGACCCCCGGTGACCCCAGATGACCTTTCACCTCCACCAAAAATGATAGGGTTCTTCCTCATACCATAACGCATCTACATACAAAGTATGAAATTCATCCAAGCTTCCTAACTCAAGATATTGTGTTAACAAGGTTTTCAGAGTTTGACCCCCGGTGACCCTAGGTGACCTTTGACCCGCGCCAAAAACAATAGGGTTCTTCCTCTCAATATGGGGCATCTATGTACCAAGTTTGAGAACTGTCAGAGTTTCCCTTCTTGTTAACGAGCAAAGTGTCACAAACACACACACATACACACACACACACATACATACACACACACACCCACACACACGCACATACACACATACATACACACACACGCCATCATGAATGCATAGGTTTCTCTTATCATCGAAACCAATAATAGAGATCTGAAGAGTTCATAAAGATAAAACAAGCTGGATGATACAGTAGATCTGAACATTAAAATTACAGACCTGTACTCAACTTTATGCACCCACTGTTTCACCCAAGTGACAACCTGCCCAAATCACCTTGTCTCCCTCTACAGTGCAAGTATGCCCTGAGTAACAGGTACAGTATATCATGTACTGTAAAGCTCCCTCCATCAAAGGAATACGTAATCAGAATTCTCAAAGTCCAAAAATTCAATAAAGGACAGTGTTCTGCCCAGGACTGCTGGCTGACAACTCTTTTCCTGGGTCTCAATGAACAAGGATCTAAACATAAGCTGTGGTAAAGGTTGCCCTGTATATAACAAAAAGGTTGGGGAAACACCTTTCCAAAGAGGACTACTTTTATTCCAAATGAAGACAAGGAAAGAACCAGAGTTTTTACATTTCCAGTTGCTATGGTAAACACTTTTGTTCCCTTCATCAAAACAAGTTGATAAATAGTGTCTTGGTGGAAGTTTATCAAGATGGGATTCATGTAGGACATTAAAAAAGACAACGTACTGTACTGTACATACAGGTAGCCTGGAAAGCTGGAAAGCAAGAAAGTGGATACTACTACTGTACAGTACTTTATCTCCTCTGCTGTTTTAAATCAGAGCCAGTCAGAAACGGCACTTTCTGGGCTCAGTGGTGGTTGCCTGCATCCTGCTCCAGACAGACCGGTGCCAACCAGCAGCGGCAGGTCACAGAAAAAACATATTTATTTAATAGTTTAACTAAAGTAAGTTACATGGAGACACAACCTTAATAATTACATCAGCCTTATAAATAAAAAAAAATTTAAAATACACTTATTACCCACATTGAAACATGAGGCAAAACTTGCCTTTGCTTACCTGTAAATCAGTCATAGCTACCACAGTTTTTAGGGGAAAACTGCTGTTCCCAATTAAAGTACACAACCACTCGTTCATTACCTCAATGACTGCTATAATTTCATATAAGAGTAATCCTTCCAGGCCTCGATTTTAAGAATATTTTAAGGTTGTCCATTGCACAACCTGTCTGCTTTTTTTGGTTGTCCAAAAGAAAATTTAGTAGCACAAAAGGAAATTTGCAGTAACCCTACTGTCTGTTAACTTGTTGCATGAACTTTGGCTGTCCAATGGTCAACTAGCCCACCATTTTTTGGTCGTCTGTCACAATTTTTGGTCATCACGGGTAACAGGATGACTGTTAAAATCGAGCTGTTTTCTGTGGTATCAGCTATAGTTTGCTAATAATAGCAGCCAAAATACTGCTGCAACACATGCTCAAAAGCGGACACTGTTATATTGCGGTGGTAACCGAAATTTTGAAATTGTTTTTTTGAATGATGGAGAAAATAACAGTTCCTAAATTATTAAATTCTATTCTGTTGGTGTATTCTTTATAAAGAAACATATAGACTTCATGCAGAGAATTTATATTTAATGAATAGAATAATCATAAAAATTGAGTTTTTATGTCACACATTTTCATGGTTGTTGCAGACACCATCACAAAATGCACTGAAACATGCAAGTGTATGGTATTTTTTTATTTTCAGTTCTCTCCATTGTACCTAAATTACTTGCCAGTAATTTCATAACAAATACTGTATGGCCTTCAGGAATTCTCATCTGGGAAATTAGGAAAGTTTTTCCTCCCCAAACAGGCCAAAGTGTGATAGTGCCCCAACCTCATGGAATTACCCTGGACATTTCTTGTACAGCAAAAAAATATACTGTCTTAAATTTCCAGCACTTTCTTTCACCCTTTTGAAGTTACTTCTCGGCCTTAGTTGAAACTGGCACATTTCCGGTCCTCACACACTGCACGCAAATTGTTTAAGGGCTGTCTTTTCACGTTCATTTATCAAGGACTAAGAGACAGGTTAGGTTTACAGTATAGTATGTTGTTTTGTTATCTGACCATAGGTGCAGCTTGATGTACATTTAAAAACAAGCACCACGGGATTTGTGACTGGTGTAAAGGCTTGTGCAATAACAACAACAAAAGCAAGGTACAGAAACAGACAAAACAACTTTGGGCATAGCCTCTAGGCCTAGATCAACTTTAGGCCGAGGGAATGAAAGTCATAGAATACCAGTCCAGGTGACTTACAGTAAGAAAACACATGAGGTTTTTTTACATTATTCATTATAATATTGCAACACTGGTCAATACCTAGGCAAAACGATTCAATATGTCATGATACTTATGCAATTCAAAACTATACAGTAGTTACATTTGCAATACTAAAATGATGTACATGGCTGGCTGAGAATGGTTTTGAGCTGGACCTAGCAGTGTATTTATGAGGCATAGACGATGAAAACAGGTGAAGTTTTTATTTTCAGAAAGCGTTTTAGTTGCAAATTCTGATGAAATTCCAGAGTAAAACATTTTGGCACATTTTTTTTTTCCAAATAATGAAAATTTTTGGCAGCATGTTTCAGCGCATGCAGGCAGTGGATGGTAGGGCCTATTCTACACTACAGAATGACTTTCATTCCCTCAGCCTTATTGTGAAAGAGCTGAATGAAGGAAAATAGGCCTAGGCCTAACACCTTCATTTTGTACATAGGCCTAAGTTGCAATAACAATGCCACTTTCCCAAGATCAAAAGAAACCATGGAAAAACGCTACCCAGGTAGCAATAATTCTACCCGGGTACTCAGTAGTAACAACTAACATCGTCGGTCGGGTACCGTGTTAGTGAACTTACTAATATCCAGATAGGCTAGTGCTTTGCTGAGGATTAACATTTAGGCCTACTTTAACTTTGCACTGCTGCTAGTGGTTTAACATAACGCTAGGCCGTGCTCTGAATCTCAATACGCGTAGCCTAGTAAACAATGTCCCGTAATTTAAAACGAGAACATATTTCTTTTGTTAAGTTTGCACATTTCTTAAATTATAAATCAGCCAAATCATTCAACTGAGCCTAGCGTATTCGTCAGTTTTACCCGTATTAATCGTCAAGTCTTTCCAGTGACAATTCTCTCCTTTGATAAATGAAACCTCGCGGTACACTCCGGAGAGCGCCATTTTTGGTACCAGTTCCAGGTTTCAAATCACCGGTTCGAAGCTATCTTACAAAACCAACCCTTCACGGTGTTTCTATGTTACAGGACAATCCTTCCACAAATGTCTACCAAATATCCTTAAAGGGAAACTAATACCCCAAGTTGTATACACTAGTTTACTGACTCGTGAGCCTAGTGGCCCATTACAAGCATAAGTGGCACTATTTTTGTCCAAATTTTGAACAAATTCATTCAGAATAATTTATCCCCTTAACTCACGGCAAAAAAAAAAAAAAAAATGGGGGCGACTGATTTATGCCCTAAACTTCCGCCCCCTCAAAAATGCGGTAGGGGAAATTAAATTCTCCATCCCCCCCCCCCACACACACACATACACACCGTCATTATTTGTTCGCAGGCTATATAAAGATTCAAAATTTTGCAGTTTTGCACAGTTTGTCCCACCAACTTATATTGCGTCGATTCAGTGGGTAGTCCGTTTAATTAATTGGACCCTCAAATATTCAGGAACTTCCGAAAAGTGCTTCTGGGGTGCCCCTCCTTTCATAGGCGTAGGAAGCTGTTGTTAAGTGGGGCGGGAGTTGAGCGTTGTTTCTGATCACCGTCCAGGGGAAGCCAGGAGTCTAAAGGGAGGTATCTCATTTTCATTCAATTTGGAATGCAGCCGGACGGAGGGTCTGGGGTTCGACTCCTTGCCGGGTCTAATACCAAAGACTTTAAAAATGTAACCTACCCGCTTGGTGCTGAGCATAAGCAATGGAGTAGGGAAAACAAGCCAGTGAGCAACAACTGGAAAAAAGGTCTTGGCCGGCCCTACTTAAACCAATCGGTTCGAAACTGAGCCGTAAAACCTCATCTAACTCTAACTCCACTCAGTTTGGAAAATTTTGAATAGGGGTCTTTATATGCAATTTAGTGCAAATATATTGAACAAATTTTGAGGGAAATTACTGCAAACTTTTGATATTTTTGTCAGAGGAAACAAACAAGGGGTCTATATACTTGATCGAAAGGTTGGACCATGGACGTCCGGAGGGGGCACTTGCCCCTCCCCCCGAAAATCAAAAATGAAAAAAAAAAATAACTTGAAGGAAAAAAAAAACATCAACATTTTTTTATGATACCGCTAGGAAATTTCGAGAACATGAGCTTCAACATAGAAATGATTAGATACAACTCACAAGGTCTGGGAAGTGCCATTTTCAGCGATCTGGGAGGTATTTTGGCCAAAATTTTCTTGGCGCTTTGCGCCAAACTATGGTAGAGCTACGCTTAGGTAGTTTGCCTACAGGTTTCGCTTCTCCCGGACAAATTCCTTCCGGCTACACTCCTGTGTAAGGCGCCAACAACATTTAGCAATCAAGCTCTTTTCTGGGAGTAAACATTTCCCCTGATTTGATCAATTTAAAGTCCCCCCTCCCCCTAATTTTTTTCTGCGGACGCCCATGGGTCGGACGGAAGAATAGGCTACTTCTGCCCCACCATATTTTTGACTGGGGTTACAACCCACCGCTCCCTACGCCTATGCCTAATATTCATTCCTTCTGCCAGGAAGGCTGTGCGAAACAATATTCACCCACCTCCTCCCGGTCCCCTCCTCGCAGATGAGAACAACTTGAAACAACCTGAGAACAACGCCTATGAGAAAAATCAACATATATAAGTCGGATATTACCATGTAACTTGATCGAGTGACAAACGTCTTCATTATGCCGTGCAAGTAGGGTTAGTTACTTAGATGAGATTTAACGAGACACCAACACGAATGTGTTATATAGTGTCAGCTATACAAAAAGGTAAAGTTTACACACGGTTTCAAACACCGTGACGGTTCAAGTTCAAGTTTGGTTTCAAATACAGCTCAAATACGGTGCAAGTCCTTCCCTTTAGTCGCCTCTTACGACAGGCCGGAAATACCGTGGGCATATTCTACAACCCCCAGCCCAGGGATAAAATCTTTAGAAAAAGCCACTGGACATCGAGAGGTTGGAATATACATCCGACTAGTCACAGGAGTAGGAAGCGGGGAGGGGGGGGGACTGGGGGCTAAAGCCCCCCCCCCCTCCCCGCCAAAAAGTGGTGGGATGGACGTATGCTTCCGCCCTTCTCAATTCAAGGACGAAAACCCCTTCTTTGTTTCCTCTGTAAAAAATGTCAATGCATTTACAGTAAGATTCCTTAAAATTTGCCCAAAATGTTGCACCAGTTACATCTAAGGAACCTAAAATATTCCAAAATTCCTCAAAGGAGAGGGAATCCCAAGTGACCCCCAGGACGGTGGCCCAACACAACGTTCATTTTCCCCTCCCCCAGTCGAGAACACCTTCATAACGCCCATGCATTAGCTCCCATCTTCGCACCTTTTTCCGTTGTTTACTGAGAAATAAAAGTTGAAACTTGGGCACTTTATTTGAAATGGCAGATACACTATGATTTTTTTATGTCCTTGTACAACACAAATCAAGCGCCTTTGCTTCCTTTAAAAACTTTGACAAAAATGTTTTATGATCTTGAAAAAATTGCTGTGGCTACGTCACTGAGGGGAGGGCTTGTATCGGGTGATCACTTTTACCACCGGGTGATAGAAGCAGTGGTTTAATTTAAAGAATAGGCTTTAAATTTGAGAAATTTGACAAGTACATGACGAGGTATGAATTAGAGCGTCAACAGCATCTCAAAAGTGGCGGGTGTGGCACGGGGCCCGGGGCCCAGGGGACATGACCAGGGGTGTATATACATGAATTTGCAGGTGGTGTGTGAACTATTTTGGGACCAACTACCTCCCTATTTTTCCATGGGAACAGACGAAAATCAGGGCAGGTGAAAGATCAATTAACTTTTTAACTAACTAGATTAGAGACCGACTTTTTGACACTCAGAGACCGACTTTTGAATTTCAGGGGGCTGTCACACCCCCACCCTCGTATTTACGCCCCTGGACATGACCCTCACTACATACCAAGTTCAAGAGTAAATATGGAAACCCAAGAAGCAAAAAACACGGTCTCACTTGAGGTCCATATGAAAATTTGGAGGGCAAAGATGAACTGGGTGTAATATGAGGAATTTTCCTGTGATTTTAACCCATTCATCGCAAATAGCTGTTTCCACCATTTCGTGTTTGATTTCATTCAATGAGCAGCCATATTGCCCACTTACGAAATCAAACATGTGCCTGCTTTTTTCCGTATTCGGGGTCCTGGAAAATTAGGTGGGAGCAATCCGATCCATTTTGAAATAAGGGCCCAGACATATCCTCTTATCTTTTTGCTGTTGACGCCCATGCAAACTATTGGGTGATCCACCACTTCGTAAATTGAGTGGATTAACTCTAAAATTTTAAATCCCTGAAAATCAGGAACAGTCTGCCTATATATGTAGGTTTAATGAACCGACTGAAATTCCCTTTTCAAGTTTTAAAACATGTTTGTTTGAAATGTCAAACTTTATTAACACATGTGTCGTACCATAACTATAAAAAAACTCGTTCATACCAGAATGCCGCAGTACGGTGGGGTTTTTATTTTTTCTTCTTCTTTTTTTTTTCCATTTTATCTTCAAGGTGATATTTGGTAACCATTAAGGCCTATTTCTCTGTTCAAAATTTTGCCTCTACCTCAGAGCTTCGATCCCTGAAGGCTGGAAATTTCTAGCAGTTTGGACCTCCTAGTGGGTCGAAGAGGGGGGGGGGGGTATAAATGCCGATAGTTTCAAAATTACATAAGTAACATGACAAAAGGATGCCCATGGTCACAAAAACATTTTCTTTGTCATTGTCAGTACCAGTATGCTACTATAAGTAGTGGGTAATGCAAATAATTACCCTCACACCGTTGACAGCAACAAAGTTCTATAGTTGAGGAATAGCAGCAGAAATTATCTGGGGCAATAACTTGATCCGGTGCTTGAAGGGGCTGCTGGAGCTCGATGGGCTCAAAATGAGCGTGAGGTCTAGGGGTCCTCCTTTGGATCCCTGGTGGGATTCAGGGGTAAAGGCTCCGTCTATGGGACAGGCGGTGGTGGGGTGAGGTCTGAACTATTTTCAAAAATTATAGGCATTATACGAGGATGAAGCATTCAACTACTCAAGTTTTGCTTTTTGTTTGATATCAATTAACCCTGTGAATCGATAAATACTGATGATGAAAGACCCATGGACAGTGTTTACATGAACTATCAAAATTTCCTCAGCTTCTGTTGATAATCTTTACTCATTGAGGTAGCTGTGTTACAGTTTTTCCGGTCATTTTCTACAGACTTGTAGAAAAATATTTTCTTCTTACATATTTTTTTATATAATATCTACACAGCAACTTACCCTAAAAGTGGAAACAGTCAAAAAGTAACCTGCCATCATTGCCGTGGGATCTTTTGTTCACGACATAGTTGCATTCAAATCGTAGGATATGTTAAGATTCAAGTAGCACTACGCAGGTTAAAACTGTCCTAGCTTGAAGCTAGCATCCACTTTGTACAGCGAGACTTTAAAACCAGGAATTTAATAGTCTAATAGACGGGTTGGGAAATTCGGTACTTCCGGTCGGGTCACTAGGTCAAGTGTACCATGGCAACGTGAATGTGTTTAGCTCTGCGTGCTCAGCATCCAACACCCGCGCTGGGACACTGTAAGCGTGGTACACTTCACCTTTGACCCATTCCCATATTGTATGGCGTGGAAACATTTCCCAACTCGTCTATTGGAACTCTTTTCACATAACATAACAGGCTAAAGGGCAAAGGAGGGCTAAGGCCCCATAAGATGCCCTGAAGCCCATACAATCTTTACTGAAAACAAACAACCATGCATCCAACACCAAAAGAGCCCAGCCCAATTAGATTCTACCACAGTTATGGAAGAACTTGTCAATGTTAACCTTAAAGCAGTGCACAGATGTGGAGTTAACTACCCACTCAGGCAGACTATTCCACTCGCTCGTTAATAACTCTGTCAGAGAAGCTGAACTTCCTAATGTCGAGCCTTGCAAAACACTTAACTAGCTTCTTACAATGGCCTCGAACTCGAGAATTACTTTGAACCTTTAAATAACTTCAAGGTGACAAAGGATTAATTTCAGAGAGAAATTTGTACACCTGAAGCAAGTCCCCCCTAATCCTTCTCAACTCCAGGGTGGTAAGCCCAATTAAGATGCTTAAGTCTAACATGATAAGGTAGGCAGTGGCGCCGGCAAGGGGGGCATGGGGGCGTGCCCCCTATGAAATTTTTTTGAAAATTTTAAAATGATCCGAAAAGGAGATTAAGCTATAGATTTGTGTAGGGGGTAGGGTGAGGTGTGCTTTAACCGAGTGCTGGATCTGTTTAATAATTTTCTATCACAATAGTTTCTCAAACTATCAGAATTTACGCAAATCCTTCGCAAACATGATCAAAAATTTCGCGCGGTTAACCCTTACCACAGTGTTCCTGTTATCAATATTTTCTGATAGCAACTTCCGGAGAAGCACAGCAGCAAAAGTTAAAAGCTGTTCACGAATTACCAGGTAAAAGACTGGCTTTTTGAGTGGTATGTAACTTTTTTGGGCAATTGAAAGTGTCTCAATGCAGATTCTGAATGCAGGTTTTGTCATGGAAATCTTATTTAATGACAAATTTCGCGCGCTTCGCGCGCATGCTTTACAGTTTGCACTGGCATCTCATGACCGTTATTAAGCCCTTACTCAAAATCCATATATGGCCCAGATATGGGATTTCATATCTGGCCCATATCTGGGCCAGATATGGATTTCATATCTGGCTTGTACAAGAATTGGGCAGATATAACTTGATATAATATAAAGGCCATATATGGCCATATATGGCCCAGGTAAAGTTTCACTTTTATATGGCCCAGATATGCCCCATATATGGCTACTCCATTTCTGGCCCATATATGGAAAATCCATATATGCCACATATAAAGAGATCTATATCTGGCCCATATCTGTGCCATATATGACTCATATAAAACTTTATATGGCTCACTCTTTATATGGCCCATATCTGGAAATTTATATCTGGCCCATATCTGCACCAGATATGGAATTTATATCAGATCGGATAAAAACCATATATGGCCAGATAAAGTTCTATCTGGATCAAGCCTTTATATAGCACAGATCTGCTCTAGTTATGAATCACAGTTAGGACTTATAGTCCACACTCCTCATATATCTTTAATCCATGGATCACCATTTTATCAAGTTATATCTGGCTTTATATGGCCATATCAAACTTTATATACATATCTGGATCATGAATATATCAAGTTATATCTGGCTTTATATGACCATATCAAACTTAATATACATATCTGGATCACAGTTTTATCAAGTTATATCTGGCTTTATATGGCCATATCAAACTTTATATACATATCAGGATCACGATTATATCAAGTTATATCTGGCTTTATATGGCCATATCAAACTTAATATGCATATCTGGGTTATGTTTTAATCAAGTTATATCTGGCTTTATATGGCCATATCAAACTTTATATACATATCTGGATCATGATTATATCAAGTTATATCTGGCTTTATATGACCATATCAAACTTAATATACATATCTGGATCACAGTTTTATCAAGTTATATCTGGCTTTATATGGCCATATCAAACTTTATATACATATCAGGATCACGATTATATCAAGTTATATCTGGCTTTATATGGCCATATCAAACTTAATATACATATCTGGGTTATGTTTTAATCAAGTTATATCTGGCTTTATATGGCCATATTAAACTTTATATACATATCTGGATCACCATTTTATCAAGTTATATCTGGCTTTATATGGCCATATCAAACTTTATATACATATCTGGATCACAGTTTTATCAAGTTATATATGGCTTTATATGGCCATATCAAACTTTATATACATATCTAGATCACGATTATATCGAGTTATATCTGGCTTTATATGGCCATATCAAACTTTATATGCATATCTGGGTTGTGTTTTAATCAAGTTATATCTGGCTTTATATGGCCATATAAAGTCTTTAATCAACCAGATATTTCCAGATATAAAGCCAGATATGGATTTTGAGTAAGGGAGGTAATAATACATGAAACTATAATAACAAGATCTGTAGGGACGTAGCATCAATATGGGATCTTTCAATCTAAGTTGTTGTAGCATGATTTGGAAAGTTGAAATTACGTATTTGCAGTTATACATTTTTAATAAAAATTACCGAGCGCTTTGCATGTAGCCACTATCGGTATAGATGACAGGTGCGTAGCCAAGGGGGGGGGTCGAAGGGGGCATGCCCCCTTAAACATATTTTGGTATTTTTAATGTTTACTTTTACAATATTGCTAGTGTTTCCCCTATGTATATGCGGTAAATAGGCCTGGAAAGTGCCATTTCCAGAGATGTGGGAGGCATTTTGGGCCAAAATTTTCTTGCGCTTTGCGCCAATGGTGGCGCGAAGCGCTGAGAGTCCGTCCTTGGGCTTCGCCCCCCCCCCCCTTGCCAAATTCCTGGCTACGTCCCTGGTAGATGGTGATTTTTAATACACTTACGACAAAAAAGCATTCTGAAACGCGCTTGTTAGTCCTTCACCCCTGTTGCTATACCTATCAGGGAGGTCTAATTTCACCTTCCTGCACCTATACTCTCCCTCCTGCCCGTTCCCCATTGCTGGAAGCTGTTCATCTGGATTTTCGTTCAAAATTAGTAAAAATACGATAGTGTTGAAGTGCTCTGCGTCATACTATATAACTAATATTTGGATGCCAGGTAGTAAGCATTATGTCATTGCTCCATTTTATGTACTTGATCTAGAGCTTCCAAGAGGCCCTATGCAGGTATCTGCCAGTCTTAGATGCTTTTATAATGCACAATGAAGGGGAGGAAAAATTCGTTATAATCCAACAATGTTGCTGTGGACTCCACGCACGTATTTTTGGGAAAAAACTTTGTCTGAATAGAAAGCGGTAAAGTGGCCAAAAGGGAGTCTTCATGAGGTTTGCTGAAAACGTATTCTTCTCTTAGACAACATACTCTCCTGTTTCACCTACCCAAAAATTAGAATTCACTAAATTATGGACATTTAATTTCCAGCTATATATAATCAGCTCCAAAAATATTCCAAAGATGGCACCATTTTGCATCTAAGAAACCTAAAATTAGCAAAAATTTCTCAAAGGGGAGGGGGACACCCCTTCCCCTTAGACCCCTCCCCTAGGACGGCAACTTGATGTAGTGACAAGGGAAAGATACTCACTGCTGTATACAAAACGCAGGGAGCATAAAAATGGGGAATATTTAAGCGTCGCCACTCAGTTGGAAAAAACATCCAGCCAGTCGGAACTGAAGGTAGGTGTGTCACCTCGGGTATAAGGCGAGTGGCTCTCCTCTGAATCGCTCTAAAAGAAACTTGTCCTTTTCATAGAAGGGGCTCCAAGCCTGGGCTGCATAGTCGACAGGTCGAGGTGGGGTCTTACCAACTGCTTATACAGATTTAGTACAATTTCTTTACTAAAACTACTGAAATTCCTCTTGATCAATCCAAACACCCTATTAGCCCTAGAAGCAGCAGCTGCACACTGTCTAGAATGATGGCTTTATATTGCCTGTAATAACTACACCCAGATCCTTCTCAAAAGTCACATCACTCAGAACACTACCATTCATGTTATAATCATAGCTGAAATTTTTAGGACCAATAAAGTAAAGGACTTTGCACTTATCTGCATTAAAAGACATTTGCCAAGTCTGAGACCATGAAAATAACCTATCCAAGTCTTTTTGCAGTAAGGAGGCATCATTCTTATCACTAACCTTCCTATAGAGCTTCGTATCATCAGCGAACTTACTAATACTAGATGTGAGAGAGCTATCAATATCATTGATGAAAATTAAGGAAAGAAGCGGGCCAAGAACAGAACCCGGACGTGGAACTCCTCTTGTAACTTCTTTCCAAGAAGAGAAGTTACCATTAACAACAACTCTCTGAGATCTACCATTGAGCCATGAATTTATCCAGTCAGCACAACTGCCCTTGATGCCTAACCTATGTAGTTAAACCATAAGTCTACCTAATGGAACTTTATCAAAGGCTTTTTGAAAAGCAAGGTAAATGACATCAACACTGTGACCAGAATCAAGAGATAAAGAAACATCCTCAAGAAAGCTCAGTAAATTAGTAACACAAGATCTACTAACCATGCGGCTGTGACAGATTGAGTAACCCATTATCTAAAAGATATTTAAGCGAACAATCCTTGATTACAGATTTCATAACTTTGCACACAGCACTGGTTAAACTGACCGGCCCATGGGCGTCAATCCTGGGGGACGGGGGGACAAGTCCCCCCACATTTCGATGACTGAGGACACAATATCAAATCCCCCCCCCCCCACATTTTCGTAAAAGAGTAGTGTCGTGGCTCTATTTGACTGGCTTTTTGAGTGGCATGCATATAGGTTTGTTGACCAATTGTTAAGTGTCTCGATGCAGATTCTGAATGCAGATTTCGTCAGGGAAATCTTATTTAATGACAAAATTTCGGCGGGCTTCGCTCGCATACGTCACGGTTTGCACCCCTTCTCATGACCATTAAAAAGGCAATTATACATAGAACTATTCTGATCACAACACTCTCCGAAAACAGACATACATCTCCAAACATCTGAAGAGGCCTTGCATCAATATGGGATCATTCAATCAGTGGCGTACGCAGAGGGGAGGGCCATTCGGCCATGCCCCCTCACTTATTCCGATTTTTTTTAAGTTCCTAAAAATACGTAAATTTTTTAACACAAATTTTACTTCAAAAGGTAGCATATTTGACACCAGATTGCATGTAAGGACACCAAATTGTTCAAAATTTTTCAAAGGGGAGGGGAACACCCCATTGGGCCATGCCTTCTCACTGCTGCCTATTTTTTTTTATCTCCTAAAAATACGTAATTTTTAACACAAATTTTATTTCAAAAGGTAGCATATTTGGCACCAGATTGCATTTAGGACACCTAATTTTTCAAATATTTTCAAAGGGGAGGGGGACACCCCAGTGGGCCATGCTGATGCCTATTTTTTAGTTCCTAAAAATACGTTAATTTTTTAACACAAACTTTACTTCGAAAGGTAACATATGTAGCACCAGATTGCATGAAAGGACACCGAATTTTTCAAAAAATTTCAAAGGGGAGGGAGACACTGTCATGTGGGATGGGTGGGAGGATCCCACTGGGATCTTTTCTAACTTTCCTGTAGGTTAATGTACACATTAAAGAAAAAAAAAACAAACTTTTCTTCGATCTTGAACTTCAACTCTCTTTCTACTTTCCTTGGCTCTCTCCTTTCTTCTTTTTCGACTATTTACAAATGAAAAAATGTTGGCTGTATAACAGCCGATAATAGTATACAAAACAAAAACAAAAAAAAATGGAATGCTTTCTCCAGCTAGGCTTCTCGAGGTTTTTCACTCATTAATTATCCCCACGACTTATAAATGAAAGTACTTCAAAACAAATGTTCCATTTCTCAAATAGCTAGCCCTTCGACTTAATACTTCCTCCCAACTGATAAGTTCTTCCACAAACTTGTCAAATTACTACTTCCTTCTTCCCAACAACCTTAATGTTTCTGAGAGGAATCTTTCAGTTCGTTACTGACTTAAATGGGCCTCCGGCAAGTTCCAGGACCATCAGCACTGCAGAATCCTGGCGTTCGTTCCAGTCTGTCCGGCTTCTGGTACGGCCTGTATTAAATGGCTCGCTGTGGAGTGAGTAAACCAAACCAAGTCCAGTATACTGAAATACTAATCATTTGTTGGGCTTCCTCTCTATTTACCCTCTTTTCTCCACAGTCGCTTTAAAGCTGGTCCTTGTGGGGCACGCCCACCATTTTCTTTACAAGGTTTCAACTTCAACTTCGTTACAATTTTCTTTACCTCCTTATAGGTTCTTTTACACATTAAGGTTTCAGTTCTCATGCATTCAAAGCTAGCAATCATACAAACACCCTCTTTAGAAGCCATACAATAGCCTACATGTTGCGTACAATTTTGTAGACATGCCTCAAGTCGTTTGCCTCATATTCAAACCGTATATCGAAATGTTTCTGAACATTTACAACATAAACAACAATACTCTCTGACTTCGCTTTTATTCTACACTTTACCCTCAATTTGGAAACTACCGATAACTCGTATGAAGACTCGTCGTATTCCCACTACTTTCAAATATACCGATAACGAACAAGTACAAAGAAACTATACCCTCCTACTTTTTACGATACAACTCTCTGCACATGATTTCTTCACAAATAATTCAATTAACTTACATTTTGGCAGAAT
The DNA here is from genome assembly GCA_029531755.1 of Holothuria leucospilota. Classification (NCBI taxonomy): domain Eukaryota; kingdom Metazoa; phylum Echinodermata; class Holothuroidea; order Aspidochirotida; family Holothuriidae; genus Holothuria; species Holothuria leucospilota. The sequence goes on along the minus strand of CM055961.1, from coordinate 32,469,262 downwards.
GTGTGATGACTCGCTCCACAGTCGTACGGTACATCAATGGGCCAGACACGCCCGTCTCTCACCCGTCGGCCACTCGTGGAACCCCGGCAAACGATGGCTCACAGCGACAGCCTCACATAAAATTTACGAAATAGGTGCTGCTTCCCGAGGATCTATATTTAATTTCTAAGTTACCCGGACCTTCTCGTCACCTAGACTTAGCCTATCCTCCTGCAACAGTTTAACAGTTTTACAATTTGGAGGCTTCTCTCCCGCCGACTATTTCTGCACGGTGACTCGGAGCAAAGTGCTTTCTAATTTCCAGCCAACACGTAGCTACCTATCTGCACCCGTTCACCTCAACTAATCCCCATTGTTACAGCCCTGCAACTATTCGCCCTGACTTTCATAAGCAAGTAGTTACGTAATGAGGGACGTTGGAATGTAGAACGTCCTGTGACAGACACCCCTCCCCTTAGACCCCTCCCCCAGGATGACACCTTGATATAGTGACAAAGGAAAGATCCCCACTGCTGTATGCCCCCTGTGGACTGGGGGTTGTAGAATATGCCCACGGTATTTCCCGCCTGCCGTAAGAGGCAACTAAAGGGTAGGACTCGCACCGTATTTGAGCTGTATTTGAAACCAAACTTGAAGTTGAACCGTATTTGAAACCGTATTTAAACTTTTTCGTTTTATCTAGTTGACACTATATAACACATTCGTGTTGGTGTTTAAATCTCATCTAACTAACTAATCCACTGCTGTATACAAACGCAGGGTGCATAAAAAGTGCAGTTTACGCGCCGTCACTGCAGTTAGTGAAAACATCCAGCCAGTCGGAAAAATTAGAATTCACTAAATTATGGACATTTTCAGCCATATACGATCAGCTCCAAAAATATCCGAAAGATAGCACCGTTTTGCACCTTAGCAGCCTTAAATTAACAAAAATTTCTCAAAGGGGGAGGGGGAGGCCTCCTCCCCCAGGACGACACATTTATGTAGTGACAAAGGAAGGATCCCCACAGCTGTATACAAACCGCACAGCGCATAAACAAAGTGCCATTTACACGCCTCCATGCACTCAGTTGGAAAAAACATCCAGCCAGTCGAAATTTGGGACCTTCACACCCCCAAACATGTCACATTAGCAACGGGCCTGGTCGGGTCAATGATCTCCGACAATGATCCACGCTGCGAAGCGTTGTTTCAGCTATTTTGTGACATGATGAAAATAACATCTTCAAGTAATTCCGTGGACTCCGTGTATTTCACCTGGCAGATCATCTATGATGGTCATGTTAACTTTGAAATGATAATTCTTATTAGAATAGGGCGTCAGTCATCATAAGGGGGGGGTGGGGTGGGGTAAGGAAAGGGCCTATAGGAAGACACTCCTCTTCAAAACCAAAGGGATTGATTTGTGCTAAGCTAAGTCCCCTGCCCCCCCCCCCCCCCCCACACACACACACATTTGAATACGGATTGACGCCCCTGGACCCGCCTATAATTGCAAGGCAAGCTCCGATCCCCCGTTTCAAAACTGGACTAACATTAGTTTGTTACATTACTTTTAATGGAGTAACATTACTTTTAATATACGTTTTTTGATGACTTTCTAGTTTTCCGTTCAGTGCATTTTGTCGAGATTAGAGGGAGCAGAAAGCTATCAGAAGCTCTGTATGGACCATAGAGCAGTTCCAATATCCTGCTCTATGGTATGGCCGAAGCCAAAAAAGCTAGCTGTTACGCAGGCTATTTGCATTCACGGTAGCGTAGTTTTTCTTTCCAGGGCGAAAAGAGCCAATTCCTTTTTTTTTTATCTTAACCATAAAATCCTAATTTAAGCATCATTTTTCATGATTTCAATGGAAATTTCCGAAAATCGTCCCCATTCGTCCTTTGCCAAAGAAAAAAAAATACTTCAAACTGCTTGGCTTGATGTACGAGACTATCTTTAGTAACATTATGCCTACTATGTAGAGGAATAATAAGTCTGAAACGTATGCCTTGCAGTACAGTTCTATCAACATAAACAACAAAATGGCAGCCGCCGTAGACAGTTTTCATCTTCTCTTCAATCAAATATCAAGAACGTTGCAAATTTATCAAGAGGGGTTAGCTCTATTAGGAGCCTACCTCGTAGCTGAGAGGACAATTGCAGTGCTATGTGGAGCTGAAGAAGCCCTTAGAGTGTACCTGTTCCCGAAACGGCGTCGTAATTTTGTTGAAGAATATGGGCCATGGGCTGGTAAGAGTTTCCTGGTGCCTGACGTTACAGCACTCCAGTATTATCTAGGCCTAGGCCTACTGTAGGCCCAACTTTACTGCAGCCCTAGCCCTTGTGCAACGGAAACAGAGTGCATCGTTCAAGGGCCACAGCAGACCCAGCGGCTAGGAGTTGTGTCAAACATAGGCGTACGAGGCGGGGAGTCTGCAGCCCTCCCAGAGCAAGGAAAATGCTGATTTCAGGGCACTGACACTTGTATTTTCAGGGCAAGGGGCAGTGCGGCGGGCAGCAGCATTTGCCAACAGGGCAAAATGCTTATTAGTTGCACAACGTTGTTTATTTCGTAGGAAATCATATCTCCCAAAATATCTTTCTTTATAGTTTGTGGGGGTGGGGGGGGGGGACATCCATACCCATCATGAGGATAACAAGCCTGATACTAATTCTGCTCACACCTTTTTGTTTGCTTCCATGGGTGAATAAACACTAAGTAGCTTAAATTTAATCCTCTTAGAATTGAAGCTACATTTCCTTTACAAGTTAAGTAGCCTGCACTTGGGCACTAATTCCTTTATGCTGACCAAACAAAAGGGCTTAGGCTATTCACTTGACCACCATTCTGTTCACTGAAGATTAAGTAATAACTTATAAGAGAGATAACTGTTTGTTTTCTGTAGCAGAAACCTTAGCTTCAGAAATCCACTGAGAGGAGGAAAGTTTTGGAGGATTCAGTATCGGGGCTGAGAGCAGCATGGTCCTGAGTGTTATCGTGGTAAAAGGGGAAAATCAGGGCAATCTGCAAAATTTTCAGGGCAAACACCCTCCGCCACTGCGCCCACCCCCGTGAAATGTCCAAATAAGGATTTACTAGCCTAAAACTGTTAGGCCTAGGCCTGATGCTAGGCTGCAATGTCTCATACTTCAAGTTCAAAGTACTGTGGGCTTCTGTGAATTTTGAGTCAAGCCTGGCTACAGAGTAGCCAGTAGAAAGGCCCTACCACTAAGTACTAGACTTATGACTTACATAGGCCTAAGTTGTGATATTTTCTAGAAGTTGTAGACACATTATCACATAGCATTACGAAGTAGCCTAGCCTGCCTGTTGCAGTCTAGGCCTAGGCCTTAGTTCCTATGTCTAGGACCATATAGGTTTGCGATAAATCTCAAAACAATGGCAAGTGTAATAAACATAAACACAAGCTACTATTGGTTCATGGCTCAGGGTGCATTCCATGCACTCCAATCTGAAGATCTTTGGCATGGAGTTGACGTTTTCCTCTTGTTTTCTATTTTCTTGGCGTAACTTTATTCGGCGTGGGCCTGACATGGAATGCACTGTGGTTCATGGCAAAACTCTTTTGTTTCCCTTTATTTGTTCTCCATTGCAAGAAACAGTATGAAGGTTTGATACAGTACATTTCTTTACCCATTTTGTGAAGCTGTGTTCTTTTATACAGTGTATTTTAGTAATGATAAACCTGAGGAATTGACATTTATTACTGTTTTGGGAATCTCATTGTCTCAAATATTCTAGAAACTGTTGTCAAATTTGAACTCTCACCTTTCACCTTTTCTCCTTTGCAGTGGTGACAGGATCTACAGATGGTATCGGGAAAGCCTACGCCATGGAACTAGCAAGTCATGGTGTTAACATTGTTCTCATTAGCAGGTCTTCTGATAAACTAAAGAAAGTTGCAAGAGAAATTGGTAAGTTCTACTATTTATAATTTAAAACAGAGATGAAATGTTACATACCTTAATGCCTGTTTTGAGGGTGCCTATCATCATGACTAGGGTAGAAATCAATTGAATGTTACCACAAAAGAATGCATGAGAACTCTCTTGAGCTTTTTCAAGAGGCTAAAAGTCCTCAGAAAATATTTTAAGCCTACTATGCATCTGACCAACTCCAGTTAGTGTAAGTCACATGTAGCAATGGAGATGATCAGTGTGTTGGGGGAGTGATTTTCAGGAAGTCTTCCCATGCACCTCTCTCACCTGGCTTGTAAACAGTATCAGAGAGGTTCCTGAGATTTTTCAGACCACATAATTTAGTGAAGGTTTCAGGATCTCTTGATGAGTACAATGGGAATTTTTTTCTCTGTTGCTTGTTGTAAGCCTGGGTTTCAAGTCATCATCTTTCCCCATAACACCCTTGTTAGGATTGGGTGGTGGTGGGGGGGGGGGGGGAGGTGGGGGGAAAGATGGCAATTTAATAACCTCAGTTTGAATTGAAACATACTGTACAGTGCAGTACACAATCACACAGTGTTGAGCCATGGATCAAGCATACTGTATACAGTAACAATATTGTGTTAATTTATGTCCTGCTAAAGTACAACTGTTTGTTCTTCTTGGCTTTGTAATGTGCAATATATAACTACTGTATTGCAGTGTTGTAATGAGTCATGACTTGGGTCACTAATTTTCAAAAGGGAAATGACTTGAGCAGTTGTATCATAATTTTCCTCATAGAAATAATACAATGACTCGAGTCACATTGAAAGTAGTAAATGACTCAAGTCGACTGCAGAATTGAGTGACTAGTTACAACACTGATGTATTGTGACACATGAGAGATCCTTGTGTGGAAAGTGTTAACAGTACGTTGAAATTTTATTGCTGTACTGTATGTGGTGTTGATACCAGCAGTAACTTTAGGATTAATTGCCAGTAGAGGTTATCACTCTTTGAAAGTCTGAGTAACAGTTCTCGAAACCTAGGTTGCCATTACTGGACTACAAAGTGTACTCATGATTTGCTGTTTTAAATATAACCTGACCTGTATCAAAAATTCAAAAACTTAACTGAAGTTGTTTTTCAGGGAACATTGTATGATTTCAGTGATGATTTTGTTACAATGTTGCACTCAGTTCACTGCTTAATACAGTAAATAACATTTATCAGTCGACTTGTGTCAAAACTTGGAAAGAGTTTGTTTTAACGAATTGCAGTATTTTCACTACACATTAAGATGCCAGTGATGACATCCTAACTGTACAGTAACCCAGTAACCACTGTAATCACTAGAAAAGCTGCTCAATTTATCGACTAAAAAAGGAAAGGGTCACCTATCATCACTAAGTTGATCATATGGTTAGTTTAATGTACACAAATCTTTCAAAGTGTAAGGGTGAGGGGACTGTTTCAAGCCCTAAATTGGAACACATACACATGTATACCCTGTTCTGATTGTAACATTGTCCTGAATCCATCGGACAGTTGTGGCACAGTTTGGTTAGTACGGTACTGTAAATAATCCTCAATCTGTTAAATGATCATAGTGATGTAATAGGGCTGTTAACATGTTCATAAACATAGAACAGTAGTTGCAAAATTGCAACTGATAAGCAATTTACAGTAGTTTATTGAAATTATCTCCTTTGCACTGTGAGCAGTTTATTGATGGAAACAACTGCAGAATAAGTCGTTAAACCCTGAGACCACTGCCTTCCTCATTGGTTCCCTTTGTGTTTTCATATGTGCTGAAGCTGTGGGTGTGTGGGTCATACTCAGGTATACAAATTTCATAGACATTTCAGGCCTAATTGTGGCTGGGAGAGGAGAGATTGATACTAACACACAAAACAATAGCTAGAATGAAAAGAAGATTTGTTACATGTTTAAGCATCGGAATACAAAACACTAAAATTGCAAGATTATGCACTATGTATGCACTGCTTTCTGTTCTGTCGTCTGTTCATACCGACATCTCCATATTCTATTCAAGTCATAATGAAGGTCAGTGTAAGGATAAGGGTTAGGTCAGGGTGAGAGTATTAGAAGTTAGTGTACTGTACATGTGTCAGAACCTAGAGACATCAAAAGTCTAGGTGTAATGGCACAATACTTGTGGTACTGTAAAAAGTTTAATATGATCATCATCTAAAATATTGTTACTCTAAAACTTAATTCAGTAATTTCGAAATTTGTCGTTCCTTAGAGACAGCATCAGGAGTTCAGACTTTAACCATCAAGGCAGATTTTGGCCTTGGACAAGAAATCTACAGACCTATTGCAGAAAAACTACAGGATGTTGAAGTTGGAATTCTTGGTAAGATTTAAAGTTTTGTATGGTTCTAAGACAACTTCTCTCCCCCTGTCCCCTTCACCCACCCCCCCCCCCTACCCCAGACATTTCCCACTCAGCAATTTTCACACGGACAGTTTCCCCTCAGGCAATTCCCAGCATGGAAAGTTCCAAATTTTCAAGTGGGGGAGGTTGTCTGAATTTTCGGTGGGGGGAGGTTTAGTCAGTTCCATACATGTATGAACAAAGGAAAGAGATTGTTTATAGCAATAGAAAGATTAGCATACTTGTAGAAAAGGGCCAGATTCAAACTGAAAATGAACCTCTGCTAGAAAAGATATGAACGGGAAAAAGGGAAGAATAATAATGAAAGTCTGATTGCAACCTTCTGTTAGTACTCCTGAAAGTAGACTAATGGTGAATACTCAGGCCTCACAGTAAGTTGACTTCAGGTGATTTCCACTGGTACTCATACTCATGAGACTGTACTCACATTATAGGTACAGAATCAGGGAGTACCTCGGGTAGGGGGATGGTCAAATCAAATTAGTTAGTTGTTCAGCCAACAACCATCAATACTGCTAAATTATCAGCACATGGTTTAACAGATCGGTAAACAGCTACCAGAGTGTATTGTTTGTTCAATCCCTTCTTGGCTAGTGTTCAGAGGACAAGACTCTCATCACAGAGTTTTGGTTGTCTTAAGAATGGCTAAGGTATTTTGAATGAGGTGTACAAAATTTTGACATGCAAGGATTGCACTTTCATTTTCAGTGAAATGAGAAAATTCTATCTTGTCACAAGATGCATCTCAGTTCCCAGCTCCTGTCAGGTGTTAGACAGGGAGCCTGTAAAGTACTGTGATAGTCTTACCCTACAGTAAGCTAAATTTATCTGCTTCCACTGAATCCAATCACAAGAGAGCATTTCTTTAGAGCAGGTTACCATTCAAGAGGGAAACTATTAGCTACACCTTTGACATTAAACTGTGGGAGTGCAGACTAGACAGAAACCTTTCAAATAAATGCTTATCAGTTTCCATGAAAAGTGTATTCATTCACTGTACCAGCTAAAGTGCTGTTGTAAGATATTGCACCCCTGCAACCAACTGGAATACCCCAATTGGTTACAATATATTGTTTACAGTACTAAAAGTCTGTGGAGAGATGCAGTGGCAGCCATCACATGGATAATCAGGCATGGATTCAAGGGAGGGATGTTGTAGTGATATCGCAAAGAAAATCTGAGAAAATTTGTGAGAATTTTTGGTGTATGGTTTTGGAAGACATTAGACTCTACACTCTAGAACCTTCCTCTTCTTACCAAGTATCAAAACCATTAAAGTGACGGTTTTTTTTTTTCTTCTTCTTCTTGAGAAATTCATACAGGATCTATGATCTTGTTATTTAAAGTACCTCTCACAGTTTGATCCCTCTCTTATCCAGCACTTGAGCCTCATGTATGGATTTATTTTTATTATCTAGGTATTGAAGGTTTACTCTTTCTTTTCAGTGGAACTGTCTTTAAAACATTTTGCTCCTGCTCTCTACAGTTTATTTACAGCATTCATTATATGTGTACATAAAGGGAAATACATCAAAAAGAAACAAAACAAAAATGATTCTGTAGAAGTGCTCCCAGACCACTGAGAAAAAAGTCACACCTCTGACTGTAGCAGGCTTGGTCTACAGCTATACCCATGCACAAAGTTAGCCCACCCCTCTAGTTCCTTTATAAACCCCTGTATGTACATTTCCTGATTTTTAGAATATATTTGGAGAGGAGTCATTTATAACAATCAAAACAGTTATATAACTTGTATCTATATTATTACCATTTTACCAGGGTACTGCGAGAACTTAACTCTGACAGTTAACATTCTAAAGACTTCATCAAGCTGCACATCCTACAACTTCAGTTCATTTTGTGTTCTGTGAAAGGCAAAATGCCCATCTGTAACCATATATTCATCCATGCTGTGATGTTATCATACCTGCTTGTTTTTCATTCCATTTCTCCAACAGTAAACAATGTGGGTGCAATGGACTACCCCCAGTACTTTCAAGATGTTCCCATGGAAAGACTATGGCAGTTGATAAATATCAATGTAGGAGCAGCAACAATGGTGAGTTTGTATACAAAGTAGTATTGTTAGTCACAGAATAAGGCATTTTTTAACCATTTTTTAATAAAAATGCTATTTGTAGTACCATGGTCAATACACTGGCTTCACGTCCTTAGGGACATAGTGACACACTCTCATCGAGTCCATTCCTGTTTTTTCCATTCCTACAGGAGAAGTAGTCCCAACTTCCTTCAATTCTCCAGCAAAGAAATTTTGTTATCTTTCAAGGCTGGAAAAATTTCTTTCCAGGGACACAAGTCACATTTGTCCCAAATTTTTACACATTTTTATGTACAAAAAAGCCAAAATCTCACCACCCAGCTCCTTTAGTACTGCACCAGTAAAAACTGTCTGGGTCACGGAGCTGTAAATTGCTGCAAGTATTTCAGTGCATAAGAATTGTACAATCCTGTCAGTATGTCATAGGCATTGTTGTGATCATCTTTCCATATGTTTATTTCCATATTGTCAATGTTTGAAAGCTTCAGGGAGAAGTGGATTATTGTAAATGACAATGGACTTTGTTTTCATCATCTCCACTTAAATTTTATATGAAAATAGGAATATTGAATTTCAAATGCTTGAAAGGTCCTTGAATATTTGGTGAAGAACAATTACAAACCCAATACCTCAAACTCAATCTTAGGGCTACACCTACAGAAATAACTACACACTTTTCCATTCGTATAGCAATTTGACAGCTCATGTGGTAAAGTGAGATGCCATTCTGGGTAAATTTTTCCCCAGTGGTGCGTATTTTTATTATCTGAATGACTGTGCATAACGTATACCTTTATGGGGGATTTAAACTTGTCAGGTCTTAATAAGAGAATCTCTTTCCACAGATGACGAGTATCGTTCTTCCAAAGATGGTTGAAAGAAAGAAGGGTGCTATAGTTAACCTATCAGCAAGTGCTTCTATCTTCCCCAACCCACAACTAGCGGTGTATGCAGCTTGTAAAGTAAGTAGAGCCAAAGAAGTTGAATATTAATATATGGCATTAAAAGAGCTCACAGTCCCTTGAACTCCTGAATGGACTTATTCTTTTGTCAAGGTAGTTCTGCCAGTAAGGACAGTGTTGGAATGATGCTTTAAAGAAATAAATAGGCACCTCAAATATATTTTGAAACCTGTGTTAAATGTTACAAATTTCCTCTTGGGTTGCCCTTATAAGTATCTTTTATGATGTTCAGAAACTTAGATAACGAATATTCACGGTAAACCAAGGAGTCATTAACACAGGAATTTAATTATTCAGTAAAACAAAATTGTCAGTCATGCAGGCCCCCCTGTATGAACAAAAATGGCCATGCATGAATTGAGGATTGTGGGCTGTACCAATTTAAATTTGGGGTAAATACAATTTCCCTTTCTTGGGTTTTTGTGAATGAAAAAATAGGTAACAGTCCCTTGGCATCTTTCAGGGAGTTCTACTGTAGGAGTTATTTTAAGTCAACAAAATGCTACTTTTGCATTAAAAATTGCACAAGTCACTGGTTCCATTTCACAATCTGTCTGTTTTCTCATTTCCTTCACACCAGTTATTGCAAAATTCCTTGGAATGCAATATTTTGTCAAATGTTTGACATTTTCCTTGATAGTCTGTCAAAAACTTTCCAAATTAAAGGCACATTGAGTTGGTTCACGTAATTCATGATTTTTTATCACACCTGTTGAGGTGTACTCACATCTTGATAGTAAATGGTCAAACTAAGAGATTCTGCACATCTGACACACAACTGAAATGATAATGATAGGGTAATTAATGATTAAAACCATTTCTTACAAATTCGTGACCAGACACTTTTTACAGTTATGCAACCCCTGTTCAAAGACAACTAATGAGTGAGGCTTATCCCAACTGCATTGACAGGCTTGCAACTCCTATAACCAACAGCTGCTGTGATTGAAGGTCACAATTGTTTATAAGTGTTGTATATTCAAGAGAGGCTGGTCTATCATGGGCTTGGACAAGCTTTGTGAACTGCAAGCTCTGAAACCCATAAAAACTAAATTTTTCTCATTTTTGGTCACTATAGGAAGTGAAACATGAGCAATGGGGCTAATTAGAAGCATTGTCATGCAATGATTCCCTTGAAATTCGTCACAAAATAATCGATATCAACTCAATGAGCCCCTTTAAATGGTGGCAAACGATGTGAAACATATTTTAAGTGCTTTACAATAGTTTCTTTTATAAATAATTTTGATATTTTTTGGTTAACAAAAGGGAACTAAAATCATAAAATTCAGTTCTAAGTGGACATTCATTCACAAAAACTAGGAGGCTGAAATCAACTGGCACCTTTGAATGTACGCTTTTGATTTCCAGAGTGACATTTCAGCCCCATGCTGGAGGAAAACGTTTTGTCAAATCAAAACCTCCTTGGTCCATCTAATGACTCAACTCAGACCTCGATTTTAAGAAAATTTTATGGTTGTCCATTGGACAACCTGTCTACTGTTTTTTGGTTGTCCAAAAGAAAATTTAGTATTCCACAAAGAAATGTGCCGTAACCATAGAGGCAGTTTGCTATTAAACTTGTTGCATGAACTTTGGTTTTCCGATGGACAACCAACCCACCATTTTTTGGTTGTCCCTCACAAATTTTAGTTGTAACGGGCTACGGGATGACTGTTAAAATCAAACCCTGCAACTTTTTTTCCTGTTCTTCTTTTCTTGTTCTTCTTCTAGACATACCTTGATTTTTTCTCCAGAGCTTTGCAATATGAATACAGAAAGACAGGTATATTTGTTCAGAGTCTAATGCCTTCCTATGTAGCTACCAAAATGACAGATATTAGTGCCCAAGGTGGTAGGATGAGTTTATTGATGCCCTCAGCATCTGAGTATGCCAGACATGCTGTATCTACTCTGGGTGTGACTTCAAGAACAACTGGCTACTGGCCCCATGCTTTACAGGTGAGACAATTTGGAAAGCAAAGGAAATGAATCCCATTCCTTTGAACAGAGTAAAGAATATAATTGCTGGTTTCGTTATTTGAAAGAAAGAAAAACTATGTTTCTCTCACTGCTCTACACTTTAAGACTACACATTTCATCGCAACTCGGTTGTGGTGTTGGCCAAAGTTGTTACGTGGGTGTGGGTTAATGACTCAAGCTAGCTGCTCACTGCACGACTTTGCACACTGCAGCTCCACTTGATCGTAAGGTCTCCAACAGTTGTGTATTGTGCGTGAGTGTTTTAAGTCGTGTTGCCTGTGTTGATTCTTCCCAATTGAAGGCAATGCAACTTAAAACTGGTCTTAAAATTGCCAGTCACAGTTGTAAACTCACACACTACACACCTGTTGAAGACCCGACAATCGAATTGAGTTGTGGCGTACAAAGCCGTGTAGTGCGCAGCTAGCTTGAGGCTTACAGTTTGTAGAACAGTTTTAAGTCGCAGCGGCTAGAGTCTGGAAAACTCAACATGCATAATATTGCTGACTGGAGTCATACAGTTTCAAGCATTTCATCCAATTGGTGATAAAATAGTGTTTGTGTACAAAGCTGTAGGAGGGTTCTCAAATATCTTAGTGCAACCTTGTCAACATGGGCTAACCAGTCGTACACTGTGCAGGGGTTTGTTGTACAACTTGACATATTGTGACCACAATTCAAAATAAGGTCATCACACTTTAATTAATATGCAGTGGGAGAGTTAAAGTCAGCAGCCCTGGTCTAAAAGAGGTTTTATCTGACAATTGTATCACACCATCCCCTGTATCTTTTACATTTGGACTGTCCAGCTTTCATTGTATCACAGTTCTATTGTCCTGCCCTGCATAAATACTCTTAACACACCTGTCAATGAGCCATGACCAGCAAGCTGCTTGCCTGTACATCGTGTGAAAAAATGTCAAAAGTGACTGTAGTCAAGCCTAGAATCTGTGATTCAAGACCCCCTGATTAGATCATTTTTCATACTGAATGTATGATCAAAGATTGTGTCTTTGGTTTTGATGAAAAGAGAAAACATTTTACATATTTGCAATCTGTTGTCGTGCATAATCATGTATTCTGTTGAATATACAACCAAGGACATTATTTTCAGTTTCTATCAAAAGAGAAATCTATTTTCATTCTTTATGTCATATGTGATTGTGTATCATTTTGAATGATCAACCAAGGGGGATTTTATTCTTTTCATCTCTCACAGATGTGGTTATTCAAGAAAATTCCAGAGAAGTATTGGTTATGGGGACAGAGCACGTTGAACTCTGCCCTTAGGAGACAGGCTTCCACACGCAAAAGGCACCGATCAGGGACAAGGAAAATATCATCTGCAAAATTATCTGTTGCCAGCCCAACATCCTGAAAATTTTATACAGAAGAGATAAAAAAAAAATATTTTTCCAGAATTTGAAAGCAAATATAACTGAAATTATTAAATGAATTGCAGGTAGTGGGGCTTTCAGAGAAAGATTTTAATAAAATAAATAGATAATGGAAAGAATTTATGTACTTAATATTGCACACAGTAGATCTACAGTAATGGGCTTTCAAGCACTTTGATTCTAAACTAACACAGTAGATGTGCACATCCAGAGATTTGTCACCAGTCTGAGATGTGAGCACATTTCACAAAGACTTCTTTAGATTCCCGGATAACCATCCCCCCTCCTCCCCCGCCCCAACAGTGTCCTCCTGCACAATTTCCACCTGACCAGTTCTTACAAAACATTTAGAGACAACTTTTTCCAGGCCACTTCCAGCCCTGGGCAATTCTAAATTTTCTTTTGGCGGATGTTTTTTGAGGGGTAGGTGACATGGATGGGAATTGTCCAGGGGTGAAAGGGGTGGGAATTGTTCTAGGGGGAAGTGGTTTGTCCGGAAAGGACGTGTCCTGGTAACAGTTGCCAGGAGGGAAGTTTTCAGGTCATATTCAAGTGTTTTAACAATGGTGTCTTAATCAAATTACAGGTATTAAGGGCTCAGTTATGATAGGAAATTTAGAGGTTATTCAAAAACATTTTAAAGTCAGTTACAAAGGCATGCAAAAGTTTTCAAATTCTAGGAAATGAAGCCATGTAAAACAAAGTTCATGTAGTTAAGCTAGAGTTATCACAGATTTCTTGCTGATCCAAGTTTTAAGAAATTTTTTTGTATGGTAGTGAAATTTACATGTTAACATCTATCGTAGGTGATTTTTGTGCAGCTTTACAAAATGTTTTCATATTATTACATGGGCCTAGCCCTAGGAAAGCCATAATTTTTTTTTTTTGTCTTTTGTGTTCTGTATTTCGTATAGGAACATTATATTAGGAATCTTGTCAGACAGCTGTTCTCACAAAAAGGACTTTTGTATGTAGAGCGTTACTATGTAATGTACGACTGGTACCTGGTTGTTGTGTGCACTGTTCTGTTTTAGTCACAGTCACTAATGTGACAGTTTATCTGTCTTTATCATTTCTGGAATCTTTGAAAGTAAACATGGCAATTATAATGGCCCTTCATTCAGATTTGGATATGTGGCCCTGTTTTAAAGTAAATATCCTACAATATTTTTCTGCTTTCTATGTGGCAGCTTCCTGTGCAGTTAATGATCCTATTGGAAACATGTCTTGTCTTCCTGTTTTTATGTAATTTTCTATGGAAAACATTCACAAAGCATAAATATAAATCTACATATTTGTTTGTTTCCAGAGTTGACTTACTTTAGTCCTCTTGTTAATTGAAAGAAAGGTTTCAACATAGATTTAGTTTTGATGTGATAGAAGGGTACTGTACCTACAGTAATCTATGCAAATTTTGGGAAATTTGTTTTTAATTTCTCCTTGTGGTTCTTGAGATGTTAGCAGAAGAAGTTTTTCACTGGGCCCTCTAGTCCATGGGCAGTGTTGCAGTTGCACTGGCTGCACAGGTCTGTGGTATGCCACTGGTGAAAGAACTGAATAATTAGAAATTTGAGGAATAGAAGTGGCCTAAACATCTTAATACATTTTGTCTGATAATGTAACAGTTGAGATAAGCCTTTTCACAATTTACAATTACCAGCAAGAAAGTGTGGGATGCATGTGAGATAAACAAACCATGCTCAGTACACATAGTATGCCAAACCAATGTAATTTGGGACAGATAATAGGACAATTTTTAAGACCAAGAAAACTATGTTCGTGCTGTTTAAGACAAAAAAGCCGTAGATAAGAACCCTTTTATTTTAACACTCCTGTGTGATCTTAAATGGGATAACTTGAATTTCTGGTAGAAGTAAACACTGTTTCTTGGCTTGTGTTGTAGGTGCGACAGTGTATTTGTTCATCCCCAGTTTTTCACAATGTGCACATGCACAGCGGAAACTGTGAAAAGACTTATTCTTGCACACCTTTTGTCTCAGAATTTTTAACTCATTAAGATACTGTTTTCAAATAAGTATACCAACAGTGTTTATCAGGTGTTCCCATGTCAGATGTGGAGTATTTTTTTTTCCTTGTGTGTGAAATGTGACAGGGAATTCCCAAAGAAATGTATGGATTATTTTACAGTACCAGCAGGAAAGGAGGGAAAACGCATCCACCTAGGTCTGAGGACATTTGTTACCTGTGCAATGAAGCCTACACATTGTGGATAGCTTGGGTGTGTGTATGTGATGATTTATAGCTCATTAGACACAATTTCTCAGGAATTAAAAACTCAGAGAGCTCTTACACTTGCTTTGTGATACTCCTTATTGTGGTGGCGGTGGTAGTGGGGGGAGGGGGGGGGTCTAAGGTCAGGTAGAGTCACCAGAGGGCCAACGAAATATAACTGCATACTGTTGTTCCATTCGTCCCTGAACATAACCATACCACTAGTTCAAGTAAGTGATGGGAGGGAGATATATTTGTTCATTAATTTGGATGCATTATTTGGGTGAAGTAAATTGATGCAATTGAGATATCGTGAACTATGCTTCAGTTTTGTGAAGTTGATGCTATGTTAACATTTTGCAACTTTATATGTCACCTTGGGCAGCGCTGTAAGAAAGAGGCTGTGTTTGGGTGAGGATTTTCTTTGTGAAGTAAATTACATGTATATAAAGAATTTTTAGATTGAAACAATGACAACTTGTCAAAGCTGATGTATAAAGTTAAATTTAGACTAAATATAAATTTAGACAACAAAGGCGAGCGTGTGGTTAGTGTGTACTGTTGTAATGGCGTATTTGTCTGGGGTATTTTATAGCCGTTTTTGTTCGAGAAAAATATTATCTGAGAACATTTTCTGATCTTTTTGAAAATCTCGGATTGATATAGTTTGCCCAAACTCGGGTGGTGCAGCCCTCCAGCCCCTTGTTTGTATGCCTTTATTAAATGGGAATATTTGTAACATAGAATGTTTTATTTAAAAACTAGCTGTCAGTGAAATGACTGTTCTTTTCATATCTGAGCATGAGAATTTGGGTGGCAGAGTTTTCACAAAACTCATTCTCTCAAAGTGGGCTCGTCAAGATGATGTCATTGGATAAAGTCTATAAGCTTGTTATAAAAAAAAGTCCGTCAAGCTATTGCCACTCCAGACACAAACCTGAAACTTCCCCAAAATGGAGTTACGACCCCGGAAGATAATTATATATGTATAATGTGTTTTGATTAAAGCTGTTTTAGGTACATATACATCCCACACACGAATTCTTATTCCAACTGTCGAGGTAACTTGAATTATCTGCGATCTTAGCACCAGCTGGTTGGTTGAAGTTTATTTTCGAGATTTTTGCCTTTCATTCGCATTTTCTCTCCCTTCGTAAAAGATACGGGTCTGAAATGTGGCGGGGTTGTGAAAATTGTATGAAAAAAATTTATGTGTATAATTTGGGGATAGGCTAGCATTGCAAGTTTGCTAATGACCATTCCCATCCCCTCATTGGTCGATTCTGGGAGCTTGTCTGTGAAAATCTTAAAAGTTTTACACACTGTTTGATGTAATTTTGTTCAGTTAGGAAACAAGTAAACATTCTGGTAGCGGTGCACCTGAGGTATTGTCTCAAAAACAGAACAGGTGAAAGGAGTTGGGAGGGGCGGCTCGAACAAGATTGATGGGCACATTCGAACTAAGCCACTTGTATGATACATTGATATGTCCTAGAGATAAGAGGCTTATCTCTTCCACTAACAGGAGTTAATACCCAGTTGGGCTGGTAGTGAGTTAACAAACAACTCAAGCAATTCATTTCATCATCTGGCTGATGAAGCGAGTGGTATCTCTTGTAACGTCCCAAGTAGGCGTTTTCTAGATGAACTTATGATTCGACAGGACTTGTTCTCAAGGAAACCGTTGCCAATTAAGTAAACACTTGTGGATAATTTGCAAGGAAAATGCCACAGTTAAATTTGACACCCCCTCCCCACCTCCCCCTTCACAGTGGAAACGTCGACTTTACCAATTTTCGAATTCTCTGGTAGAGCTCACATTCAGTAGTGATGTCATGAGTCATCACGCAGAGCGGTTCCCACCTCACGGGCTCTGTTCTTGACAGCGAAGAGGGTGTTTTGGGAGGATATATTCCGATATATATCATGGACGCACATGGGTCCGCAATTGGTAACCAAACATGGCACTAACTTCAAACATTTTTATCTTTCCTTTGATCTCTGGTACAGGTTTAGTTTAAAGTGTATCTAAAGTCTAAAATTTAAAAAAATATATGTTACAAAGCTTGAAATATGTATCCAAATGGTCCAACTCCCATCTTCACAGGACATTCCTGAGCTGAGATATAAAATGTTGAAGCTTCTCAATTTTAAATTGTAAATTGCGCAATAATTTGTGATGTCATTATTGATACTCAAATTACCGTCTTTGCTTTTCTTAGTTTTTTTCGAAAGTCAATGCACTTTTTGCAAAATGTGATCACTGTCTTACTGTTATAGGGTGACTTGACTGTATAAGCTAGGGGTGGGGAACCTCCGGCCCGCGAGGCAATTCATAAATGTAAATACAGAATCACTTTAAAAGTAGTTGACAATATTTTTTAGCCCACGGGACCCACCGTTTATCCTGTTTACGCCTATACAGAACCACCTTCCGGGTATTTCACATAAATCTGCCGCGAAACACTACCAGTAGACCTTTATTATTAAAAAGCCCTTCACAATGTAACTTGTCAACCGTTTCGTTTAGACATAAATGAGGGGCAGAACCCTTGTAGCCTATTTCTATGGGTAACGGAAGCTTGGCGTTGCAGATGGGCTACATAACATTGTACAGAATTATATACCACATGTGTAAGTCTACCTATTGAAGTACGAGACTCAGTGGGCATTGAATCTATTCCTGTAGATTTAGAAAGGGGGTGGGGTATTTAGAACTGTTCCTCCGAAGAGTGAATTAAACGTTAGAAAGTGGACAATTTTACACTGAAAATTACTAGAAAAACATAAAGTTGGTTAAAATACGTAATTTTTTCGACGCGCGCACTTTTCACGTGTGCTCAATCGTTACTAGTTCACACAGTTAAAAGACAAATGGTAATATTGTGACACTTCTGGTGTGTGTATCCTTTCGTATTCTATCTCATTTAAAGATAGTGGATGAATATTCTATTGCCTACAAATTAGTACAAATTCCAGGGCTTCCAGGAGCTTCGCCCGTGTTCTTGCCAAGACTTTGCCCCTACTAGACTCTACCAGGTCCTGTTTGAGGACCCTTTGCCTGCGCCCTATGGTGAAAGCTTATTGTAACTTCTCTGTGTGCGGTCCGCGAGTGGATAATGACCTTCAAAATGACCCGCCAGAGAAAAAAGGTTCCCCACCCCTGGTATAAGCCCTGTCCGTACAACATCAGGGGAACAAAAAATATTTCAAGGTTATATGAACATTTAATTTCAAAAGGTAACAAAATCAGATAATGTGAGTTGTGCACGAAGGACTCCTCAAATTATTGCACAATCGACCATTTCAAATTGAGTGAATAAAGTTTACTAAAATTTTGTATCTCAGCAACGAAATAAGCTATTAAAATGGGAGTTGGATGAATGAAATTCATTTTCCAATCTTTAAAATTTATATTCTTGTAACTCTAGACTTTATGTCTACTTAAAGTATCAAAACAAACTTAGAGCAAAGAAAGATCTAATTTGTAATGTTTTTTTTTTTCTAGTGGGGGGGGGGGGTATGTAGGAGAAATTTGGCCAGGAATGGGGGAGAACCTTTGTTTACATTCAAATTTTGACCAAAATCCCTAGCCCGGAGCAAAAAGCCCTATAGGAACTATAGCTATGCCCTAACAATTGCTTTGTATATTCCTAAATACCTCTTAAAGCCTTATCGAAACCTTGCGGCTATACTTAGCTGATTCTCCATGATATTGCAGGTTTTGTCTTCACAAATGTCAAATTTTTCCCAAGTTTTTTACCACCAAAACACTTTTTCCACAAGTCATAGCATCAAACGCATCAAACCCCTACATGCTAGGGCAAAACTGATTCAATTTTGGCCTGTTGAAAACTTCTACAAGGGTCCAAAGGACACGAAACGTACCATAATTAGTGTGTAAGTCAATGCAGGAGTAACAAGTGGTATGCAACCTTCAACTCGTTTTGGGGTCTATTACCTTTAATCTTTCAATTTCCTTGCTTACCTGTATGATGGATGGTTGGACATTAAATTGTATCTTGATTCGTTCAATTTCACTGAATATGTGGGTTTGAAATTCATGTAGAAAATAAATGAAGACGATTTAAGGCTGGTGGACCCCATTAATGGCTGCCCACAGTCACTAAACACAAGCGCTGATCGGATTCGTCTATAGAGTATCCCAAGGTCACACAACAAAGCTATAGCTGTTCGGTCACATTCTGTCAAAAGGTATTGTTGTACCAGGGAGTTGCAACTCCCTGGTTGTACACTGTTCACATAGCGTCGGGTACTGGCTACGGAGCTTTGAAGGTGCCATGCAGATATTGAGATATTCTGTGACTATCTGGACTTTTTACAATATGATATTAAAATGTTGAAATCTAAACATTTTAGCGTAAAATGCTAACACAAAAATTACAGGATCTTAATATCTCCACTGTCAGAGATTTTGAAAGTGGCATCCAAAACTTTTATAACTTAACATTTAGCATAACATATTGAAATGCTAACTTAGATGATAATGATCTTAATATGTACCGGTAAATATTATGACAGAAGGTATTGGAATATTGCCAACATCTTATATTATTTAATATTTCAAGGATGAATAGCCTATTTACGCATTAACTTAAAAATCTCAGTACTTCAATATCTTGGCAGTCATATACGAAAATTTTGACATCTGAGATTTTAATATTTCAAAATTTCGGAGTTAAAACTTTAGTTATGACCTTTCGTAATCTGAGTATTTTAGGATCGAGACAGAAAAAAGTCAAATGTTGGCATCCAATTACGTCATGATATATCATTATTATAAGGTAACTTATCTGGAAATAAGTATTATCATTTTGATAATATCTTGACAGTAATGTGTTATGACATTTACACTCAGAGGTCTTGATGTTTAAAACTTGAGTGGGAGATATTCAATTATTGAATAAAATTATCTCGATACATTAATATCGTGTCTTCTCTAATAATATTTACATGTTTAGATCACTTAACTTAAAGTTTAAATATTTCACGGTATAATATTGAGACATGACAGTGGTCCAAGTATAGTTGTTGAAACGATGTCTTGAATCTCTTAACCAGGTATGCGGTGCTCCATGAGGTTCACAAAAATAGATAAGGGCGAAGCGCGCCACAAGAATGTAGTTTTGAGAAAATTTTGTGCAGTATTAGCAGTCCACAAAATTTCCTGAAAAGGTGAAAGTAGATCCCGTGTCAAATTCGATATATAATCAATGCATGTGTTTACTCATACTTGTTTCAATAATCCATGATTTCAAGTTGGGGGCACATGGGGGTAAGGCAAACTTTTTGGGCAATTACCCCCCCCCCCCCCCCCGTGACCTCCACTGGTTGTCACATACTTGAATCCTGCTTTGGGTTGCCCTACGTGTACTTTATAGATTCTATACAGTAGCTTTACTAGGATAAAAAAATGGGGATGGTGCGCTGCAAAGGGCAAAACTTTGTGATTGTATCAAACAATACTGCAATGGACCGACATCGAGAATGTCGCTTGATATTAAACCACCCAGAATTGCAGAACTTGACAGCGCACCCAGGTTATGCGAGAAGAGAAATATTTTGAAAATATAGTTCTCTAAATTGATAAGTGAGTCCGGTGCTGACCGATTCGGGGTGTTTTACTTTAAGTGGTTCACTTTGTGAGAGTGAAGCCTGTGTCTGCCAGCGCCGAAAACGCGAAACCCTACCAATTGGTTTCGTGTTCTTCCTGGGGGAAATTTTGAAAATTACTCACATGTTAGCGGATACAATGAAATCTGGCAATCAAGATCATACACAAAGACAGTTTAAGTACTCGCCAGTGCAGTGTGACCAAGTTTGGGAATACTAGGCAAGCAAATAATTACAGGTATACATCCGTAAAAATGGCCGAGACAATGAGGGTGAAATTTTTTACCAGATTAAATAATGTTCGATGCGAAACGACAGGTCAGTGTTATGAAGCAAAGGGCTTGTGGGTAAATTAAGATGGAAGAGTTTTACAAGGCTATGGAACTTTCGAAATGTTCTATAGGAAGTAATTACAAAAAGATATAAAACCGTGAAGCTTGTTTAATTAAGCAGCGTCAAGTAGGCCATTTCAGTATATTGTTTTTCTTTATTGTTAAATTGTCTATGTATAACAGCATGTGTGAAGAAGAAGGAAATGTGCTGAATGTAAAAAAGGACTCTCATAGCAGGCAGCATTTTCGTTTCGTCGAATTTGCTGTTCATAAGTGACAAGGCGCAAGGGCACAGGCGGGATTACGGGGGGGGGGGAGCGGGGGCACTTACCCCCACTTTTTTTCAAAGCTTAAAAAATAAAAGTAATAAAAAATGAGCAAAGGTAAGCGAGACCAGAGAAATTATTATAGAATTTTTTTTTAGATTTAAGTTTGCAATGTTTAATGAAGGAAATATTAATATCAAAAACCGTAAAATTACTAGGAAAAATTTTCTCGGCGCGCTTTGCGCACACCTCCCGAGAAAATTGACTAACACAACTGAAAGTTTTGTCTTGCACCGTAAAATTTCCTTCGTCCTACGCGTCACACTATTTTGACGGGAAGCTCGGAAATAAGGGTCACTGAAAGTACTATTGTACGTCATGAAATCCACCATGGTTCTTGCAAAACAAAGTCCCAAATCCTACCCATGTATACGGAACCGCAATTCTGGAAAAGAAAAAAGAAAAAATCGGCCTGCTTCGCATTACCCTTACATAAATCGATGTCTTATTAGTACTGCTGTACTGCTAACTGTGCGTAGGAAAACTTTGGTGGAATTGCCTCGCTATTACTTCCTGTAGGACAGCTTGACTAAATAACCATACCGAAAACTCTCGCTACACCTCACCAAGTACCAACATCGTCAGCAAATTGACTGACGGTTACTATATTAAATTTGCGATCATCCTATGAAATCTATTTCATTAGCATTTCAAATTACACCTTGTGGAAGCAGGATTTTCTCATGAAATGGTCCAGAATGGGAGTAAAAGCTGTAAAATTTAAGAAAGATTTTTTTGGAGGACCCTCAGTCCCCAGCATTCGGCAATCGCGGTTAAAGGCTTCGCTGGCTACAACTTCCTAAGATACTGCCTTCAATAAAAATTACTTTCCTGACACTTAAACTGCCGATACCCTTGACAATGTCCATAAAAAACTTCTCACAAAAGATTTCATTGACTTCTTCAGTATCACATAGTCTATAACCTTTAAAGGCGACACTACCTTATTTTTCACACTAATTAATAAAATAGGTGAGGGACACTTGTCCCAGACCATCGACAAAATTCAACGTGAAAGAAAGCCTCCATGGAGCAGGATATAGGTTCTAATATCCTGCTCTATGGAAAAAACAGGCACCTGGGGGAAGTAGGAAATTTTTTTATGCAATAAAAATACTGCATTTAAAACTAAAGAAAAACAATAGGTTACAATTAAATGTCTCATACGCTGTCTCAACGCTTTTTTCTTCTTCGGCGCCGTTCGACAGTCCACCTGGCTTTTCCCCACTTTCAGACTTCAAATCCCACCCCTGCTCAAGGTCTTAGGAAGCGGGAGGGGGAGGGCTGTGGGCTAAAGCCTCCCCAGTCAAAACCTGGTGAGGCGGAAGTATGCTATGCAAATGCAGCAGGTTGTCGAAAGGGTAGAAAACGCAATATTTTGGATAACTGTTGAAAAAATTGAAACTTTTGGATTCTTTTGTGAACAACATTTGAAAATTTGCAGATTTATTGTAGAATCTCAGTGTCTTCTTTGAGAGAAAATAAAGGCTTGGAAAATATCCCCAACGGGGGTGGGGGGGGGGGTTGGGGCAGCCATCCACGACGGGAGTTATGATCCCTTGTCATCACCTAGTGCCACCCCCACTCTGAGAGGTGCAAAATGTGCAGAAAACAGGTATGCCTATTTGTTAAACTGGAAATGGGAATAACTTTACCTTGGGGAATTTTCACTGTCTGGAAACCTGGACAGAATTGAGGAAATTTATGTTGAAACATCAGCTAAATATTGCTCCCCACTAGCTCTCCTTTCCGTTACAAGTGCCATCCATGATGTTCTCGAACGGAAATATTCAGTAAAATAGTCGGACCACAATCAAGGGGTCCAAGGGCGGTACCTCTGCCTGGAAGAAGTTCTGAGAAAAAAAAAACTAACATTGCCATAGTGAGCCTAGTTGACATACATTCACTTTAACCACTTAAACATATGTGGCCCCCAAAACATTCTTCGCCCCTAGAAGTTATTCCCCCACACCTTCAGTATCTTGTTAAGTAAACTGGGGCCTAAAAAAAGATGACTCAGAAGTGGCTGCTCTGCATGAATTTCAACTCTACTTTTCAATAACATTTTAGAAAGACCCATTGTGAAAAAAGGACACGTCATCCAATCCTAACTGGCTAAAGCCCGCCTAAGTCAAAAATGTTGTGAGGCGAAAGTATGCTTTCACCCACCTCATTCCAAAAACCCCTATTTATGTCATCTGTAAAAACAAAAATTAAACAAGTCGCATGACTGAAAAGGCTGTTCATGAATTAAGATCATAGAGGAAGTACTTTCAATAAGCGAGTTTGATAGTCTGCGAATGCGCACATCCTCAAAATTGTCGGGATCATGTTAAACACAGGTACCTAAGACACGCTTTCCAAAATTTGAGTTTAATTTAGAAAATTGTCGAATCATCCCTTTCAAATCCATCGCCAATAAAAAGAGCGTTGTTATGTGTGGTTCTAGTTTGTTCTTAACTGAAACTTAACTGCCTTTAGGCTATGGTGTAAACATTTATTTATTGATTTGTTTATTTTAATCTGCTGTAAAGTAGGATGGAGACTCCTATTTTTTTTTGCAGTTAGGCTGGGCACACGTACATTATAAGACTTTATGATGTATGTATGTACTATATACTGCTCAAAAATTTGGGACACACGAAAATAGAGAAACGCAGTATACTATGTGCTGAGCTCGGTTTGTTTATCCCGCTTGTATCCCACAATTCCTTACGGCGTACGACTCATCGAATTACGTTAATTAGGTGAGTTCATTTCCTTTTTGGCTGCGTGACGGGAGTTAAGTGTAAAACGGGGTACGATATTTTAACGAAATTACACCAGCATGCTCGCGCTGTCTCTTCGATCCGGTTCTGTGGCACAAAAGCTTTGTCATATCCTGATTCCAAACAGTCACGTTACTTCTTTGTTTCCGTATAGACGTCTGTAAACAATAGCGTGTGGAACGTGCCAGTGTATTCAAAATTATTGATCGGGTAACATGCACACACTGCCTGCAGATAATGGGAGTGTTTTGAAGAATTAATCGCAGTTGTTCGTCGATTTACGAAGAGATCACGTCAAATTGCTTCTATGAGCTACAATCATATTGCGTTCTCGGATCACAGAGCTAATAGTGCTAATAGTTCATTCGATGTTACTTTGTTGTGTTACTGATGAGATTAATAACCGGACATAGTGAGGCAGAAGCAATAGACTTTTGAAGGTAAGCGTAATGCGCTAGCATTTGTAACTATCCTATTATACTTAATTGAATACCGTTTCACGGCCTTTTGGCATAGTTTCTTTTGTTTTTAGCCAGTCTAGAACTGTAGGCCGAGGCCACGCATGCGCAAAACAGACCAATGATTTGGTCTGAACGTCAAGAGGTTGATCATATTAAAGTGTACTTTCTAGAATTACACGAATATATATTTTAGAGTTTGAAAATGAATCTCATTCATCCAACACCCATGATATTAGCTTCCTCCGTTGCTGAGATATAAAATGTTGAAATTTATTCACTTCATTTGAAAGAGTCGATTGAGCAATAATTTGTGAAGTCCTTGTACAACTCACATCACCTGCTTTTGTTTCCTTTTGAAATTAAACTGTTTATATGACCTTGAATAAATAATTGCTTTCTTGCATAGCATGTTGAACGGAGAGGGCTTATTTAGTCGCACAGGTGAGACATCCTAAAAAAGTAAAATAGTGGTCACGTTTTAGCACAAGGGGCAGAAGCTTTTGAAAACATAAAAAAAAGCAAAGACCGTAATTTGAGTAGTACAAGAATGACATCACAAATTATTGCGCAATCTACCATTTTAAATTGAGTGAATAAGCTTCAACATTTTATATCTCAGCTCAGGAATGTCCTGTGAACACGGAAGTTGGACCGTTTGGATATTTCATTTTTTCCAGCTTTGTAGCATATATTTTTGAAATTGTAGACTCTAGGTACAACCTCTTTGGGGGCCGGGAGCAGTACGGGAGTAACAAGATTGGTTTTCATCCTTCGGCCAAAGAGTCGAAGATAAAAAAGCAAATAATATGAATATAAATGGGACTACTACGTACAGTTACTCCTACATAACCCGGTCGGTTCAAATTGTATTTTGGGAGTTACTGCGGTATCAATGAGCTCAGTGGCAGTATCCGACCTTCCACCACCTCCCATCTGAATAAAAATGACGATTTTAAAAGGCTCCCTAAATGCAACTAAAAAAATACTTCGAGATTTCATTGGCGGTATGCTGGTAGTGTAAGTTGTTTCACGAAATCAAATGGACAAGTTTTCTCTCAATAGCATACACTACTTAGCAGGGATGGTGCATGAGCAGTGGGCTTTTAGAAGTTTTTTTTTTTCAATTTCGTTGGCCGGGGAGCCCTTTAATCTGTTATGTTTTGAATGAAGCATGTGATCCTGAACACTACCAGTAGCTTCGGAGTTTGCTTGTTTTTGACCAAAATGGGGGCATGCTGTCCCATAAGAACCCAAAATTTTCGCATGCCTCCAGGATATTTTGGATTCGCTATCCTTCTGGCAACACGGCAACACATGGGCCATTTGTTTGCTACCTCCGTCGATGAATGTGACCTCCCTCTGACTTTGGTGAAACACAACTTTCGTGGAGCTTCCTTTCTGGGTATCACAAAGTAGGCAATATCCGACGACGCATGATCAGTTGCCATGCCATTTCTTGCTTTTGGAGTCAAGGAAGGTAGATTCTAGAATAAGAACCCCACATTTTAAGATTCACTCCAATAAAAAGCAAGAAATTTCAATTCTTGTCAGCAAAATCGCAATTTTTCAAACTGCTGTAAGTCAAATCCAAGCTTTATTTTTTTCAAACAACCTAAACATTTGGTCTATGCATTCTTCAGACAACTCTTCTCTGCTGTCAAAGCCTCAGTACGTTTCCCCCTCACCGTCCGGGGACCTTAGCATTCGTCAGAGAACCTTCCCCAAATCCCACACCCCGCCGTCCTGTAAATCCTACAGCCACCACTACAGAGAGTAAAAGCAGAGTTTTTTTTTCCACGAAATTGGGGAATCAGTTCGTGGGAAAGAGCCACACAATCAGAGACAACCTCCAAAAATTGTGATCGTTTCCAAATAAATCCTGCAAACATGTCATAGATTTCTGGTCATTAGGCGAGTCTCAGATACATACTTAAATAAAACGGGCACAACCAATCCATTGTTCTGTAAATCGTTTTTGAATAAACATATACATGAAGCTAATGTCGATAGGCTACACTCTATTGTAATATCCATTGTGACTGGTGATTTCCTTGACTACTGTATCCTTTTGTTCTCTATGGAAAACAGCTACTTTGTGTCCTCTTTAGAAGAAACTCTGGTCATGCTTCATAAAGTGATTGGTTGATCATGCAACAGTGCTATTCAAAGAGGACTTTTCATCGAACGCAATAAGTCTTTTATGAAACAGCGCCGGTCTTCATACGGTTTTCGGAAATTGCAGACTCGTGGATAATTTCGACGTCCAAAATTGTGGGAATGGTAATACTGTTACAACTGAATGAGCACATACTCAGGCTGGATAAAGGGTCTAGCCTAGTACACAAATGGAACTTAAAATTTGCAGTAATTTTCCTTAAAATTTGCTCAAATGGTGCACCAAATTGCATCTAAGGATCTTCAAATATCCAAAATTTCTCCCAGGTCAAGAACAGCTTTCTACGCCTATGACTGGGTTACCTTCATTGTCAAGGCTGTCGATTTCAATACTTGGCCCCAATTATAGATATTATTTTCAATAAGTTAATAACCTTTTATTTGACGAACGAGTTTCTATAGTATCAGGCTACGCGCTAATAACAAAAGCAATTATTAATAAACGTGACCCTGAGGGTGTGAGGACTAAGGAGTCAGACCCCACTGTTCCAGGCTTTTGTTTTCCAATAAGCGCAGCTGCAGCTCTGTCGTAAGCGAGTTTAATGCTTTGTTGTGATAGAATGGCTGCAGAATAGTCCTAGAAATTAATTGTCCGTTTTTAAAGATTTCGTGAGACACAGGTGACTTGCCAAGGTTTCGTAAGCATACTACTTCTTTTCTTCTTTTTTGGAATTTCATATAATGTCGGTCTTTTGGTGTAACACTCGGTGCATGGTTTAAACATATACTGCACAACTAGCTTTTCAAATAAACAAGATGTTTTAAGCTGTTACACTTTCTCATCTCAGCAATGCCATTAGCAAGCTGTCGAGCCTGCTGGCAATAGAAACTGGTCGTCTCACAGGCGCGGATCCAGACATTTCGAAAAGGGGGGCTGAAAGCCCCTTGAATATTCTCCTAGATTAACATTATGCTAATTTTCACGTATTGGTTATTGTTGATGTGACAAAAAGGGGGGTGAGCCCGAGGAAGCCCCCCCCCTTGGATCCGCGCCTGTCTCATTTAACATACTCAGTAACACATATTTTTCTTCCTTTTGCTTTGAAAAACACCGTCGAACATACACTGGCCTGTCGTCGAGCACTGTTAGAAGTAATAGTTCTCCACATTTATTTTGGGCGGCAACAGAGGAACAAGCCGTGGGAGAGGGAAGAGGCGGCGTGGGTGGGGTCGGGTTGGGAGGCTTCAACAGTCCCGTCAAAACTGTAGTGGGGCAAAAGTATACTTCCGTCTCCACAATTCAAGGACGAAAACCCCGATCGTTTGTTCCCTCTAAAATAGTTATTTTCCTTAAAAAATAAAAATTTAGCAGTCACCCAAGTTTATTTTCAAAAATCTCCTAAATAGGTTCTTCTCAGATTTCGCTCATAAGTCATCTTTCATTACGGTATGTTTCCGTGTAAAAATATTGAATACTGAAAGTAAACTAATGAGTTACTCTGCATGAACTTCGCAAACAAGTACCTAAAAATTGTCACATGATTGATAGGAGCCATTCCAGAATTAGGATGACGGGTACACTTATTCACATTGAGGGGACTGCATATCTCCTTTAGCATTGCATTTTCCCGTCATTCCAGTCAGTAATAAGTATGGAGGTCTCCGAGTATACCTGAAAGCTTTGCCGCACTATACAACTCAGGAAGTCAGATTTTCCGGAAGACACTACCTAAAGGAAGGGTTTAAGCAAAAACTTATTTTTCATATGTGAAAGAGGAACTAAATCTACGCAATTTGGTGAAACTTCCATTCAAATCGGACATACTCGAGATATTAGCAAATGATGTTACTACATTTGTGACCTAAAGTGAGTTTGAGGCAAGCAGGGGTTATATCACTTCCACACATTGATGGGTAATACTTGTTTCCTTTAGTGTTTTTATTTTTTTCATTCTGTTGGGCTGATCTTGAAGTTAATAGGGATAGGACCTCCCCGTGTGTAATGTGAAGTTTGTAAAATTCTTATGCTCCTCATGCAATCGAATTCCGATAAGATATGATTGTGGAGGAGAAAATTGATTGTAAAGTTTAATGAAAAACAAAAGACTTTCTCATTAATGTGAGCTTGGACATCATATGTGCTTGCTTTAAACATCCCAAAGTGCTCGCGGTTATAAAATTGATGAAACAGGGGGCCCATTTTGTTTCACTGTCCTGGCATGTTATCGGCAGACCACGTCATGAAATGGGCATGCTCCGTTCGTGCTTGTAAAGAGTACTTAGATGTCAATGGCCCCCAAAGATTTAAGCGAAAACACATTGGAAAGAAAGAGTGTTGTGGGGGAGGGGATTTCCCTAACAGCCTATGCATGCAACGGGATTTGATGGGTACACAATTCACTCCATGAGCAGGGTGACCAGATTTTGAAAAGTAAAATACGGGACACTGCATGGTTGGAAGGTGGGTTGTGTGCACGCGTACCGCGAAGCCCCCATCAGGTGGGGTCCAGGGCCCGCCTTAGGGTGAGGTCCAGGGGAAAAGTCCCCGGAAGCTTCTTGATTTGAGTGGCATTCAAAGCACCATAAAGTCGTACTTAGAGTGGTCCAAGTTGTAAATCACAAGGTCCAAAAATGTGTTGAAAATGTCAATTACTAGACTAGTTATATTTCTTTTTGATGACACAGCTTTGAGTAATTGCCTATAAGATTGGGCATATGAAACAAACTCAGAACATGTCATATAAAAGTTACAATTTGCAGTTCTGATTTGATAAGGGAGACACTACAACTATTTGTGAAGGCTACATACGACTAGTATGCCAGAGGCACCAGTGTTATGCGGGACTAAACTGCGGAACTGACTACGAACCTCGACACTATCCTACGTTGGCCCACAATTGTAATACATAAACACGTGGGGGTGAGCAGCTTTGAACAGCTGCTAACGCACTCTACAGTAGATGTCAATTTTCCTTGCAGTAGTTGTATCCGTCCATTCTACCAGAGTTGTTGTCTCCTTTTTTTGTGTCTATTTTGTAAGGAACCCCCTTCAGCAACATGGAAATACGGGACAAATAGGCGTCCCGGGGAGGTTCAATACGGGACGCGGGACAAATGAACCAAATACGGGACAATCACGTATTTTACGGGACGTCTGGTCACCCTGATTATGAGGGCGTGCACTTACATTGCGAAGTTGCGACGGAAAGTGCCCACACAATTATGGATCCTTCAAGAGTGTATAAATTACAGTATACTGGTCTGGCAAACGTTGCTTGTAAAAAGTTAAACCAACTGTAAGTGCTAAAATAAATTGCAAATTAAATGCAAAGTTGTCCCTTCTGGACAGTACAGTATATGCGAGAAGGGGATCTGTTAGGTCTTGTGTCCCCACGACTACTTTTTTTCTTCTTTTTTCTTCTCACTGTTTGTTAAGGGGACCATACATCAGGGGCGAAGCTAGGATGAAATTTTAGGGGGCCTAGGTGTCAAATGGGGATCTCCATGGGGATCTCCGCCCTTAATTCTTACAAATTTTATTAGGACACACAATTTCTGGTGGGGGGAAACAAACATCTGGTGCCAGCCCCCCCCCTTCCCCGTAGCTGCACGCCTGCCATACATAACCTTCCTTTACCTCTGTACTGTGCAAGCTTCGTCTTACCCGTTGGCCAAGTCGCTGCTTCCTGCTGTGCGGCCCACGCGAACATACGAAACTTGCATTATCCGCGACCCTCGACTTGCTATTGATCGCAAATTGGGGTGTAGCCCTATGTTTTTTTGTCTATATGAACATAAACAATTAGTCAAGCAGTGTGTGTATGTGTGTGTGTATGTAATGCGCATGGTCTTCCTTAGACCCTAGTAGCTTTCTCACTCTGAATTCACCGAACTTGTTACCATCGTCCTATAGGTTAACAGTATTTTTAAATAACGTGGGTGTTCTGTCAGTGTACCACCCGGCGAATAGGGTGATTAGATTGTAACAATGTAAAAACGTTTAGAAGCGAATCCATGCAGGTAGGACTTTAGTGGTAGTGTCCGATATATCAGTGGCGGATCCAGGGGGGGGGTCGCCGGCGTCCGGACCCCCCCTCAAATTTTCCAATGTGCCCTTTTTCAAAAAATGTTTTTTTTTTTCACACTAGCAAAAAAAAAAAAAAAAAAAAAAAAAAAAAAAAAAAAAAAAAAACCGAGACAGGTTCACAGGTAATGACAGTGTTGTCCAATTCCGAGGAGATTTTGGTTACCCCCATCCAGTATCGATCAATCCACTCGTAAAAGTCTAGCCATTTATCGCAGAAACTTTCGGCAATATATTTGACTACGGTAACCTATATTGGCCGCCCCGAAACCCGAACAGTGTAATCATTTTACAGAGAATGTGACTAAGGTATGTCTGCGTGACAATCAGGCATTCTAATCACTTTTCGCTTGGAACCACGTGTGGCGTGCTTGGGCATTCAGAGTAACACAAAACACGCAGATATTACGTCATACTCACTAGCGATATGCAACGTATTACTACTGGGTTTTAATATTGATTCCAAAAGGTCACTGCTAGTCTTTTGGTCTTACAAAATAATGATCTGTTCACACTCCATAAACGCTACATCTACGAAACCTTCCCTCCACCCTCTAGTATCCATCCTCTCGTGAAAAAGAGAGAGTAGGTAAATATGTTTCGCTATGATATTTATAGTCTGGAATTACTCTCCTTTTTTAGTGTTGCCCTAGTGATGGGAATAAAAAGCCAGTCTTAGGTAAAGTCCACAGCCAAGAGTTGACCAGAAGTCACAATAGACAAATCGGTGTTTGTTTCATTTTAAAATTACTATATAAATCACCACCAGGTCAAATAACGCAGTGTCAGTCGGTTCAATTTTTTGACGTCTTTGGACCGATGACCGGTCTGCTGTCGCAAATGAAAAGCAAACATTTGACTTCAGTCATCTGTTCTGACAGAGTGTTTTTGACAGTCGCGACGCAACTATATAGGGAACACAACATACAGTATTTTAACCTCCTCCCCCAGTCGAGATAGCGGTAGCGCCAGGTGGGGGATGGGTTCATGCCCCCCGTCGGGGAAGGCTGGCCCCCTATCGGAGAAGTTTTACAGTTTCGTAGGGGAGTCTTAGTCGAAAGTACGCAGTCCCTGACGACAACTAATCGACGGTTTACCTGTTTTTTGCTCTCAAGAGGATAATTTCTGTAATAAGAACCCAAAATTTTCGGCGCGCTACGCGCGCTGTAGAGTCACTCTAGTTTTTCAATAGTTCCATTCCACATAGCAGGATAGCACAATTCCTGTCCATCCTTAACAGATAACATATGGGCAGAATACATAGTTTATGTAAAGGTCGTAACTTTCATCCCATATCGCAAAGCCTAGTTGGTGTTCTCTTGTGTGTGTCATGCGGTACAGTCAGTTGGTGAGCGACTTACGGAGCAAAGTTTGGCTAATTTCATCGTGTAGTCCAGGTGGTTTCGATACAATGTATGTTATACACGATACGGTCTACAAACCCTACAGTTCTTTTTTCGTTTCGTCATATGTTTTATGTGTAAGCCTATCAAAAAATTTCGCCCGCTTTTCAATTTCACGATCCAGATTCAAAGAACACTAACAGTGCGCAACTCGTATCATGAAGTATTAATATAATGCAAAATATGCCTGCAATTGCATGGGATAATGAGGCTCCCACATTTGCCCTTCTCATCATACCCTCGAAATAGGGAATGTCGGAACTCGGGGTAGCTGACATGGTCCGGCCTCCTGTTGGAAAAAATTCTGCCGCCACCCATGGTCAGTTTACTTATTTCGGCTTTCATAAGGGTAATTTCTGGGATAAAACCCAAAATTTTCGGTACGCTTTGTCCATTCTTCCTCAGTTCAGTTGTACTTATAGCTAAATATAGTACAAACCCTTTCCACCTTTTCAAGTTAATAAGTAGAATACATGGATTTATGTAAATGTCGGGAATTGGATCTCATTTCGCTAAACCTGGTTAACGTTCACTTGTGTCTGTCGTACGGTACGTCTAGTGACTCGAAGAGGGAAGTACAATAAAGTTATGCCCGATAGAGCCCAACTGTCCGCTCAATTGTTCTATATAAGCTTTAAATTAGTACAAATTCTTATAAGTGTAGGCTTACCCAAAAAATTTTCGCGCGCTTCCCGCGCTTTGAAATTCCCCGTTTAGATTCCAGGTTTTGATTCCAGTTTTTGCATGTCTCTTGGTTTGTCCTTTCTTTGTCAATATGCGGTAAGTTGTGTAATCGCTGACGTTTATGGGAACCAAAATTTAAAAAAAAATGAATGTGCCCTTTTTATGTTGGACCCCCCCTCAGAAAAGACCCTAGATCCGCCCCTGTATATGGACACTTGGGAAATCAGAACAATGAAATTACTAACGTCGTTCAGTTATTTTCCGCTCTTATTGCCGATAAAAATGCCAAAACTTTCATAAACCTTTTTCTAAATGGCATTTTATTTTGGGAAAGAATTTTTTGTGTGCGCCATATTTTGCCACAGTAAAATCCCAAAAGACGCTTATTAACTCTATCCTACCATGCTATTGTCTTTTGGAAAGGGTGTATAGTCCTGATAATGATTTTATGGCTCTAATAATCCGAGAAAGTGGCACATACGAGATCTCATATTTTTAAAATTTCCATGGGGAGGGGTCTCTTTGACCCCACAGTAGACGCATACGCAGGGCTCCTATGTGAAGGCAAAGACCATCACGAACCCTAGATCCATACCCTGGATACAATAAAACTGAAATCAATTCTTAAACTTCTCATCAATCCAAGCGTGTATATTTTACCATAAGCTGCCCATCATGGGGGTCCAAAGTACCAAGGGAAAACCATCACCCCCACCTTTGGAAATGTTTTCCCACACGTCCATAACATTGCAGTAGCCTACAGATAAATAATTTCGGTTTTCTTTTCTCAGAAAATCACCAACTCTAAATGGGAGATACTGACGTGGATTTAACTCTCTATTCGAAGCGGTGATTGGACATCTGTGAGTCATGAGTAATGGATACCGACCATATCGCGATATATCGCATTCGATTAATTTTTACCAAGAAGGTATCATTGCTGATAGAGTAATAGCTACCAGTTCATTAGAAGTAAGTCATCATTTTATTTAATCAGGTTAGTTTTTGCAACAAGTTACATTGTTATTGATCACTTCCAATGAAGCAGAGCTACACGCCATTTGTTTCATACGAGGAAGGGAAATAGAAAACTCCAGGGACGGTGAATGTTTGTGAGCAGGTGAAGCGAGCGCTTTAAACGTCACTATAGACTTGATGCATTGACTTCACGCGACGTCATTTTGGAGGGTAAACAATGAAGAACACTGCGCGCACGACGTAGACTTCACAGTGCGCATAGTATAGACACTCGGGCATATCCCACTAGAACACAAATCAGCTGTCTGCATACATTAGTGTATGTCACAATGATATGCGCTGGCCACCATTGGAGGGCGCACTTCCTGTTCTGTGACGTCATATGCATAGAGACTACACGGCTCGTAAATAAGTTGCTGAAAGGGCGTTCCTGTTTTCGTACATAAAATGTTGGAACGGACCTCGGAGAAAAATATTGCTTAACATTTGAGTAAATTTATGGACTTTAACTCAGTCCTTGGTGGTGGGTGTTGAAGATTTTGTCGAAGTTCAGGTTTTTGCATAATAAGGGTGCTCAGATGATAACAAGTACTGAATGGTACAAATTGTGAAGTACATTTATGTTAAACAGTTGGCTTGAGCGGAACTCTCTCTTCGAGGAGGGATGGTCGAAATGCGAACCGTCTCCAGTTACAGGCCTGCTTTTTTTTATTTCTTGGGGGGGAGGGGGGCGTCATTAGTTGTGGACAATCGACATTAGCCCGTTTATTTGGTCACAGTACGTTTGGTGTCCTTTCACGGAACGTACATCCCCTGGAGTTCTCATTGGTTTGCACCCTTCGTCTTCAACTGTTGGGGATAGTAAAGATCATTTGATTGTACGCAATTAATCTTGGATATAGACAAACGTGTTTCAGATGAATGGCATAATGACTGGGTAGAACGTATGACCTAGAGCGCCAGTGCTCTGTAGAACAGTATTCACCACAAATCTACGTTTCGGACGACCATGCAAGGCCGTTGGAACAAAAGGGAGCCTCTAGCTGGGTAAAATATTCAGCTTGAAAAATATTTTGTGTGAAAAACGTCCAAAACTACCTTTAAATGCCAAAATTCTGAATTTTAATTGTTAAGTCCACTAGGCAACCTTCGATAACCTTTCAAAGCATTCTCCTGCCATCCTAAGACCGTGGCAGCTCCCTGACTAGTCATAGTAGACTAACTTAGGATAAATGTATGTAAATGCCCCCCCCCCCCAAAATAATAATTTACAAACCCTAAATGAAACACATATTTTTCAAATTTGTGTTCAGTTGTGATATTTTCCCTTTATTTGACATTATTAACATTTGCCGCAAGACTGGAATTCCCTGTAATTTTTTTTCTTTTCCTAAATACTCATCCGTCGGTCTAGCCGTCCATCCATCCTTTCTTCCCTTTTCTGTGATCCTCTTGCGGGAGGAGCATCCTGAGCGCCTATAGAACACTGTGTGTCTCGTTACAATGAAGTCTATGATACTAATAAACGGTGCTTTCAGTAACTATGCTATTCACATTAACTTATCTCCAGCCTTTTGTCCGATTTCATTTATTTATCTGCTGACGATTAGCATTAATTTAACGACTTGCATATCCATTTTTAAAACCTTTTTTCCTCACCGCGACATAATAACAACCAGGACACTGATAATAACCCCTCGCTTCCCATTCACATTACAGATCAACACACTTACCTTACAGTAGAAGAAGAAATAATTTTCGAAAGTACATAACTCTTCCTTATTTCCCCCTTTATTTTCTCATATACGATAAGTTTTGAAGGCTTTCCAGCCTTCTTTCTAGTCGGAAATCGTCCCTCTCAATTTTCTTATGGTAACGGATTCAAGGGAAATGTAATCATGCTAGTTTCTACAAAAATTTGCGTTTTACCTCTTTTTTTCAATTTCTTATCAATATTCTATATCCAATTAAATTACCCATTCAAGTTCATTCTTTCCTTTTTGTTTCTTTCAAGCTAACACAAAGCTACGACTGTGAAGACACCGACTTTGCCATAATACTGGTTATTCTGTTAATTTTTTGTGTGTGTCCGTTGGGATTAGTGGGGATTATCCCTGCTTCCTTATACATTAACAACGTAAGTCATATAGATTATATTGATCTTCTATCCAGATAGTCCGATTTAGTTTAACCGTGTTAAGGATTCTTACTGCAAGAATAGCGCCCTCGCTCACGCACTTTATTCCCAAACTTTCCTTTGGAATCTGAGTAATGGAAAACCCGCGACTTTGTTTTCATTGACCTATACAAGCTCAGGAAATATTTTCCTGTAGGGAATGAGTCGTTTCAGTCAAAGAAAACCTGTATTTGGCATAACCCAAGAAAATTGGGCCCTATTTCCAATAAATTTGCCCAAGTTATAGGTTTTGCTCGAACTCCGGGACCCGTGCATCCCCTCGCTGACACGAAAAGTTTGACAAATGTTCCTTTGCATTGTGCAATGATGCAATGGACGATACTGGTGGATAATGAAAGTCGTGTTAATCTCAGTAATATCTCGTTTGCCCGCATGTACAAATATACTATACCTCTTACATTGTCATTGACAGCGTTACCCCACCAAAGTCCCAGGGTATGTGTGGCGGAAGGGTGGAAAATCTCTCCATCTGCAATGAGATCAGGGGTTGCAACTCCCTAATGATATGAATAAAGATATCTTGGAAATGTTGCGATAAGTTTTCCGTTTTATATGATCATACGCTTGTTTAAAGTCGTTGTTGTAAATTCTGCAATGTGCCTAACCTCCACTAACCTCACAATTCCTGTTTTACTGTATCTTCTTCCCTCCCCAGGTACTCTCAGATGACTTGTCTGACATTCCAGATGGGATATTCAACCAACTCATCTTTCATCTTTCTAAAATCTTTGGTCTCATGATTGCTATAGGTATACTTGTACTATTCGTCTTTATTGTTGATGTTGAAGTTATTAAATTACTTTTCACGATAGGAAGTCTTAAAAACCGATTGATTGCTAGCTTTTCGTGACAACGAAGGAAATTACTGTATAGTGGTTGAAAAGGTGGATGGGAAGGACGTTAGCAAAGGCTAATGTTATCTTCTACGCAGTAGTCTGCAATCTCTTTGCCAGCATACGGAATTTTATTTTCACACGTAATGGATATTTCACCTTCAGACAAGAGTAAAATAAAACTAAGGGAATAGGGTAGATGCACTTACTTCCGTATGTGTCTTACAGATTAGGTATATTTAGCTTAAAATTATTTGTGTTGCAATGTATGTCACTTACTCGAAAAAAAAACAAAAAACAAATAAACATACAAACAAACAAAACAAAAACAAAACAAGAGTAGTAGATGAAATATGAGAGAAACTAATTAATCGATTGCGAAACATCGCGATTTAAGGACGATATTTGTCAGTGCAATGAGGTGAAACAGACGGCGGATTCAACTGTCGGCATCTGAGTCCTATCGTTTTGTGATTTCCAGGATTAGCCAAAGTATTTGCCCTATACAGGGAGAGGGATCACCAACCCCAAACTCCGACGGGAAGGAGGAAGGATGGATGGTAACGGATCGGGGACGGGGTGGGGGTGACAATACCATCCAGTGACAGAGTTGTAGGCTTGATGTGCCGAAGCTTACCTCTGACTTAGTAACTTCTGAGAAATCTGGCTTATTAATTTCAAAAAGCGCTAAGTAAGCCAAAATTGAGAGGTATATACACAAGCATGTACACACATTTTGACCTAACACAGATCAAATTTGAGGGCGAATGATCTTAAGAGAAAAGTATGAGAGCTACAATTCCTAACCTTTACTGAACACTGTATAGGTACCTATTGCATTCTTGGTAAAGAGGGTGGGGTAGGGTATACTCAAGAGCTATATGAACATATGAAAATGAATCAAAAAAGTTCTGCAATTTGCAAAAAAAATTTGCCTGGCGATTGACGAATCGCTCAGATCCCTTTTATAGCAAAGATTAGTAGATATATGATACCCACTTAGCCTCCTTGGCGAAAAGGAAAATAGGAGGGGTTCAGCCTCACATAGTCTTTTGAAAAGTAAGTTATTAAATACTCTTACTCTCTACTGATAAACTCCTTCCGTATTCTTCAAAATTAGATGATTTAAAAAGTATTCCAGCAGAAGAATTCTCTAATATTTTTCTTCGTTGTAACATTACTTTGTAAACACAAATAAAGTACACAGGGAAGACCGCAAGTAGGAGGGACCGCAAACTGCGAGAGAAGTCCTACTCCGCGGAACTGACGAAAGTTTTTGACTTTCTAATTTCAACGACAAACTAGGGCTACTGGCAGCGTCTACGTGGTCTTTACAATGAAACCGAAAGATAGAAATATTGAGGAGACATTGACATGCTTCACCTAACGATTACATTGCGTTTGCTCATAGAACATGCGCTGACGCGTGCAGTATATATCAGATAACTAACTGCACTTTAAAATTTTGGGGTAAACGTTTAGCCAAGTTGGGTGCGTATTCCACCTCCCAAACTGTTGGGTAAGAAACTAACCAAGTAAGTCATAAAACTCTTTACTTTGTACACAATTACCCAGCATGGATATTTCTTAACCAACTTCGGTAGTTCTTTACCTAACAGTTTAGCAGGTGGCATACCAGTCTAACCTGGACAAAAGTTTACCTAACAGTTTGTTTCTCTGAAAAGGGTAGCACAGGAGGCTGTCATGTTGATGTTTTATATTAAATGAAAAGAGCTTTTTGTTTTGAGATCAAATATATTGGAATTTTATAATAAAACAATAAAATTACAGTTTCTCATTTTGGATGCTTCTTTCCCATGTTATCTTGGAATATTTTTTAATGGTTCACTGACGCAATGAACCTGACGACGGTTTCTTCTGTTGGATGTAGCCCGTACTAACAGACTTTTCCGGCATGGTCTTATTCATTTACTGTGTACATATTATTGAATTGTAGGTATCTGAAAACGATTGTTTCAGGG
The DNA here is from genome assembly GCA_029531755.1 of Holothuria leucospilota. Taxonomy (NCBI): domain Eukaryota; kingdom Metazoa; phylum Echinodermata; class Holothuroidea; order Aspidochirotida; family Holothuriidae; genus Holothuria; species Holothuria leucospilota. Next base: position 32,430,524 of record CM055961.1, on the reverse strand, counting down.
GGAATAGTATTCTGCAAAATGAACTTATTGCCCCCCCCCAGTATGCAAATGACACAGCCCTTTGTACCATCAAGGGTAACTGCGTGGTACACTATGGAAACGTTGGCTTTCCTATTGATATTCTACATACATGTACCATTTGCACTTAAAATTAACATCTTAATACCCCGAATATTCTGTGCCCCTGCCTACCAATAACTCCAGTCAACCTTTTGCCCCCCCCCCGACTTCAGTGTCATATTTTCATTTGGCCCGGTAAGTTTTTATCGAAGCAGAATTCAGACTAAATTCCTTTCCGGTTACATTCCGATGGAATTAACTTCAAAACCTTCCCCGGTAAGAGATTGTATCAATACGTGTTAGTTAGGGATGGACTCACTGTGGGCAGAAGATATCGTTTTCACGCTCTTATCTTTTCCATAATTAGTTTTTATTGCTATAAGATTTTCATACTTGTGCTTTAAAAATCATTTGCGTGAACGTCATTCCTTAAAAGGAGGAGAAAATATGGGGTGTTATTCCTACCAAAAAGGGGGGGGGGGGGGGACACAGACTTAGACTAAAGAGAAAGGCTGAAAACTGGTTTCGCCAAAACCCAAACGGTTTAAATTTGAAGGTCGTTTGCTGGAGACTGGCACTTCGCTTTTTCTCAAGGGAGTTGTACGCGAAAGGTATAACATAATTTGTATAGACCTTATGCACGTGACGTCACATTGTTATAAAGACCGAGAGGAGTACTCTCAGAGGACACGTATCTACACTTTTGTGCACACCCAGCAGCATGTCCTCTATTAAGGGCGGTTTTCAAGAAGGTGATTGACGTCAGTGCATAAGGTCTATTGAAGAACTTATCAAGACTGATAACTAATCATCTGTAAGGGGGGGGGGGTGTAATCTTTGATTGAATATGCGGATGAACACTCTATCTATAGTTCATGCAAAGCATCAAGGACAGAAAAGAGGGCAGGGCTGTTATTCCCATTTTCGGAATAGGACTCGATTCCGGCCTCATGTCCGTTTTTAACTAGGCTTGGAATTGGCCCGGATTTGGAAATCCGGAATATAAATTGGCCAGGAATGGACTATAGCTGGACTCGTACTCCGCTCTAGCCGAGTGTACAGAATGAACTTTACATAAATGTTATGCCTAAGACGTCACACGTATTGGTGCACAGTTTAAAACATAAATAATTCCACACAGTCAAACAAATTGCACGGGGGGGGGGGTATGAAAATGACTCTGACGAGTTACCCCTTCATCGAAATTTCTTGAGAAATGGCATAAATAGCATTTTAATAAGGTACTATATTGTCAAATGTGTAAATTGGCGAATAAGTTAGGATGACATTATCGACACTCATGTTAATGAAGCTACAGCTAGAAACATCTTGGGGTTTCTGGACAGTAAAATGTCTTTTGCCAAGCACATATTAACAGGGAAGTGCAACCTTGGTTTGCTTCGCAATTGTACATTATCATATAATTACCCGTGAAAAACAATGAATAATGGAGGGCTTTTCAGATAATGTGAAAAGAGGGATTAATCTGAAATTTTAGTGTAACAAAGATGCAATAAATTCAATCGCGTTACAATCACGTGGGAAAATTTGCATTCAATTTCTGAGTGTGATACTCTAGTGATAACCACTTGATATCAGGTGCGTAGCCAGGAATTTGCCAAGGAGGGGGCGAAGTCTGTGTGCAAACTATCTATACGTAGCGCCACTATAGGGTACAAGAAAATTTTGGCCGAAAATGCCTCCCACATCGCTGGAAATGGCACTTTCCAGGCCTTGTAAGTTGTATGTAAACATTTTCTCTTTTTGAGTTACTAGCGATATCATAAAAAAAAAGAATCATTAAAAAAATGCAAAGAATATGCTCAAGGGGGGGCGAAGGGGGCAGCTGCCCCCCTTCGCCCCCTTGGCTACGCGCCTGCTTGATATTACCACTTTTTCAACCCGTTGACTAATATTTGTTTCTAATATACGTTCTATCTGAAACTTAAATTTAAAACACATAAGATCTCAAAGTAAACAATGCCTAAATGCAATTTGCAAAGCGTGATAAGTGCCATGTTGGTCATTCTGGGAGGCATTTTTGGCAAATATTTTTTTACAAAGCGACGAGCCTACTGAAGGTTTCGATCAGCGTAGAAATGTCACATCCGCAAATACCCCCTGAATATAAAGTTCCCCTCTCTCCTCTAAGCAAAACCATGAAGCCAGACAAACGAATATGGAGATAACTTGCGCATGCCCATAAGTCAAGGTTTGAAATTGACATTTTTAGACTCTGAGGTGCAAAAATGACGTCATTTGTGGTCACCGTGAGTATCTATGAACTACTTCACGCTTTAATCGAATAGGTTTAACGTGCGTTTACATCAGATCCTGATCTGATTACCTAATCTTATCGGTAGATTGCATCAGGCCTAGATACAAACCAGTGCATACATTGATCCTGGCGCGTTTACACTTATCTCGGGCTTTGATCTCCATTTAGTATGCCCACCGCGTGTGGTTTTTGTAAACATAGTTATCCAGAGCTTGGACATTAACAAAAGACAGAAATGTCACCGATCTTGAGTCACTGTTGATCATGAAGCATTTACACCACAAACTTTGATCCCTGCTTGGGGTCAGACCCTAACCCCAACAGGCTGCTAATATTGAAATTACAGCTTCAGTCTCGAGCACAGGATCTGATTCTGAACAAGACCGAGCAAGTGATCAGATCCGGATCTAGTACATGAGCCTAGGCCCCTAGTGTCAACGTGATTCATGCGCGTTGAGCCCTACCATGGGTATACTGGGCTTATCATGAGTCAATCACTTAAGGAACATTGTGACCATAAAAATATTAAACATTTACAAAAATCAATAAAACTTTGCTGTAACATTTTGTTGTATGTCTTCCTCATTGTGCTATATTTTGGTGTTGTTCGGATTGCATAATCCGTAGAAAATAAATTTCGAAATGTTGGTGGCAGTACATTCAACAATGCTTATGAAGGAATCTTGCCTCAATCGCTACAAAAAAAAAAAAAAAAAACTAGCAAATAAAATGCTATAAACTACCACATTTAGGAACAGTTAAACAAATAATCACAGAGGATAATGGCTTTTCTGTCAAACTTTTTAATCAGAGCTTCATTAAAGACATTCTGGTCACCATTTTTTGTAATTTTTGCAAATTTCTAGTTCATACTTATGCCGAAACTTGAAAATTTGGCCGTGAGTAACATTTTTGCTTTGGACATCAAAAATAATAAGGCAAATAATTTTTTATTTTGTTTGAGGAAAATGCAATGCAGGTCATGCATACATTTGCAGTCACATCGCCCCTTCGTGCTGCACTGGCGTTTAGAATGCAGTGATCGACTCATGATTACTTACTATACACGTTCACTAACAATTGCGCCCTCGGTCCGTCGTGCGTTCGTACCTGCAGCCGGGACTTCGATTGTTAAACACGTTCACAAACTTCACAGTAACATATACCAGTTTGTTATTGCCTTGTTAAACGCCTGCAATGTCAAGGTCGTATCAATGCGTGCCGCCGATTAGGAGTATTGACTGCAATGACCTTGCATTTGATAGTTTGTATCAGCCATAATACTAATTTTTGAACAATTACAATGCATAGATTAACGTGACCTCCAGGTGCCAAGGCTCAGGCCTCATTGTTTCACTTTTGTCTTCTATATTTAGCAACTGCAGCTTTGACGTCATAAGTGAGGTTAATAAAGCCCTGTTGTGATAGAATAGTTGCAGAATACGTGTCCGTTTTTCAAAGACTTCGTGAGAGGGTGGTCATTTGCCAAGATTAGCATAGTACTATTATTTTGTGTTTTCAAGTAAAAGCAGTGTTTTGGTGTAATACTTGTTACATGATTTCAGCGTTTACTGTGTAACTCGATTCATGCTGAACTCGCTGAGAAGCGCTCCCGCTAACGGCGTAGGATCTAGGGCCCGGAGGGGGGGAGGGCACAGCCCCGGTGGTGGTCCACAGGGAAGCCCCCGGAAGCTCTGGGGTATTTACGAAATCGTAGGCATTAAAAATGATGCATTTTAGCTTCAACTTCAAATGACATAAGGTGGGCAGTTAACATACCACCAAAATCACAATTTGACTTTTTCAGTTATATTCTTTCTCCGTATGACCAACAGTAGGCCGGGATTGATAATGCAGCAGCGGCGTAGGAAGATGTTTGATATTGGGGGGCCAGACCAGATGTGACTTCTCGACCTTGAATCCCCTTCCCACACTATAACACATTTGTTCAATGTGATTCTTTCGATTTTAATTTGAGCAAAATAAAAAATATTCAAAGCAAAAGGAAACAAAAGCAGCACCATGCAGGAGTGATTTTTTGTTTAGGAGGCTCTGGAGGACTGGAGATTTTGTGGGGGTGACTCCCATTTACTATCTAAGCGGAGCGCCACCATAGGTTGGCGCGGAGCGTACCAAGAAAATGTTAGATTTGAATATATCCCAGATCGCCGGAAATGGCACTTGTCAGGCTTGATAGCAGCCATCAACATGTGCAATTTTTGTGAAAAAATGTAAAGCTTGATTTGATTTTTTTTTTATAAAACACATTTCTGTGAGGACAGATTAGTTGAGCTGGCCTGGACTTGGGGTCCGAGGTTTGGAAGTTTGAACCCCATTTACTATCTAAGCAAAGCGCCACCATAGATTTGCGTGGGCGGAGCGTACCGAGAAAATCTGAGATTTTAATACATCCCAAATCACCGGAAGTGGCGCTTGCCAGGATTTTTGAAGCCATCAAGATGTGTCCTTGTTGTGCAAATTTTGTAAAGTTTGATTTGAATTTAACACTTTAAGTCTGTTACAATCTATCCGACTTCATTCAGAATTGTTCAGCGTTGAGTTATCCCCCATGGAGTTCAGTGGATTAGTTGGAACTGAGATTTTCTACAGCCAGAGTCTGTTAACTTTTTATTAAGTTGAGTAGAGGTAGCCCCACGATTTGCCCGGCGAACGGCCAACACCCGAAACTCCGACAGCCCCAATGCCGTCGAGTATTGGTGAGGTGGGATTTGAAGAAAGCCTGTGTGCTAGCCTCCATTTCATTCGGGTCATATATTGCATAAAATTTGTATATACTAGAGAAGCTAAGTTCCGAGTTTATTAAAGGTTTTTTCCGGAATCTAAACTGTAAAACTGCAAAGCGCGCGAAACGCGCGAAAATTTTTCGGGTCATTTTTCACAAAAAACATAGGCCTATGTAATTATTAAAAACAATAAGAAAGAAAAGCTGTAGGGGTTCTAGACCGTATAGGAGATAATATGCATTGTATCGAAAATACCTTGACTATCCGATGAAATAGCCAAATATTGCTCGGTGAGTCCTTCACCAACTGGCCGTACCGCACGACACAAAAGAGAACAGTAGCTAGGCTTTGCGATATGGGATGAAATTTACGACCTCTACATAAACTGTGTACTTTTCCTACGTGTTATGGTAAGGGGGAAAGGACTTGCGCTATCTAGTGATGTAGAATGAAACTATTGAAGAAACCAGAACAGCTCTCCTGCGCGCGTAGCGCGCCGAAAATTTTAGGTTTTTATTAGAGAAATTGTCCTCTTAAGAGCAAAAATGGGTAAAACGAAACTGTAAACTGTCGCAATTATTAGGGGGCCAAAATGACATTTGGCCCCCCTCAAAACATATTGGGGGCCATGGCCCCCTTGCCCCCCGGTTCCTACGCCACTGTGCAGAGAGCTTGAGGGAGGAGCCTGGGAGACTGGATTATCTGAGGGTTTCTCAGGGCTTTGGAACAATAATTTTAAGAATGGAGACCTAACACTCAGGGTGGGTGAGCGAAGCGCGCTGAAAAAGATCGCATTGTCAAGACGTTTTAGCGATATGAATAATAGAAAGGTAGTTCAAAAGAGAGAGCTTTTGTCCCCCCCCCCCTCCCCTTCGCTAAGCGCCTGTCTTATGTTAAGGTGCCGGAAAGGACACTTTCCGTGCTTTACAACTTGCATCTAAATAATCTTTAAAAAGTTGGTAAATTTACACAGATTGATGGTGATAAAAATTTTGCTTTCAAACTTTCGGGGGGGGGGGGGCAACTTTCCCCTACGCTGCGTACGGTCATGGGGCACTGCTATTTTCAATGATAGGCCCTATTGGAAGAATTTGTATGAAGCTGTGCCAAATACTACAGGAAGTAACCCCGAATCCCGAAAGACAGCGTTCACACAGTTTGAGGCATTTATTCGTAATCTATTGTTCATCTTTATTTTTAAATGCAGTATTGTTCATTACATAAAAATGTCCTTCTCCCCCCAGGTGCTTGTTCCTTCCATTGAGCAGGACAAAGAAACATTATATCCTGCTCTAAGGTTCTTTCTTTCATGTTTCATTTTTGTCGATGATCTGGGACAAGCCCCCCTCGACTTTTCATAGTGCGAGGAGTTAGGTAGTGTCGATTTTGAAGGTTATAGAGTATATGAAACTTCAAAGGATTAATGGAATCTTTTATGGCTAGTTTTCGCATGGACATGGCCAAGGAATCAGCAGTTAAAGTGCCAGGAAAGTAATTTTCATTGGCGGCTGCATCTTGGGAAGCTGTGGCCGGCGAAGCCTGTAACCGATAGCGCCGAAGGCGGAGACTGTGGACCCTGCCCGAGTAACTTTTCTTAAATTTGATGGCTTTTGCCGTCATTCTGGACGATTACTTGAGAAAATCCTGCTTTCCCAGATTTAGTTTGAAATGCTAATGAAATATTTTCCTTATGATGATTGCAAATTTAAGACAGTGACCATCAGTCTATTTGCTGAGGATGGCCGTAGTTGGTGGAAAAGTGAACTGCGCGTGGTGTAGCGAGGGTTTTGGGGATAGTTATTTACTGAAGCTGTCCTATAAGAAGTAAGAACGAGGCAATTCTACCAGAGTCCTACTCGCAGCAGTACAGTAGTACAAATGAGGCAGCGATTTATATTCGGCTCATGCTAAGCACGCCGAAAACTTTATGAAGAAATGCGATTTTCTAAACATGGGTAGAGTTTGGGATTTCTTTGCAAGGAGATAGGTAGTGTCGATTTTGAAGGTTATAGAGTATATGAAACTTCAAAGGATTAATGGAATCTTTTATGGCTAGTTTTCGCATAGACATGGCCAAGGAATCAGCAGTTAAAGTGCCAGGAAAGTAATTTTCATTGGCGGCTGCATCTTGGGAAGCTGTGGCCGGCGAAGCCTGTAACCGATAGCGCCGAAGGCGGAGACTGTGGACCCTGCCCGAGTAACTTTTCTTAAATTTGATGGCTTTTGCCGTCATTCTGGACGATTACTTGAGAAAATTTGATAGTACAAATGAGACAGCGATTTATATTCGTGTGTGTGTGAAGGGGGGGGGGCGCGTTTAATGACGTACATAAGAACTATCAGTGGCCCTAATTTCAGAGCTCAAGCTACAATAGTGTGGCTCGTAGGAGCATGTTTTGAAAGAAATTTTACGGTGCCAGACAAAATTTTCAGTTATATTAGTCACTTGTCTCTGGGGGTGCGCGGCAAGCTCGCCGAGAAAAATAGTCCAAGCATTATTACGGTATTTGTTAGTAATGTTTTCCTTCATTTAACATTTCAAAATTTAACCATAATAGGCTATTAACGTTCTCTTATAATTTTTCTTGTCTCGCTCCCTTTCGCTCATTTTTAAAATTATTTTTATTATTTTTTTAAGCTCTGGAAGAAAGTGTGTGTGTGTGTGTGAAGGGGGGGGGGGATCAAGGGCCCCTTCGCGCCCGGAATCTCGCATGTGATTTTGTTGAATATGATGCGTCTCCAAATGGTGTGATACAAACGTCTCCTGCCAGGACCCTCCTCATCTACCGCCTCACTCGACCCGCTTTCTTGCGTGGCTTCGCCGCACGGTACGTGAAGCCGGGGACAATGTCTTTAAGTACGCGACGGGAACTACGCTTATTTATTCATTTTTATTACGTAGCAGCTCCCCAGTACGGAAACCCCCTCTCCTGGAACACTCTTTCACTCCAATGCATTTCCTACTTAAATCTTAAAACAAAGATAAGCCATTTTAATCTTAGTTCTCTTTGCAAGCACGGATAGAGCATCTCCATTTCATGACGTAGTCTGCTGATATGCCTACATGGCAGGACAGTGCAACGTGGTATATCCCCTGCCTGTTTCATTAACTCTACACTGTAAAAAATGAATGGGTTTATTTACCCAAAAAAAGGGTTGCTGTGCGGGATTTACATTTACCCTCTAAAATGGGTATTTATACACCTGTAAAAATGGTATTTAAACCCACATGTGGTGTATATTTACACATATTACCAAATTTTTGTGATGATTTGTGTAAATTTAAATTAAATGAGGGTTTAAATACCGTTTTTACAGGTGTATAAATACCCATTTTAGAGGGTAAATGTAAATCCAGAAACACTTTTTTGGGTAAACAAACCCATTTATTTTTTAGAGTGTATATGACAAAAAACAGTACTTTGAGGTGTTTTCCGAAATCATTGCGAGACACAGCTAAAACAATGTCCTAAGACTGTCTGCAAAGCTGCGCGCATGATCTGTTCCCTAATCAGGAGATTTCCGTGTTAACTGGTGAAGTTAGAAAACTAAACAAACCAATACATTGCAACAAAATTTGACAGGTACTCTTTACTTCTATATGTGCAGTTACACTGCGGAGCTACGACGGTAAGTGACCACACATTTTTTAAACCTTCAAGGGTGTATGACTCACGGTCTAGTCGGTCAGACAAATCTTGCCTACAAAAAGTGAACTGAACTGTATGTGCTAAACTAAACTGTTAAGTAAATGCAAAAGATGGTACATCCCGGAGAGGGAGGGGGATACATCAATTAAAAGGACTTGTGTACTCGCATGTACCCCTTTCCTTTCCCTGTTAAGGAACCATACATAACCTCCATATTAAACCCACTGCTGTGCAACCTCCCACCCGCTGGCCGAGTGTGATTCGTTGCTTCCTGCTCTGTGGCCCACGCAAAAGGTAAGGGGTGGCCTATATTAACATCTCCCTCCCAGATTTTCAAACAAATTAGAAGATAAGACGCTCTGTACATTAGCTGAAGTGCTAACTTTTGCAGTATGAAAAACTTAACCATACGACTTGAATGACTTAAAAAATGCTTGGCGCGCATCCATCTTACAATGTTGTCTTATTATTACATGTCAGCTTGAGCAAGATTATTTTTTTCAACGCCCCATCAACGGCAACCCCTACCACTTCCTATCGGACCCAGTAGCGCCGCCAGAGGTTGGTGATTGAAGGGGCATTACAGGAGAGGAAACCTTAAGCTCGCCCCAGGTGAACCCACAAAGTCGGTGTAGATTGTGCATACTCGCGTCGGTTGTAGGTTGCACCCGCAGCGAATCCTTCCTTTGTCATCTTGTGCATGTGTTGTCATGGTGGAGGGGTCTAAGGGGAGTACTGACTTGTGTTGTCTTTGTCCCCCTCCCCTTTTGATTTTTTGTCATTTAAGATGGCTTGGATGCTAAATAGTGAGCTATATTTGACCAATTGTCGAACTGATCATATAAAGAAAAACTTTCACACATATGTGAATTTTTCCATTCGGTTGACTGTAAAGGAAAGGTGTGTTGTCTAAGTAGAGGGGTAACAACTCTTCCCCTTGAAAATTTCTTGTTTAGGTAAAGTGGCTAACATGCACAATGGTGGTATCTTAAGCAAATCTTTCAATTAATGATATACTTAGAAATTATCGTTATTTAGTGATATTTGAGCTGTGGCATGGCACTCGTTATAAAAGAGAAATGTGTAACGACTAATACACGCTACGAATGTATGTACAGTATTTACTACTCATGATATTAGGTTGCTCTAACACTCTCTATTGATGCAGGGCCCCTGCAGAGGTTGGAAATGTACTTTTTGCGGAAAAATGTTTTGGTCAGAATAATGTATTCTATATTGCCCCAATAATGGTTGTAAGATATGGAGTGCGTACCGTGACGAATGCACGCCGAAATTTTGCATTGAAAATCATTTCTTTGCAAACTTTGTACTCAGACACTTTAAATTCCAACAAATGCATCCGCCAATTAGAGGGCGAGTCTTCTGTGTAGTAATTCGTATAAGATTTCAATTTTAATAAAATGCGTCTTCCCTTGAATTCCACTCCTTTTCTTTCTTGAAATGCTGTGTTCCTTCCTTAATGACTTCTATGCACAAGAACAATCGGTGTTATTGTAGAACCCTCACCATTGAATAATGAGAGTCCGTTTGAGACGGCATTGATAGGAAACACGGCCATGCGGTGAGGATGCACGCGCGGAAGGATTTGCAAGAATTTTGATAGATTCACCATTCAGTCAGAAACACACCTCACCCTACCGGGTACCCCTACAGAAATCTATAGCTTAACGCCTTTGTGGCTCATTTTCAAATTTTCGGGGAAATTTTCGGAAATCGATTGATGAAGATTGAGGCACGTGCCCCCATGCCGGGGCCACTGATCGTACCTATCCCCTCGAATCGCAAGCGTTAGAGTACCTAGCGGGAAAGCTCAGGGCAGTTTTATGTGGGAAGGATAACTCAAATTACCTAATGCTGAAAGGGCAAAGCGAATGGAAAAAGAAATGGGGAGAAGGGAAGGAATTTTAATGCAACTTGGATAACGTTTGAAATACAAGATGATGTAAAATATTCTGCACACTGCACGGTCTTTAAAATGCTATTTTTTGCGCTCCTCAATAGTTGCGCCATTGCCGACCCTTTGACACAGCTTGAGTAGTATTATCGCTTCAATGCAACTCAAATACCAGCATCCCCACCCAAAATCCCCTTCCCTCCTCAAACTCACCGGTCATTGGTACAAATAAAATTAAACAAGAATAGTCAAGTTCCAATTTCGAGGTCCACTTAGAGTGTATGCAGTACCATATTCGGATAGTGAATGATTCATACCCCCGGGAGAGCTCACTGCGGTCCCGCAGCGCCTTCTGGGCCGCTGGGTCACTTCACTTTGAACCCTCCCCTATGAAAAAAATCTGTAACCACGGACCTTATAAAGATAACTTCCGTGTTCCTTCTCTCACGTATTCGATCTTCGTCGGAAATGTGTTCACCGGAAAACAAAACCCTTTGCCCCGACAATTAAAATTATGTATACCATTGGCCACAAGCCCCCTGATTGATCAATTTGACTGGCTGTATGTACGACTTAGGCCAACAAAAGACGTGGGAACATTATCATTTTCATGGTCTACTTAATACACATCCAGTTTCCTTTGGAAAAGTTATTTTTTTTTTGTAACAAAAAGAGTTATTTTTTTTTTTTGAATTCTATTGCTTAGAATTTTGTGAATGTTCCAGGGTCTCCGGTTTGCAATTACCCCTCAAACCTAAAAACATACGAATATGGTCGAATTATCGTTATCTGTGCTTTGTTTAGTGCGCATCCAATGTCGTTTAGAAGTAGTAACATTCTTCATCTCACGATTTTGTAAATACCCCAGGGCTTCCGGGGGCTTCCTCAGGCTGGGCCCTAGGCCCCACGCCACCAGGAGGAACGCTTCGCGCCATCGAGACGCTCTCCACCCATGTTTTAGAATAATTCTCCGCTAACACACGCAACAATAGAAAATTTGCATTATTCGTGGCTCTAGGCTTGTTAGTTGATCACAAATTGGAGTGAACGTTCGTTGTCTGTATGGACATGAACAATCAGGTTAGCAACATGTGTGTGCGATTGTATTACATGGTCTTCGCTTGACCCTAGCTTTCTGAATGAATTCAGTGAGCTTATCACAAAAGTCCTATACTGTAACCTAAGTGTCTTTGACAGCTGATGCTCAAGTGGTCCGATCCGCCCTCCCCTTCCCTCCTCATCCCCACCCCCCCCCCATTTGTGCACACTTGGAATGTCAGAAGAATAAAATCGCTGAAAACAGATCGTTATTTTTTGCTGTTATTTTTGATGAAAATGCCAAAACTTTTATTCTACTGATTATGATTTCACGGCTCTCAGAACCCACGAAATAACTTATAGATCCCGTCTTTTTAAATATTCCCCTGAGGGTCTCCTTGACTCCACCGCTGACGCACACAGAGGGTTCTTATTTGAAGACAAAAACCATCAGAAACCATGGATCAATACCCTGGATCCCACCCTCCGTGTTCCTATGAATTACTTCAAATGTTTGGAAATTGGCGCTCTATCTTACAAGGAAAAGCGGGGCTTTAGAGTGGATGAGGTCTGTCCCAGGTGCAGCTCCAGAGTAAATCACCCACATGCAGTATGGCCCAGTAGTCGAAAGGTTTCACACGCCAGGTTTACCTTGTTTGGTTTCCCCTCAACATATTTTCCCCTATTTAGAGGAAATGGAACACTCTTGTGATTGTATGTACTTTACTCTTTTCATTAACTCCTTTCATGTCCAACCTTGTTATTTTGTTTCAGTAAGCAGGGCTGGAGTTTGTCTTAAAGGTGGGTGGGGGGGGGGGGGGGAGGCGTGAAGCGCTACCCAAAAGCGTACGGTCCAAGGGCAACACTCCGGTGGGGGACCAGGTGGATACGCTTGGAAGTCCTGGGATATTAAAAGAATTAAACCGTTAGAATGAAGCAATTGTCTATTTTTTTCAAAATCATATTTTGGTCATTTTCATAAAAAACCTTACTTAGAATTACAAGTCATTTTTATAATGACTGAATGAGGCGTGTGGCTTGTTCTACAGAAAGCCACCTTGCACGAAACAATACTTTAAAAAGGATGCACGCGAAACGCACTGAAGAAAACGTTTTTAAGACATTAATTGAAGCCTATTGGTTTTTTATTTCTTAAATGCAATATTATCCATTAGGCTACATTAACGATTCTTCACCTTCCCCCAGCAATATATTCTTTCTTTTCTGCTTCACTTTTGTCTATGATCTCGGACAAGGAACCCCTCAAGCTTTCATTTCTGTGAAAAATAAACGTTAAAAGTATAATTTTGTAACGACGAACAAAGCTTAGAGTTAGAGGTATACAACACCATCCAAAATCAATGAATTGTTATGGTGAGCTCTTACAGATACATTGCCATGGGCAACAGCGGTAGAAATGCCAGGGAAGCAATTCCATTTGAGGCTGCATCTTCGTAAGGTTTGGCTGGCGAAGACTTCAACCGCAAGCGTCAAAGGCACCAATGGTCCTTCCGAAAATTTGTCTTTTATTGATGGTTTTTGCGGCCATTCTGAATCATTTATAGAATAATACTTCCGCCCCGGTGTAATTTCAGTCCTTATGAAATATATTTCTTATGATGATTGCAAATTTAAAATTGTAATTTGATGAGTATGGTGGTAGTTCGTGGGTAAAGTAAACAGCGGGAGGGGTTATAAGGGTTTTGAAAATAGTAACAGCTATCCAATAAGATGTAATAACAATTCCACGAAAGGTTTCCTATGGACAGTAGTCCTAACGAAACACTTATTTATATTGAGTTCACGGGAAGCACGGCCAAAAATTTATTGAGAATTGCGATTCCCTGTACACGGGTAGGTTTCTGATTTGTGTATGCAAGGAGATTGCGTCTAAAGACGACATGAAGTACTGTCAGCAACCCTTACTTCAAGGCTTGAAGTCACAGAAGTGTGGCAGGGAGCCGACACCCTTTCAAAAAATTCAATCGAGACATCAGACAATATTTTTCAACAACAATCACCCCTTGTCTCCCCACCTTTGAGCTCCGCCAATGTATTAGTTAGTTTATTACGGGTGCACGCCAAGCGCGTACAATTTTTTCTAGTATCCTACCGATATTTAATTTTAACATTTCCTTTATTTTACATTGCTGAATTTACCATAATATTAAACTTTCCCTCATATCACTAGTCTTGCTTCCTTTCGTCCATTTGTCATACAATTTCTGTTGGTTTAAGAGCTCTTGCACTTTATTTTCAGAGAATAATTCAACAGAACAGTATTAGTGCGTAACTCGGCTCTTGATATATTAAGTTATATAATGCTAAATATACGGTACTCTGCAATGGAATGGGATAGTTAGGCTCCTTCATATCCCTTTCTCACCCCCTCGACGTGCTGTCGGAACTTGGGGTCGCTGGCATGGCCCGGCCCCATGTCGGAAATATCTGTCGCAACCCATCGTCGGTTTACTTATTTTAGCTTTCAAAGGGGTCATTTCTGCGATAAACCCCAAATTTTCGGTATGCTTTGTCCACTCTTCATCAGTTTCGTTACTAATAGCTGAATAAAGAACAATCCCTTTCCATCTTTTCAAGTAACTTAAGTAAAATTTATCGTTTTATGTATATGCCGGGAATCTCATCTTATTTCGCTAAACTGAGTTAATGTTCTCTTGAGTCTGTCTTTCGGTACGGCTAGTGACTCGAAGGGGGAAGTACAATGTAAGTTGTGCCCGATAGGGCCCAACTGCCTGGACAGTTGACCTCAGTGGCGTACACAGGAGGGAGGCCATGTCCCCCTCACGGATGCCATTTTTTCAGGTCCTAAAAAAACGTAAATGTTTTAAACATAAATTTTACTTCCAAAGGTGGCATATGTGGCACCAGATTGCATGTAAGGACACCTAATTTTTCAAAAATTTTCAGAGGGGCCCAGGCCGACGATCAGACAACATATTGCATTCCCCCCCCCCCTTGAGAGAAATCCTGGGTACGCCACTGGTTGACCTATATAAGCTTTAAATAAGTACAGATTCTTTTTAGTGTAAGCTTACCCAAAAGTTTCGCGCGCTTTGCAATTTCACAGTTTAGATTTCGGGAAAAACCTTAAATCGGGCGGAACTATTTTCCATATTATATACAAAATTTTATGCAATATATGCCCCGAAATGGCATGGTAAAGTACACAGGTTTTCTTCAAATCTCCCCTCGACGACATCGGGGCTGTCGAGGCTTCGGGTCGTTGCCCCCCCCCCCCCGTTGGGCAAATTCTGGCGCCACCCCTGCTAGATCTACCGGTTGGACTAACGGTTCTCAGCTCTAATTGCATCTCTTATCAACACTTTCAGTCGGCATTTCTTTCTTCTCAGTCGGCAAATACGGCATCACACCCCCCCCCCCCCCTCATGATAAATGCTCTGGCGACGCCCTTGTCGGTATCACGTGTTTGCCCGGAAATGGGCTTATTTCGTAAAAACGTGAGTTCACTGGTAACAAGGGACGTAGTCTTGCTAAAGGCTATTATTTGTACACAGTACCACGTTCACTGGGAATTACTGTGACGACGCCCTTTACTCGTCTTTAAATTTCTGTTCGATACTACCTTGACAAGAAACGTGTGAGAAGTGAAAAGTTGACTAACGTCTTGACTAAAACTACATGCGAGGGGGTATGCAACCCGACCTCATTATGCCCGTGCAAATAAGTCTAAAACTATCATTAAAAATACTTTTTGAACAAAATCTGGCTGGATCGTGCGACCTTTAACCAATGTTTTCATGAAACTTCATATAAGGATGAAACAAATCGTTCCCACCCAAAGAGCTGTATTTTTACATCCAATATTTCTGTAATGTATCACACACATTCAGCGACTGCCTGAAAGCCTCGTTTGCGCACAGAATAGTCAGTCTGAAAATGAATATGCATGACATTGGTTGTTGATGTAATTGGTTGAGGGATATCACGGCCACATAGTTTTTCCGTTAGATTTGCAGCTGTTATACTAGCTCCATCATACACCTGACAAGTACAGAAAGAAAAGGAAAAAAAAAAATAAATACATAAATAAAAAAATAAAATATTGTACTTGTCACCTAGGAGTTTCACCTTTTTCAGAGATCGTTGTCAATTAAATAGTTCGAGAAGAACAACAGTTTTACTTTGGGGAATTAGGCCCATTTAACGGAAGGTTTCACATGTGAATCAGTGGTCGTATTTTCGTTGAATGAGCTAAAAGTGTGATTCATTTATATACTACAAAATTTATACTTGGTTGGATATTTTACAAGTTACACCCTTGAAATGGACGAGCTGGCATTGTGATAAAAAATCCAAAAAAATAGAAGAGAAAGCGGGGTGGGGAGCTTTTCTATAAATGCTCAAAATATCTTACCTGTATACTATCATAAAGGCAATCAACTTCCTCTTCTATATTGAAGAATTCAAACGTTAAACGGACCACATGCCCGGCGTCGACACGAACGGTCACGTGATAGCTTACATCATTCTTGTACTTGCTGGGGTAACCTGGTGATGTAACAACAGTTGATTGCTGAGGAATACAGCTCAAAGTAACGAGAACTGAAACGTTCAGCGATTCACCTTGAAGGGAAAAATTCGCAAGATTATAGAAACGAATTCAAAAACTCGTGTAAAAATCACTAATGACATGATTTACAAATACTTTGTCCAATCTCCCAGAAACCGAAAGATGGAAACCAAACGAACCATAAATGTAGTCACGTCCCGCAGGAAGTGCATGACCATCTACTAAACACACTTTTTACATCGAATGTATGTTGCTACGTTCTACCTACACTCAAGAATAACATGCTAGTAACTGACATACACACCATTTCATCTTCAACGAAGTATCACCAGAAATATGGAACAGCACATTTAAGTGATGCTAAAGTACCTTCTATACAGAAACGACATCATTCTTAACTTCATTGGAACTCTTTGGGACGTCTGTTTACTACTCTTTTTGTCTGATTAAAAGTCAACAGTCTAACAGCTCGGTTCTCTAGTTTTGGCCCCTTATATACAGTAAAATGGCCCGCTGAAGATTCCTAGGGGCCATAAATTTTATCAAGGAAACAAGCTGCTTACTGGCGTCCTGGTTACTGCATAAAAAATAAAATAAAAATTCCAGTGAAAGTAGCCCTAAGCCCGAAACAGTTGAGGACCCTTGACCCGAAAGAGTTTACGGCCCTTGGTCATGATCACTTATATTCCCACACAGTATGATCATGCTCTACCTGTAAGTAACAAAATGCAAACTGCAAATATTTTCATTTTTGGCTTTCTCAGCGACTGCTATTGTGTACCAAAAGTAAGTTAGGGAAGAATAAGAAACAGTACTTACTCTGGGGTGATGAGGGCGGTGTTACAGAAGGTGTCACAAGTAAATCGGTGGTTGCGGAGTTTAATGTGGCGTTAATAAAAGCTGGAAGCGCACTTGCGGAGGGTTTCAGAAACTCATCATCCTTCAGCAGTGCTAGACAGACATACATGATACACAGAAAAACGAAGTAAAAATAGGTACCTCTTATCTCACCCTCACTAAGCTTAGAACATGAACAAAAAATGGAAGGAGGGCTACGTTCTTTTCAGCTGCAGCTAGCAAACGACACAAATGAAGATCCCATATATAAGATAGCCAGACACAAGCCTTTAAAGCTTTCAGGCAAACTTTGTGGCGAAATATTAGGTACCGGAAGACCCCCTCGTGACAACTCCACTCGGACAATCCCTCAATTTCCACCAAGGTAATTCCAAATCCAGGACAATAGCCGCCCGAGACCATTTGCCCCGACAATTCCCACTCTGAAAAATTCCAAAGGTTCTGGTGCGGAGGGTGTCTGTGGGGTACATGGGTGGAATAAGTACGGAATTGTATTTGTCGGGGGGGGGGGGGCGTTTGGGTGGGAACTCCGGTGGAAAAGGAGTTGTCCGGTCACGATTACAATATGCTAATATTTGCAGTTTTGTGTAACTAGAGGGGCATTGCCATAAATTTTTGTCCCTCTGAAGTTCAGAACCCTTTGGCAAGTTTGATATTACAAGTTTGGTAGAGAACAGATAAATTAATCAGAAGACACAACTTATTACACAAAGTTAATGAATGGGGAGTAATTTTATATTTTCTTTTTCTTTGGGACCCGCTAGTGTAGTAAAAGTACATAATATAAAGTACGACTGTAGAAGGTTTCAACAAGAAAGTATGTTTTTTATTCAAAATTCCAAAAATTTGTCAGAAAATTACCGGAAATGGAAAAATCCTCCTTTGACTCAAATCTGTGGGAAATGTTTCCATCGTTGCAAAGTACTCTTTCCAAAATGACGTAATGAAGCCTATCTGTCGTAGACGTTGAATTGTAGCAAAGGGAAACTTCCGTGGACACTGAAATAAAATGTTAATAGAGAAACATCAGGATGGTAGAATAATAAACAGTGGAGACAAATACTCGGCTCAAATAAGTTGGCCAAATATTTCCCGAAGGTTGCAGCCTTTGCATGACCCTTGTGTCCCATCTGCGACACCTCGACACAGAAACTGAGAACCCAAACTTACCGAAAGACTTACCGAAAGATTTCACTTGAAAGCAGCAAAGACAACGACGCACAGAAACAAACAAACAGAGAAATAAAACAACCCCAAAACGTTATTGTCAAAGCAACACATAGAATTATCTCATTTAAAAAACACTGCACAGAAATAAAAGAAAAAGAAAAGAAAAGAAAAAAAAAAAAACAACTTACCGATAGACGAAGTGCTCACAGTTGTGAACAGAGCAAGAAGACTAACATACAGAAAGGAACACATGCTCATTTTTATCACTTCATTAAGTAATGTCAAGTCTTCTGTCTCCCATAAAATATTCCTGCTACTATTATTCCTTACAATCTGCAGCTATGATATAATCTGTCTTACTTTCAGTCCCTGTTTTCTTTTCTGTGTATCTAAAAGTTGCTACGACGCACCAAGTGACATTCTTTACAAAGGCTTCATATATGTACACCAAATTACCGGTTATAATACCCAACGCGTTGCCTGTTCTAATAAAGCACTCATTAAGCCAATAAGGGAATTATCAAGACCTTCGAGTCTCTTACAAACTGCTCTAATTAAAACATACCAAACCGGATGTTTCTTTTTCCTTAACCATGTGCTCGAAAGGAAATGAAAAGATTTTGCAAGAAATCTGGACAAATTAAATCGCGTAGAAGTCATTGTCAGTCTCACAAAAGAAGATGGTGGTACAGTTATGCAAACAACCGTGAGGAAAAATAGGATCAATATTAAACTATTTCTTCTTTAGGGCAAACAGAGGTCGAATTCGCTGCACCTAACACTTACTTGTATTAAGATAGAGGAAAGCAAAAGAATATCATATTGTTATTATGTCAGAAAGAAACAATATGCTCTTAAAAGCTGAAATCATTAGGGTCATGACATGGATGAGTGTCTCGCATCGCCTGCAGCAGTGGCGGATCCAGGGGGGGGGTCGCCGGCGTCCGGACCCCCCTCAAATTTTCCAATGTGCCCTTTTTCAAAAAATGTTTTTTTTTTCACACTAGCAAAAAAAAAAAAAAAAAAACCAGACAGTTTCACAGGTAATGACAGTGTTGTCCAATTCCGAAGAGATTTTGGTTAACCCCATCCAGTATCGATCAATCCACTCGTAACAGTCTAGCCATGTATCGCAGAAACTTTCGGCAATATATTTGACTACGGTAGCCTATATTGGCCGTCCCGAAACCCTAATAGTGCAATCGTTTTACAGAGAATGTGACTACAGTATGTCTGCGTGAAAATCAGGCATTCTAATCACTTTTCGCTTGGAACCACGTGTGGCGTGCTTGGGCATTCAGAGTAATACAAAACACGCAGATATTACGTCATACTCACTAGATATATGCAACGTATTACTATTGGGTTTTAATATTGATTCCAAAAGGTCACTGCTAGTCTTTTGGTCTGACAAAATAATGATCTGTTCACACTCCATCTACTAAACCTTCCCTCCACCCTCTAGTATCCATCCTCTCGTGAACAAGAGAGATTAGGTAGGCTAAATACGTTTCGCTATGATATTTATAGTCTGGAATTACTCTTTTCTTTTATAGTGTTGCCCTAGTGATGGGAATAAAAAGCCAGTCTTAGGTAAAGTCCACAGCCAAGAGTTGACCAGAAGTCACAATAGACAAATCGGTGTTTGTTTCATTTTAAAATTACTATATAAAATCACCACCAGGTCAAATAACGCAATGTCAGTCGGTTCAATTTTTTGACGTCTTTGGACCGATGACAGGTCTGCTGTCGCAAATGAAAAGTAAACATTCGACTTCAGTCATCTATTCTGACAGTGTTTTTGATAGTCGCCTCCAGCTATATAGGGAACATAACATTCAGTATTTTAACCTCCTCCCCCAGTCGAGATAGCGGTAGCGCCAGGTGGGGGAAGGGTTCATGCCCCCCGTCGGGGAAAGGCTGGCCCCCTATCGGAGAAGTTTTACAGTTTCGCAGGGGAGTCTTAGTCGAAAGTATCCAGTCCCTGACGACAACTAATCGACGGTTTACCTGTTTTTTTGCTCTCAAGAGGATAATTTCTGTAATAAGAACCCAAAATTTTCGGCGCGCTACGCGCGCTGTAGGGTCACTTTATTATTTCAATAGTTCCATTCCACATAGCAGGATAGCACAAGTCCTGCCCACCTTACCAAGTAACATATGGGCAGAATACATAGTTTATGTAAAGGTCGTAACTTTCATTCCATATCGCAAAGCCTAGTTGGTGTTCTCTTGTGTGTGTCATGCGGTACAGTCAGTTGGTGAGCGACTTATGGAGCAAAGTTTGGCTATTTCATCGTGTAGTCCAGGTGGTTTCGATACAATGTATGTTACACCCGATACGGTCTACAAACCCTACAGTTCTTTTTTTCGTTTCGTCATATGTTTTATGTGTAAGCCTATCAAAAAATTCGCCCGCTTCGCGCGCTTTTCAATTTCACGATCCAGATTCAAAGAACACTAACAGTGCGCAACTCGGATCATGGAGTATTAAGTGATATAATGCAAAATATGCCTGCAATTGCATGGGATAATGAGGCTCCCACATTTGCCCTTCTCATCATACCCTCGAAATAGGGAATGTCGGAACTTGGGGTAGCTGACATGGCCCAGCCCCCTGTTGGAAAAATTCTGCCGCCACCCATGGTCAGTTTACTTCTTTTGACTTTCATAAGGGTAATTTCTGGGATAAAACCCAAAATTTTCGGTACGCTTTGTCCACTCTTCCTCAGTTCAGTTATACTTATAGCTAAATATAGTACAAACCCTTTCCACCTTTTCAAGTTAATAAGCAGAATACATGGATTTATGTAAATGTCGGGAATTGAATCGCATTTCGCTAAACCTGGTTAACGTTCACTTGCGTCTGTCGTACGGTACGACTAGTGACTCGAGGAGGGAAGTACAATAAAGTTATGCCCGATAGGGCCCAACTGTCCGCTCAATTGTTCTATATAAGCTCTAAATTAGTACAAATTCTTATAAGTGTAGGCTTACCCAAAAAATTTTCGCGCGCTTCGCGCGCTTGTAATTTCACCGTTTAGATTCCAGGTTTTGATTCCAGTTTTTGCATGTCTCTTGGTTGATCCTTTCTTTGTCAATATGCGGTAAGTTGTGTAATCGCTGACGTTTATGGGAACCAAAATTTAAAAAAAAAAAATGAATGTGCCCTTTTTATGTTGGACCCCCCCCTCAGAAAAGACCCTAGATCCGCCCCTGACTGCAGGGAGAGGTTGTGCTGGCGCAACGTCACTTAGCATAATGTTGCAGACTGAAACTATTAAGTTAAAAGGTGGCGTCCTGCCATAACACACAATAGAACTTGAACAACCACTTGTAGTGTTGTGTCGTTGGCCAATCACTCCATGTGAATGCGTGCTTTTTAAGTGCATAGAAACGGACACTTGTCAAACAGAAAGACCCAAAACCGGACCGGCAAAAACGCAACTGTGAACTATTTACAAAACTATTTCACATGAAGCTGGCAAACGGAAAATTCTGAGGCTAACATGTACAATCACCCCCAGCCCTCCCACCACACAGGACCATTTACAAAGGAAAAACTAATGGAAGCAACACAATATTTACAGGTTAAACGTCACCCGGCCCGCCCTCACCGAAAGGAGTGGACCCCACCGCCTGCCGAACGTCGTCCCTGGCAAACGAACGAAGTCAGCCTCCACCCTCAGCTTAATCTCTGTCCACACCGACGCCAGGAGGACGTCCGCGGGCCTCCCCTCTCCCCTAAATACAATATTACACCGGTCTCTCCATAAGGCCAGCTTTATGGAGGCCGAAACAAAGGTAAGTATCCCGCGAACACTTGTACTGCATTGCGGGGGTGATAGACCATACAAAGCGTAGTCCTGGCTGACCGCCCAGGTGTTGCAAAACGTGAGGCGATCAGCCAGGACTTGAAACCACTCCCACAGGAGGGCCACAAAGCCACACTGCCAAAACACATTGGGCACACTCTCCCACCTTGTGCATCCAGTGCGGGGGCAAATGCCATCTCCAAGACGCCACCGAAGGCGCTTGAGATTCGTTACGATGGCGTCGTGTGTGATCCGCCGTGTGCGAATGCTTAGTTGGGGATCTAGGGTGTAGCTCCAGTCACAAAGATGGAATCCAAACGAGACATGAAGATATCTGATTTCAGTTCATTGATGATTAATTAGATGATTCATGTTCCATATAAGATGAGAATTATGTTAAATCAACGGCCGGCAAAAAAAAAAAAAAAAATCAATCGAAGAAGCCCATACAAATTTACAGATGACCAGTGACTACACGTTTCTCTCGTCAGGTCTGCACGATAGAGTGACGAAGGTTGCGGCTTGGGCCTCGCAAGCATCGTGGCCCTATGAAATTCTATTCAGTCCCCTGACTGGTCATGAGTTGAGACGCACCCTTAAAATGAACATCAATTGTGATGACATCAGTTGACCAATCAAGAGGCTCTAAATGGTAAAATTGACCGCGCCTATAAAGTGACAGCCCGCACGTACACCAAACACGTGACAGGAAACTGGAAAGACTACCAGGTGCAAGACGCAAATTATAAACAAGACTACATGGCGTACTGGCAGTTGAATGACCTGCTTGCAAATATATAATACATACTAAATACTATCCGACATCCCCTTTGCCTTTTTAAAATTTTGAGAATCAGTTTGAAAATGTTCGAAAACATTTTACACTTAAAAGAAGATGCACATCACTAAAACGACAAAATGTGTTCTCTACAATAACGAAACAAATGATTAAGTATAAGACGGTTTGATGGTGAGAGAGTGAGACACAACACAGGGAAGGAAGAATGTGGGCCACTGAACCAAAATGAACTCTATGTGTGCTCCAAAGAAGTAGCTCGACCTAATCATACATATGACTCAAACATTTCTGAAGGCAAAACTGTTCATATTTACACTAAGAATACGTAGAAAGATAAAAGGTATCATGACACTTGTAAATGTGACAGCATTAGCAAAGTGTAAGTGTACCCTGTGAGTAGCAGACTTTTTTACTCTTAAGGAAAAATTAAATTGAGCAGTGTAACTCAAACAAGAACAATTAGGTGTACTCATAATTGTAACATCTGGATTAAACCAGAAAATTCTACCTACGAGTAAGACTTGAAAAGAGTACAGCTAACTGCAAGAGTGATTCTTAGAATAAGCAAAAAACTTTGGACTTACGAACAGCCTTTCAAAATGTGAACACATTTGCTTGTTGAAAAAGGAGGTGTAAAACTAAATTTCAATGAACATAAATCACATTCTTTGGATTATGATGTTAAACGTTCAGTTATATGACTCAAAACGACTTTGTGAGCAACCAAAAGATACTGTCAGGTTCAACAAAAGTTCATGTATGGTACGCATTTTCTGTGTGGAAACCAGTGTTACTAATGATCCAGGTAGATTCTAATAGACTGGGTAGACAAAGACATATCACCCCTGTCTTATGCATTTGATTGACAGTAGACATTTGCTGACATTGTAAGGTGCAGTGAAGATTTCACCACAAGAAAGAAAAGACAAAAGGAAGTAGCTCATGCAAATTCATTTAGCAAAGATAAAATTGGTATATCTTTACATTATAAGAGAGTTATCTCAAAGATGTACACAACAGGAGGAAAAACCACGTGAAAGACTTATCGCAATTCTTCCTCTTGTAAAAGGTCAAACATTCTGATATGGCGCACACTTCTGCTTTTTGTCATGAACAGGTGTTCTTTGCCCAAGCTCAGCAAGGATTTCAAGCTAAAACACATTTTGAGCTACCCTCCCTATAATTTACTTCGGAAATACAAAGTTTGAACTGTTTGAGTCCATTTTAACACTTCTGAAAGCACTAAGTGGTTGTAAACAGAGGGTAAATACGAGAGGGGTGACAACCCTTGAAATATAGTTAATTAAAAACTTAATTGATCTTTTACCGGCCCTGATTTTCGTCTGTTCCCTTGGAAAAATTGGGAAAGTTGTAGTTGATCCCCAAATAGTTCACACCCCCTGCGAATCCATGTACATACGCCCCTGCTTCTAAATTACCTGTGATGGGTGTATGTCCCTGTCTGATTGGCAGCGGATTATAATTAATCCATTGAGAATGGCCTCATTACAGAATATTTTTGTGCACAACAATCCCAATCACCTTTAGATACTGCCTTTGTACATACGGGACTTCAACTTGTGTCAACCTTTTGAACCATCTTCAAATGATCTTCTCCGGAGAGCAAAATTTCAGAGTATTCAGTGGTATTGATCACTGTGAAGTCTCATAAAGCATTGTGGGTGCTCTCAGAAAGCACATTCAAAGGAATTATGGCAAGAGCTTTCTCTACACATGTAATGAAGAATGCTCACCTCCAAATGAAAGCAATCTACCACAGTTACTTAAAGCTGAAACTGTTCAGGATAAGCACCTCAGTTTCAGTTCTGGTGAAAATTTTAAGTTGGAAATACTGTTTATAGTAAAGATGTGGTTAGTGCCCAAAATATAACACAAAACACTGATTTTTTACACACTTTTATCATGATGCAACTAAAGATGAAGAACTCACATCTTTCTAGTTTTACTATAGACACATGTATGTCTGAGATCTTAAGGTTACTTCAAGTGCACTGTGACTGCATGTTAACAATTATTTTTAAACACTCACTGTTCGCAAGATCAAGATCACCAATATCACTCAATTGCCTGGTATCTCCAAGCTTAAACATGAGCAGGCTTCATTCATTGACTACTTACTTTCAAGTGGTTCAAACAGATATCAAGTTTCATTTGCTAAGGAATACTAAGACCTAGTGGAGGGAGCGAAGTATGTTCTAGGAAGGAGAAATGGCAAAGACAATGAGTTTGATAATGTATACCACATTTGAAAACACTTACCCCCATGTTGAGTAACCCTCACATTAGTTCAGAGGTTAAAATGGGCATAAAAGCGACACCTCTGCATTAATACGTAATTTTTTGAGATGGGAGCTATTTTGCAAATAGTGCATTACTTTCAGATGACCCTTGTTCCCTAAAGGTGCAATTTTATGTTGAAGATTTTGAAAAGTAAACCTACTCGGTACTTACATAAAGAAACGAAAACTCTGTGCTTGCTACTTTATACTTGGGCAGATTCCACCAAGGTTTCGATCACAATTGAAGCTTGTACCTTGACTTTGGTTGTGTATCAGTGACTTCATAGAATTGTATGATCTTCCAGAAATTGCTTCTCCTCTTATATTGGATCTAGCCCTTTTAGAGACTGTGGGATTGCAAGTGAAAGTTCCCCCCTGCGGGTACGGGGATGTAGAATAGGCCCGCTGCTTTCTCAGCATGTCGTAAGAGGCGACTAACAGGGACGACTTGTTTGCCGTGAGTCGCGACCCGTGTCGGTGGAGGAGAGGGTCCTGGTGGTTGAGTGAAGGCTGTAACTGCGGTTTGGTCCTAGCAACACACCACTTTGGCCTCAAATTCACCTAGTCGGGAGACTGAATTGGCCTGGTTCAACCAATCGGCTGGTGGCGTCATGCCCTGAGATCTCCACCTGACTGCTTTTCAACTTTTGCTTATGAACATAGCACTAACTTTTCATGTATGTATCTTGTGTGTATCAGAAAGGTGGTTTTCTCAGAAAGCGGCTGTTTAATCAGGTCAATCGGGGTTAATTGATTTATTTAATGGCCATGAGTATATCACTAGTGTATTCCTGGCATCGGTTTGTGATGTTTCTTTCCACTTACCTTTGATATCCCCTTGTTGGGCTCCATGGTGGATGGGGAGCACCGGTGATGAAATTTAGTTTTTTTTACTATGGATTCCTCAAACTCCGAAAAACTGGGAAAAAACGTTTCAGGAGCGACTCTTGGGCAAGCTCTGACCCCGAGGAAGCTCCTACCTGGCCTAGGTTTCTTGTCGTCTCCAGTAGTGATAACGACAAGGCCCTTGCAAAGCTGTCACCGTTTGCCGTCAGTAAAGGAATTGAGGGTGTTGTCGGCACCCCTAAATCAATTAAGAGGCTTCGTTCTGGTGATCTTCTGGTTGAAGTTAGTCGAAGTACCCAAGCTAACAACTTGCTGAATACAAAGAAACTGGTCGATGTCCCTGTTCAGGTGACCCCTCACAGGTCACTTAAAGGCATTTTCCAGTGGCATTCAATTAGGTATACTAAAAAAAAATTCATAATTTTCTCATTTCAACAACACCAATTTAAAGACATTCTATTAACCTGTCCAGGAGAAAGGATTTTTTAAACGTAGCGCCAATCAGATTTAATATACTTCGAACAGCTGAGGGCGCACTTCGAACGTGACGTAATTGCGGCACATTGTTTCTGGAGTTTACAACACTATTGACACTGTGTACAAAGTTTGCTGCGAGTAAATTTATGAATTTCTCAAAAAATCCTCGGTAAAATTGTCAGTTATCACTCCGAGGGAAGGAAAAAGTATTAAACATCGTTTTTCTGTACTCGCTGTATTTTTTTAGCCTAGTGATTATTATTTAGAAGAGTTTCTCATCACTTTTGAACAACTCCGAATCAAGAAAGCGTTCAGTGCCCAAATGACGTCATCAGACGGACTCTTAGCTGCATGCGTGCACTATTCCATGACTACACGCATGATATATAGTCTTTAGTGTTTACGTATAGTATAAACATACGTAAATATTGCGCAAGCACATACTGGCGTCACGAAGCCGAGAAAAAAGGAAAATGGGAAATTTCAAGCATTTTGAGGTTTTCGAAGAGTCGAATGGTAACTTTTCCTCAGCATAGCTATGTCTTTTAGTTTGACAGTTAATTTGGGGACTGTTTCACCATTACTTCGGCTATTAAGCCACCGACTGTAGCCATTCAACTCACGATCCGACGGCCAAATCGCACTGCCTAACGAAAGGATGGCATAGCCTAACGTTCAGTTAGGCCTAATGTTAAACGTTAGTATTACCTCGAAGTATGTAAAGTTATACTGTGTTACTGCAACTTGCAAGGAACGATGCCGCAGTGTCAGGCGTTTGGTTGCGACAATAAACGGGACGATTAGGTTGACGAGGATGGTCAAAAGATACATTTTTTCCGATACCGAATCCGCAGAAGAGTAAAGAGGATTTCGAACTCTGTAAGAAATGGCTCCATGCAATTGGCACCACAAAATTTGACATCAATCACTACAAATATCACCGTGACAGGGTGGTTTGTCATAAGCACTTTTCACCAGATTGTTTCGAGGAGGACTTGAAGGCTAAGCTCACAGGAAGTAAGCCAAGAAAACTCCTAAAGTATGGGACAGTTTCAACAATCTTTGCCTTTAGAGAGCCGCAAGCCAAACGAAAGAGGACTCTAAGGGAGTAATCAGATGCCCGGATATCAAGAACTGCTCTGATGAGGAGATTCCTGATAATCTGGCATCTCAGCATGTCAGTCACCTGTACCGCATTTCAGTGTTAAGGGAGGGTGTCAGGAAGCCCACTGGCACCTTCATCCTAACATTTAACACTCCCAAACCACCGACAACACTGAAGATTGGCTACTTACAGGTCAGGATTGAGGTCTATATTCCTAACCCTGTCTGCTGTTTTAATTGCCAAAGGTGCGGCCATTTCAAAACTAACTGTAGCAGGGCAGCAACCTGCGAGAAATGTGGCCAGGAGGGACATGCTGGTGATGCCTTGAGGAGTCACCTCGTTGTGTAAATTGCCAGGGTTGTCATTCCGCCAAAGACAGAACCTGTCCAAAATGGGTGGAGGAGAAGCAAATTCAAAAAATAAAAGCCTCCAGCAACATAACATATAAAGAGGCTAGAGAAGCATTCCTGTCGCAGGACTCACAGCTCAAGAGCTATGCTGGAGCTGTGAGGACTGCGAACGAGTCTGCTGCAACCCAAACTGATATGACCTGGCCCAGGGACAGTCACTTTCCAAAGCCCATTACACACACGTTCCCAAAACCATCAGAGCAGTCTACAACATCTAAGACAATATAGACGATGACAGCACCAACAAATACACAACAAATCACAAAAATCTACACCCTCACAAAAGAAACCTAAACCACCACCAAAACCAACAACTACAAAACAGAGACAAAAGACGCAACCAACAAAAGCTAGAGACACCTAGAATTAAAATACAGACAAAACAAAGCAATGGGTCGGATGACCCTATCCAACTGTACAACATATTTGGAGCGTTAGAGGGGAGAAGGAGACGAGCTGATGGAGCTCAGTGGCCAGAAGCGTCGGCCCGAGCCAGGGGGCTCCACCAGCTCCACTAGCAAGCCACAGATTTCCAAATGATAACCCTTGGGAAAGCTGGGGCTATAATCCAATGGAATTGCAGAGGACTTCGACCGAATTACGAGGAGATCAAGTGCTTCATAGCAGACTGGTCTCCTTTAATGATCTGCCCGCAGGAGACTTTCCTTCGGGACACAGACCACCCCACATCTAAAGGGTACGACATGTATAACAAAACTGTTGTATCCCCCATTGCATTGACAATAGAGCAATTTGGGGGGGGGGGGGGCATCCATATTAGTTAAAAAAACACCAGTTCCGTACTCAACCATCCATCTCAACACTAACTTGCAAGCTGTGGCTATTCGAGCTACACTTCACCGCACCGTTACTGTGTGTTCGGTGTACATCCCACCGAGGTATAACCTGAAACTAGATGACTTGGAAATACTAGTTAACCAGCTGTCCACCCCATTTCTACTCCTGGGGGATTTTAATGCACACAGTGACATGTGAGGCTGTACTTACACCAACCAGATGGGTGGACTGATTGAATCCATGATCGCTGCCTCGGATCTATGCCTTTTGAAGGATGGGTCTTGTACTTACATTCAACCAGCCTGTGGATCTCGTTCAGCAATTGATCTCTCAATCTGCTCTCCAGCAAATTCTGATGGACCTTCAGTGGAGAGTCAATGATGACCAATGTGAAAGTGACCACTATCCCCATTTAATAGATATTGTCTACCCAATGTCCGAAGAGAGTCCCCAGATGGCAACTTCAAAAAGCTGACTGGTCTGAATTTAGCAATCTTTGCCGAAACACGATCGTCAAGGATGCCTTTGATGGTGTACAAGACCAGATCTACCAATTTACACAACTGTTGGTGAATATTGCTACTAAAACTATCCCTAAATCCTCTGCAAATCCACGCAGTAAACACAAGCCGTCGTTTAACACGGACTCTGAAGAAGCGATCCAAGATCGCAAAAAGGCCCTAAGTATTTTTAAGAAGTACCCAAATAATGTTAATCTTAGTAATTACCTAAATGCCCGTGACAAAGCACGGCGCATAATTAAATCAAGCAAACGGGAGTCATGGAAACAGTATATTTCTAAACTAAACTCCAATACTCCAGTTAAAAAAGCATGAGATATGGTTAGAAAAATTTGTGGAAAGCAGGTCAGTTCCTCCGTGTCACACATAACCAAACCAGGCCATAGCAAATGCACAGAAACAAAAGATATTGCCAATCTGCTCGCAGATGAGTTTGAATCCAACTATTCCAGTAGTCACTATTCTCAGACCTTTCAAACATTCCAATATACCGTTGAAAAACAGAAAGTGAACTTCACCTCGGATAACTCTGAGGACTACAACAGCCTCTTTAACTGTTTAATATCACGGAACTTCATATTGCTCTCGAAAGAAGCAATGACACTGCCACTGGCCCAGATAAAGTTCACTATCAGTTCCTCAAACACCTTCCAGATAACTCCTTACTGGTGTTGTTAGATATTTTCAACGGCATTTGGGAAAATGGCAACTTTCCAGCTTCTTGGCGGGAAGCCACCATCATTCCCATCGCCAAGCCGGGTAAGGACCCGACAAATGCTACAAAATACCGTCCTATTTCCCTCACTAGTTGCCTGTGCAAGACGTTCGAACGAATGATTAATGCCCGTCTGGTTTGGTTTCTCGAGACCAGCAACCTCATAACTAGTTCACAAAGTGGTTTTCGACGTGGCCGCAGTACCACTGATCAACTCGTGCGCCTAGGATCAACAGTTCGTGACGGATATGTACTCGGACACCATGTTGTATCGGTATTTTTTGACCTAGAGAAGGCATACGATACCACTTGGAAATATGGCATTCTGAAAGACTTGTACAATGGGGGTCTGAAGTGCAGAATGCCGCTTTTTATTCAAAATTTCCTGAAAGATCGTGTGTTCCGTGTGCGTGTAGGGAGCGTATTGTCAGAGTTACATAATCAGGAGATGGGTGTTCCTCAAGGTAGTATCTTGTCAGTTACTCTTTTCATTATGAAAATAAATAGCATCGCCAATGTGGTAAACACTGGGATTGAGAAGTCTTTGTTTGTGGATGACTTCTCTATTACCTGTTCCTCAAGGAACATGAGGTCCATAGAGAGACTGATGCAAAACTGCCTCAATAAGATCCAGCACTGGGCTGACAAAAACGGATTCCGTTTTTCTCGGACCAAAACTGTGTGCATGCACTTTTGCAACCGGAGAGGTGCCCATTGAGACCTAGACCTGAATTTGAATGGTGTCCCCATCCCAGTTGTTGCCCAGACTAAGTTTCTTGGTCTAATATTTGACAGTAAGCTCACATTCAAAGCCCACGTCGACTACCTCAGGCGGAAGTGCCAAGGAGCACTAAACCTGTTGAAGGTCGTCTCAAAGATGGACTTGGGCGCTGATCGTCCCGTTTTGATTCGCTTTTCCAGATCCCTAGTTAGATCAGAACTTGATTATGGTTGTGTTGTTTACAGCTCCGCACGTGAGTCATACCTCACGAAACTTCTCCCTATACATAACCAAGGCCTCAGGACCTGCCTGGGAGCTTTCCGTACCTCCCCAATGCAGAGCCTCTACATCGAAGCAAATGAACTACCCCTTGATATTAGATGGAAGAAATTGTCGCTCCAGTTTGCCCTTAAACTTAGGAGCCATAGACACAATCCAACCTTTGAGAAGGCCTTCAACCATAAGTTTAGTGACATATATCTCGCAAAACCATCAGCAATCCCTCCATTTGCTATTCGCGTTAGGGAAGCTCTATCACAGGCGTGTACTAACCCCGATTTCGTAGCACAGTTTACCTTTTCCACCATTCCTCCCTGAAAGTTAGTCGAGCCAGTTGTTGACGTCAGTTTAAGGAAGTATTTGAAGAACTCAACAAATGAACTGGTATTCCGAGGCAGCTTTAATGAGCTGAGACAAAAGTACAGTCAGTATCATGCCATCTATACGGACGGCTCCAAGACCGCGAACAGGGTTGCAGCCGCGGTAACAGGCCGGGATGTATTCAGGCAAATCAGACTACCGGATGATGCATCAATATTTACTGCCGAAATTCAGGCACTTAAGATGGCATTCCATCTGATTGAAACCTCGGAAATTCACCAGTTCATCGTGTTCACAGATTCACTATCCAGCCTTTTAGCACTTGAAGGCCATGAGCTAAAACACCCTTCAGTAACAGCTCTCCGTGAAGCTTACTCCAATTTGGTTCAAATCGGTTGTGCTAGCATGGGTCCCTAGTCACGTGGGTATACAAGGGAATGAAAAAGTCGATGCACTGGCTAAGGAAGTCCAACAGATGGACGTCACCAATCTCTACTTGCCTCACACTGATTACCGCCCTAAGATCAATGGCTTTGTAAAATCCTAACGGCAAGAACTATGGGATTCCTTTCCCGAAAACAAATGGTACAGAGTTAAACCAACGGTCGGAACTGGGGGACATGGAACAGCCAGCATAGGTCACACTTACCTTGCCCATGCCTATTTACTTCACGGGGATGAGAGACCATATTGTACACCCTGTGATTGTGCTGTCACCGTCAGTCACATTCTCGTTGACTGTTATGAATACTCCCATATTCGCCAGAAGTACTACGCTGTGCCAGACCTAAAAACTTTATTTGAACAGACTCTTCCCTTATTTTGGACTTTCTCTAAAGTAAACTGTACAGAAATTTTTGACATGACTCCCGCATTTGCCTGGACCCTTTAGTGGAATTTTACCCCGCCTTTTTAAGTTTTTTTTTACCCCAACATTGCACCTTTTCCTTTTCCTCTTCTATATTACACAATCGTGTTGGTGTGTCGTTAAATCCCATCTAACTAACTAACTCACTGCAAGTGAAAGTTGATGATGTAGTTAGTTAGATGTGGGGTTTAAAGACACACCAACACGATTGTGTTATATAGTGTCAACTAGGTAAAAAAGGGTAATGGTGAGGTGAAATCACCTAAAAGGAGAAAGGATTGAGCAAAATTCTATTAAAATGTCTAGGCAAAAGCAAATGTGGGAGTCATGTCAAAGTTTCCTGTTTTGATGATGTAGTGGACGTTTTTAGAAGTACTGCCACCATGATAGTTGCAGAAATCCGCCACTGAGATTGCCTTCCTCGATGTACTTGTTAAATTATCTGGTAGTTTACTTACCACTTCAGTTTACTACAAGACCCCCGACACTCACATGTTTTTACATTTTAATAGTTTCCACCCGAAAAGCTTAAAGTATTCCATTGTGTACAGTCAATGCTTAAGACGCAAACGTATTTTTTTGCTCCGATCCTGCTGATTTTGATAGACAAGTTTCCCGTATGACAGGTTTCTTCTTGGCAGCTGGCTATCCTCTTTCTGTAATCAGAAAGCAAATTACCCGTGCTAAACAAGCTAACCGTGCGGACCTTTTTCAATACCAGAAAAAAGGTACTAACACTCGCATACCACTCGTCACTACCTACCACCCGTCTGTCAAATGTCTCATGAATACCATTAGACGCGATTGTGAATTATTGAAGGAAGACCATTCTTTATCCGAACATTTCAGTGGACCTCCCCTACTTGCTTTGAAGCAACCACCTAACCTTAGGCGATTACTCACTTCATCCAAACTTTCTACACGCCGTGACAAACACGGAGGTAGCACCGCCTGCCAAAAAGCGCGATGCCAAATTTGTTCTCTCATTTCTACCGGTACAAATGTATCTATCCCTGGGGTTCAGTCTCCCATCAGTCCTCCTCCCTTTCTTGCGACTCCACAAATGTTGTTTATATATTTTATTGCACTGCCTGCAATAAAGGTAATCACGTAAATTAAACCAGTACCTCTTTCCGTTTGCGTTTTAATAATCACAAAAAAATCGATACGTGACAATTTTTCCGGGTTTCCTGTGGCTGAGCACTTCAATCTTCCCGGGCATTCTCTCATAAATTTGAAATGTATTCTTGTAGCATCTAACTTTAATTCATCAGCGAAACGAAAGCGCAAGGAAATTGACTGGATCTTTCGAATAAATTCACATGAAAACGGTCTTAACAAAGAATTGGGAATTCTGTCCAAGTATCACTTTTACAACAAATCTGAAACTTTGTCAACACTTTCTTTCGTTGTCAAAGCTGTTGTTATTGTTCTTAACCAACTAAGGCTCCGTTAATCCTCTGGTTGTGGCTTCCTCAGTTTATCTGTTTATTGTTTTATCGATTCTTTAATCGCTAAAGCCCGGGTCCCATATACGCGATTCAACTTGCGATTCAACTTTTCAAAACATAGTTTGCGGCGATTTTTCAATCAACTTTCGTCCCCCAAGACCTAACTGCAAGGCCCTTGAAAGCCCGCGATGCCACTAGCTGCAGTTTCAATGAACTATTTGGGAATTGGTCCTCCATGGTGTCATATTGGACCTGAAAGAAAATGAACGAGTTGCCAAAACTTTGTCAAGCAACAACCTTTAGGATTTAAATCCTAACAAACATGTCGAGTTGGCCTTTTTAGATAACCAAGACAAAAAGGACATAACTGAGTAAAAGGATGAAAATTTTGATATAATATTTACTTAGAATTTTGGATCTCTCTACCTTTTGAGTAACTTGGCACAAATGTCATCGGTACGACGTACATAAACAACAAGGAAAGCACATGTCGCAAATTTTCTACTTACTAATGACAACCCACAAGTATGCATACTACCCAAAAACAAAACGTTCTTTCTCCGTTATTAAGATATAAGTACTTGTTAAAATCAGGTTCTCTGAACTCTCGGTACCTTGCATTCCTGTAAAAATACCTGATAATTTCCAACACGTTTTGAAAGACAGTCATCATACAGCCAGTGCTGTTTTGAGCAAATAAATTTACCTCCCTTTTCTGGAATTTTTATCTTCAGAATTTTTTCAGTTTTTTCATATGCAAAGGAACTAATGTTGTTATAAATTATTCCATAAAGTGAAAATCGTCTATTTACGAATACAGAAGCACTGACTAATGTGTAGGCCAAGACAAATATAGTACTTTGAATTTTATATGACCTGCAAATTGTGGTTCCAATTCATGGAAACTATCTTTAATGTATTAAAGACTTCAGAACGTGAAAGCAATTTTGAAATCGAGAATAGGAAATTCTGCTTAATATTCTCAATAATACGGAAATTAATTTGAGACATGTTATTGATTTGTTAAATTCTTGTATGGTTTGTAAATTGTCCAATGTATTTTTGTCATCTCTATGTTAGAATGTTGTCAGAACTGGTGAATAGTATTGAATTCATAACAATTGTTAAATCCCTTGTTGAATTCTCGCTTTTAAATCCATTGTATAACTTTATGTAGAAAAGATGCCATTCTCTGTTGAATTTGTATTGATTCTTTTAATTTACTGTGTTTTAAATTGCGTTGTTGATCACTATGTATGAATTTGAAACAGGTTTGAACCAAGTGGATATATTAAAGGTTACTGTAAATGTATTTACTATTTATCCTGTTTTAAAATCATGACATGACAACTTTTAGGGTATCAATGTGTATAGACTCTTGGTACCTGTTTGAATCTGTGATTAAAACCTTAGACTGATACATTCCAAATATTTGCTGTTATACATGTAATGCCAAATCTTTTAACACAGTTTCATACCTATGTTTTTTGAATTTCCAGGAAACTTCAAGGTTATTGGACAATAGTCATATTGTCACTTCTGGTATCCTAAGATAATAGCATGCGAACTTGATGGACTTGAATTATTTTCAATTCTACAAATGACAATGCAACAAAACCTGTAGAAGTCGTACCAGATTATCTTCTTTATTTGTGTTTCATAAGTCATAGTTATGACAATCTTTGGGATGGATAAGTACAATCCTTTAACACCATATGTGAGGCACTTCATTAAAGTGTATCTTTTTAGTAAGTCTGCATGTCCCTCATAGTGAAAACTGAATTGGAAGAGTAGAAGCTGGGTTTTTTTTTACATTTTTGTCATATAACCACCCTATGTTATTTGCATAACGTAGTTCAATGAACATAATTTGAATAACTAAAACAAACCGAAATTAGTCGACTGGACGAGGCAATAGACATTTGCACATTTTGAAACATATCGACTTGAAAATTGCCGGATTTTTAGTGTCATTGTTTAGATTCGTTAAATATAAACTTCTCACATAAATGCATATCTCATTATTAAATTAAGTATTTATACATACGTAACAGCTACGTTAATCTTGTTATACGTATATTATTCTAGCTTGTATTTCAACTAATTCGACTGGGAAACTTATGTGAAAGTTTTTGAACTAAATGGGTGCTTTCTAAATTATAAATGTACTGTAAATTCAGTGTTCGTATTATGTGCCGACTATAAGACCACTGTAGAACATAACTTGAAATACCTCCATAGGAATACTCAGCACAATGAAATATTAGCAATGAAAATATTAATTTCTAACACATCACAAACTGATGAATTT
The DNA here is from genome assembly GCA_029531755.1 of Holothuria leucospilota. NCBI lineage: Eukaryota > Metazoa > Echinodermata > Holothuroidea > Aspidochirotida > Holothuriidae > Holothuria > Holothuria leucospilota. The sequence continues at coordinate 32,394,522 of CM055961.1, read as the reverse complement.
CAAAACATATGTAATCTATCCAAGACTCTGAATGAAATTAATTGGTAGTCATCACTTTCATAAGGGGACGGGAAGAGTAAAAATCACAAATACTTGTTCTAGAGGGAGAAGGTAGTTTCACTTATAAACAATGATAGCAGGTTTAATTGAAATAAGCAGTTGAGATCTTGAATTCAAAATTTAAGTAGTAGGAAATCAATAACAATCAACAGGCAGAAAAAAAATCAGTATACAGAAATGAACCAGCTTTCTGAATTTTACACTATTTCCAAGGTCAAAGGTCAAATGGCTACTAATGAAGCAAATTGTCAAAAATATTCCGGTGACATTCATTGAAATATTGCAGTGTGTTAAGATACATCAACACAAACATTATCATTATCATTTTGGAAGTATTATCACTTGCAACAAAGAATGTTACAGTGCAATAAATGTTGCTAAATCACATTTGTAATGATTAAAAAGCTTCATGATGAAAATTCACCAGGGACATTTTAAAAAAAGACTAAAACTTTAATATTGACAAAGATAGAGCTAAAATTTGTTTTAAAAGCAACCTTTTCACTTTAAATTTTCGCAATTAAATAAATAATGAGATGTAAGTTAATTCCCAATATTGAAATTACATTGACCCTTCTTTTAAAAGAGAAATCAGGGAACATTTACTGCTAAGCAGGTCAGAATGTGGCAAAGTTTGGATAGATTTTATCAAATTTTTGTCACAAATCAACCAATTCTCAGGCAACTGGCCAATTCTAAGATTAGAGTACGGGTTAGCATTAGCATTTTTCTTTTGGATTTAGCCACTTACTCTAAACCACTTATGGGATGCATGGACAATTTTAAAACAGTGGCTTCCAAACAACACTAGGGTAACCTCTTGTAGTTTTTTGGGCATAAATGCTTCAAAAACAGACAAAAAAGGAAAGAAAAACTAACACTGAAAAGATCTATTTCTCATGTACTTGCTAAGATGCAGTTTGAAGAATAATTTTTTGCTTTCATTCTAGGGGAGTTGGTTCACCATTTTTCTCCCCATTTTATGAGCACACAATACAGTTCTGGAGGGATGAATTTTAATGGGCACTTTTCTAAAGATAATGAATATTGATAAATTGTTCAAGACTGACTTTTTCGAAAATAAATGTCTTTTTAAAATAATATGAAAAACTTGGGAAAATTAAGTACTAATATGTAACAGAAATTAACCATTTGGTATAAAGTAACATGTAACCATTGGTTTCATACTGACCATTATGCTTTTTCTAAGAATTGGTATAATACGTGAACAAGTTAATGTACATAAATGATCTACACACATCAAACATGCTACATCAAAGCCTAGTAAAATTAACTATCACATACTCTAAAAAAGAAAATCAAAATTAACGAAAAGGTTTTCAACTAGTATTAGTGGATTTTCCGTATGATCTACACTAACAAGTGAGATTACATTTAGTGAATACTATAATGCGTGCGCAAAGTGCTTCATAGCTCTTAAGGGTTATTATATTAACGAAAATGTGACTTAAGTTACATGGAGACTGGTTAGTAAAAGTATGATTAAATGTGAGTGGTCTTGAGTCTTGCGGTACCGCGACCCTGATTCTATATCCTGAGAGAAAAGATGACATAAAAAATATACTAACTTTGGGAAAACAACTCAAATAGCAAAGGCATTTCAAAAAGATATTGTTTTTTTTTTACCAAATAGTCCCCTAAAAAAAGGGCCTTTTCCCGCCCATTTTTTTAATTTTCCAGAAATTTATTTTCTATCTCATGAATATTCGGTGCTTTAGAAAAACCCAAATATCCTATTCAATCTGTATGACAGGGGTAAAAACAATCTATGATCTTAGAGTTACAGGTTCAAAAAAACATATTTAAAAAAATTTACTTTATCATAGACTTTATTTTTATCAAACATTACTTGTTAATGAACTTTAATCATATTCCTCTTTGGAAAAAAAATTTTTTTCCATGCATATTCAGCAGACAAAAAAATCTTATTTTTTTCTACGTAAAAAAATGGGCCACTACTCGTCAAAATTGCAAATTTTAAGTCACTCATTTAAAGCTCAACTGTAGTGGGAAAAAACTTAAAAAAATAGTAAATTTAGGGACGCAGAATTTTTTAGAAACCCAATTTCAGGAAATTTGAGAAATTTTCCCCAATATTAATGTAGCACACAACTGCGACTTTCCCGGGTCCCAAACAACATTTCAACACACCCCACCTTTGTGTTTTTTCAGTTGTAAACACCCCAAATAAATAAAAAATTCTCCCCTTCTCTCCCAAAGTGAAAACCCTTTTTTTTTTGAACTCAAAACCCCCCCCCCCCCCCCCCCCCCCCCCCCCCCCCCCCCCCCCCCCCCCCCCCCCCCCCCCCCCCCCCCCCCCCCCCCCCCCCCCCCCCCCCCCCCCAAATTAAAAAATTTTTAAAAAAAAAAATTAAAAAAAATTTCCCCCCCCCCCCCTTTTTTAAAAAAAAAAAAAAAATCCCCCCCCCTTTGCCCTTTTTTTAAAAAAGGGAAATTTGCAGGTGAAGAGAGGATGGGGATGGAAAAAGGGAAAAGTACAATGGAAAAAAGAAAAACAACAAAAAAAAAAACAGGAAGGGTTTGAATTGCATAAAAAAATGTGAAAAAATTCAGGGGGGGAAAAAGAATATTCACCCTGATTTGAAAGCTTTTAAACGGGAAAAAAAGCAATTTTTAGTGGTAATTTTTAACTAAAGTTTCCGGGGTTTTGAAATCTCAGGGATGAGCCCTTTCCATAATTTTTCAGGGGCGATTTATAAAAAAACCCTTACTGATGTTTTTTGGCAATAATGATGGGGTTAAAAAAATCTACCTGTGCATGAACTTAAAGAAGCTACACTCTTTTAAAAAATTTCCCATTTTTTGCCAGACTTTGTCATTGGTTAAAAAGTTCCAGGGACTTTTTTGGGTTTAAAAAGTTTTAAACCCAAAAAAGTCCATGATGTTCAAACTGCGGGGGACTGTCCCAAACTTGTAGTAATACTTTATCATACTTTTTTACATCCCTCTTCATCATACTTGGGGAGTAAAAAAGTTGTATTGCATGTCAAAAATTCAAAGGGTTGAGTTTTGGTAAAAATTTAAAAGGATGTTTCATGATCAGGGGGACAAACTGAAATAAACAATTTGACCTCCCCCAAAACGGGCTCGCTGTATTGAAAATAACAGGGATGAAGGTAACACACTTTTAATCACATTTGAGAAGAAAATTTGTTTAGGCATTCCCTATAGCTGGGACATAGGCCAAGGGGGGGCACCCTTGACACTGATAAAAAAATAAAGAATGGGGAAATGTCACTTGCACTCAAAACCCAAAAGAATATTGTGCTTGGACATTCTTTTCCCCCTTTTTAAAAATTAGTTTTTCTAAATCTAAACCAAAATCTTCTGGAAATTAAGCTTGAGAAAGCCTTCAGAGACATTTGTCCTTTTCTCAGAGGTGGGGGAAAAGGGGGGGGGGGAAAAGGGAGGAAGGGGGTGGGGGGAATTGCTTTGCTGGGGTTTGGAAACCATGAGTGGCTAAATTTTGTTTACTTTCCCATGACTGATGCATCTGCATGACATTTATAAAGTACAAGAAGTCCCTTAAAATATACAAGGGCTGCGGGGGGGAAGCCTCAGAAAAGGGGTTTGGCTTAGGTCACCCCCCCAGGGAGAGCTAAATTTCACCCCCTAACAGGATGAGGTCAGCTATATGTTTGAGACCAACGGGCAAAAATTTCTTGGGGGTTGTTGACCCTCATAAATGATGTGAAAGAATAAAAAAGGGGGGATTTTTTTTGGGTGAAAAAATACTAAATATTTTAATCCCTAAAATTCTTTTTTGGGGTAATGCATTTTGTAGGGAATTTGATGAAGTATTGAAAAAATTTAATAGCAACCCCTCACCTCAGGCCGGGCCATAGCCTTTTGGGCACTGATACAAAAATTAAAAAAATCGTTTTAAGCATTAGAAAAAATTTTTGGCGTGAAAATTTGTGAATACAGTTTGCCGGGTTTTTAAAAGGGCGAATACCTGAAAGGATCGATTTAAGGTAATGGCTGTGAAAATGGGAATCCCAAAATTTTGACTTGCCCAAAGTTTTTAAACTTTTCCCTTTAAAAAGCAAATTTTGGCCTCCCTTTCTTAAGAGGAAAAAAAACTAAGAAGACATTTTTTGATTTTTTTCTTTTTAACTGTTTGCATTATTTTTCAAACTAGTTTAGGTAAAAAGACCCAAAGGGTGTGTTTTTAGCTACTTTTTGGGATGTAAATAAATGATACCAAACTTTTGAAAAGGTTTTTTATACAAAAGTGGGGGAGGGAGGGTAAGATGTAAAAGGTGCATGGGGTGAGGGGTGGTATAGCAAGGGAAAAAGATGGAAGCTAAACAATTTTTAGAGTGTCCCCTTCAAATTAGCACGGCTAAGTGATTTCAAGGGGAAAAAATTCAGGCATTTTGGAATCGTTCAACAATCTTTATTTAACCCCAAAGGAGGAGGTAATTTTTTAAAACCCCTTGAAAAATTTTATTCAGACTATCACCTGATTAATGATGAAAACAGATACCCCCATAGGGGGGTTTAAACCCTCACCAAATATTGGTTGTCCCCTTTAGGGATTTTAGGGACAATACAGTCAAACCCGATTTTTGTACATCACATGACCTCCACCAACTCTATAAGTAGTAAAAAGTTTAGCAGGGGAAAAGGTTATTTGGTGTCGGGATAAAAAATTAAGCAAAATATAAATATTCAAGATGAATTCTTCCTGCATCAGTATCATTTTGGGAATCTTACAAAAAATTGCCAAAATTTAAGGGATATATTGATCCCCTTTAATATGATTTCCCCAAAAAAAAACTTTAAACAAAGGTATATGTAAGATGAAATTTAGATACTAAAAATTTTAAACATGAATTCTTCGGGATCGGGTATCATTTCAAAAATTAGTACAATTTCCACAATTCAAAAAACTAAAAAAAATAATGTCCCTATGAAAAGCACTTTAAAGGTGGGCACAGCTCCCGGATTATTTAAACCCCGAATCCCCCCAAATATGGTCCCGAGAAAGAACATTTCCAGGGGCTACTTTTAAAAATTTTTTCCATTTTCTACAATTTTTCTTTCCCAATTCACACCCCCCCTCTTTTAACAAGAATAACACAGCTGCCCAGTACTGCTGTTTGTACTTTAACATGAATATAATCCCTTTGACTCAAGCCCAGTATATACTCTTTTTCCCAAATTTTAAATGAATTTTCTTTCTTTGAAATTGTCCCAAGGCCATGGCCAAAAAAAAATATAGTATTTCTCATAACCTTTTCATATCTCTACTGTACTCCCAAAATTACAAGCCGAAAAAAACCCTTGTCTAAAACGAGACCTATATTAAACCCTTTTAAATCCCCCACTGGAAAACTTCTGAAGCATAAAAAACACAACAAAAAGTTCACCCCCATTGGAACCCCCAGTGAAAAAGTACTGCTAGCTCAACCAAAACAAAAATTTCCCTTTCAATTTTAATAAAAATTCTTAAAATTTGTTTCAGCTTCAAATTTCCAAAAACCCCTCATATTTTCCTTCTGATCTTAAAGAATTGACTCTTTTCAAACTCGGACTGGGGGCTAGGGACAGCCCCCCAAATTAGCTTAAAAGTGTGGTTTTCACATGTTAGCGAAACCCAAAACCTTTGCCCATGTTGATGAATTTTAAGGGAAAAAATTTCTGGGGGGGGGAAAAAGGGTCTTCTTTTTCCCTAAAAATTCAAAATTCAGATGTTTTTTTATTTTCCCCACACCATTATTCAGAAGGGGGCTGATTGGGACTTTTCCGGGCCATCACTACTATCAGATCATTTCCCCGTGTAGTTCACTGTGGGGCTGTAAATATGAAAAAGGGTTTTTATCAATCACAATAAAACATTGGTGTATTTCCCAAAAGTTTTAAAGGGAAAACCACATGGCTAAAAATTAACCCATTTTTCTTAAAAACATGAACCCCAAACTAGAGACAAAAAATTTTGGGGATTTTAATTTAAAGTCCATAAAATCCTCCCAAAAAGCAGAAACTTGGCAGGTAAAATCTGAATACCCAATATTATTTAAGTTTTAACATGGAAAAAAGTAGATTACCCCCCCCCTTTAAAAAACAAATTTTAAACATAAACCCTTTGTTTACCCTTTTTTCCCCTTTAACCCAACCCATACCCTAAAACTGAATGAAGATATAATTTTTTGTTTATAAATAAATTTTTTAACAAGTTTTGGGAAAAACCTTTTCTGAAAAAAATTTCCCCATAAAAAAGCTGAAAAATGTTTTTTCCCCAAGAAAGCAGAATTTTCCCAAAAATTTTTTTACTTTACTTTAGGGTTTTAAAAAAAAAATTTTTCCTTTCCTTTTTAAAAATTGGTGAAAGGGGAAGTTTTTAAACCCCCCAATTTTTTTCCAAACTAATTTTTATTAACTAATTTAATCCTTCATCCCAAAATTTCCCCAAAAAAAACTTTTTCTAAAGCAGAAATCTGTTCATAACTTTACGCCCCGCTTTTTCCCTTGTTTCTGAAAAAACCAATCGGGAGGCATGGTCTCAAGGTTTTTACGGGGATTGGCAGGAAAACCTAATGCTTGCGGGGGAAGAGAGCTGGAACAAATGACAATCGGGTTTTTTTTTTTTGGCCCGGAAAATCTTTCATTTGGTTTTTTCCTCTTCAAGAAATGTGACTCAGTAAGACGGGCCGACCCCAGATAGAGGTCTATGAGGGGGAAAAAAAGGGAAAAAGGCATTTTCTTTTTTTGTCCTTCACATTAGAAAATTGATAGAAAAAAAATTTTTGCCAATAGTTAGCATACAGAGGGGTTATGTAAAAAGACAAGGGTTTTTGGCCCTTTTTCGGGCCCAAATTTATGATATGGGAAATATTTTAAATTTTCACAATAAAAAATGCCCTAGTGAAAAAAGTTTTGTGTGCATTTCTCAAAAAATGCTTCCCCAAAACCCCCACCATTTGAGATCGGGGAAATTTTAAGTTTAAAAGGTATCCCCAAGTCAGAATTACAAAATATTTTTAGGGGTTGGAAAATAAAACCTTTCATTACCCCCAAATTTCCCGTACCTTACTATTTTTTTTTCCGGAAAAATTTAAAAAACTTGAAAATTCACTTAAATTGGGTAGTCGATTGGACAATTTTTTTGCGAGGGGTCCTTTTTGGGCAACTGCTTCCCTGTTTTTTCCCCTTTTAAAAAAAAAAAGGGTTTATATGAATTTAAAAAAATTTATTTTCTTGCAGAGTTTTTTTAAAGAGGGGTTTTAGCCAAAAACCCCAAAAAGGGGCCCCCTTTTTTAAAAAAGGGGGGGGAAAAAAAAAAAAAAACAAAGGGTTTTTTTTAAAAAACAAAAAACAAAAAATTTTCCAAAATTCCTTTTTAAAAAAAGGTTTGGAAAAACCCCCCAAAAAAACCCAAAAAAAAGGGGGAAAAAAAAGGAAAAGGGGGACCCCCCCCCAAAAAATTTTTAAAATTTTTTTTTTAAAAAAAAAGGGCCCCAAATTTTTTCCCAAAAAAAATTTTTTTAAAAAAATTTTTTCCCAAAAAAATTTTTAAATTTTTTAAAAAACCCCAAAAAAAAAAAAAAAGGGGCTTCCAAAATTAAAAAATTTTTGGGGGGGAAAAATTTTTTAAAATTAAAAAAATTTTTCCCCCAAAAAAAAAGGGGGGGGAAAAAAAAAACCCCAAAAAATTTTGGGAAAACCCCCCAAAAAACCCCCCTTTTTTAAAAATTTTTTTTTTTTAAAAAAAAAAAAAAAATTTTTTTTCCCCCCCCGGGGGTTTAATTTTTTCCCAAAAATTTTTAAAATTTTTTGTTTTTTAAACCCCCCAAAAAAAAACCCTTTTAAAAAAAAAAAAAAGGGGGTTTTCCCCCCCGGGGTTTTTTTTTTCCCCCAAATTTTTTTTAAAAAAAAAATTTTTTTTTTTTTCCCTTTTTTTGGGGGGGGGAAAAAAAATTTTTTCCCCCCCGGGGGTTTTCCCCCCCCAAAAAGGGGATTCCGTTTTTAAAATTTTCCCAACAAAAAAATTTAAAAATTTTTTTGGGAAAATTCCTTAAATTTTTAAATTTTTGGGAAAAAACCCCCCCAAAAAAAAAAAGGGGGGTTTTTTTTAAAAAAAAAAAAAAGGGAAAAACCCCCCCCCCCCCTTTTTTTTCCCCCCCAAAAAAAAAAAAAAACCCCCCCTTTTTTTCCCCCGGGGAAAATTTAATTTTAAAAAAACCCCTTTTTTTTTAAAAAATTTTTTTTTTTTAAAAAAGGTTTTTTTTTTTTGGGAACCCCCCTTTTTTTTTTTTTTTTTTTTCCCCCCCCCTTTTTTTTTTTCCAATTTTGGGAAAAAATTTTTAAAAAAAGGGGGAAAAAAAAAAAAAAAAACCCCCAAAAAACCCCCCGGCCCCAAAACCTTTTCCCCCCGGCCCCAAAAAAAAAAAAAAAAAAGGACCACCCTTTTTTTTTTTAAAAATTCCCCGGGGGGGAAAAAAAAAACAAAAAAAAACCCCCCCCCCCCAAAAGGGGGGGAAAATTGGAAAAATTTTTTGGGGCCCAAATTTTTAAAAAAATTTTGGGGGTTTTTTTTTTTTTTTTTTCCCCCCCCTTTTTTTTAAAAAAATTTTTTTTTTTCCCAAAAAACGGCCCCAAAAAAAACAAATTAAAAAACCCTTTTTTATTAAAATTTTTGGGGGGAAAAAAAAAAGGAAAAAAGGGAAAAAAATTTTTTTTTTTTTTTTTTTTTCGAAAAATTTTAAAAAAACCCCCCTTTGGAAAAAAAATTTTTTTTTTTTTGGGGGAAAAAAAATTTTTTCCTTTTTTTTTCCCCCTTTTTTTTTTTTAAAAAAAAAATTTTAAAAGGGGAAAAACCCCCCGGGTTTTTTTTTTGGGGGGGGAAAAAAGAAAAAAAAACATAAAATTTTTTAAAAATTTTTTTTTTTGGGGGGGGTTTTTTTAAAAAAAGGGGGGGTTTTTTTTTTTTCGGGGGGGGGGAAACCCCAAAAACCCCCCTTTTTTTTTTTTTTTTTTTTTTTTTTTTTTTTTTGGGGGTGTTTTTGTTATTTGTTTTTTTTTTTTTTTTTTTTTTTTTTTTTTTTTTTTTTAAAAAATTTTTTTGTGTGTTTTTTTTTTTTTTTTTTGTTTTTGTTTTTGGGGGTTTTTTTCTTTTTTTGTTTTTTTTAAATTTTTTTGTTTTTTTTTTTTTTTTTTTTTTTTTTTTTTTTTTTTTTTTTTTTTTTTTTTTTTTTTTTTTTTTTTTTTTTTTTTTTTTTTTTTTTTTTTTTTTTTTTTTTTTTTTTTTTTTTTTGGTTTTTGGGGGCCCGGGGGGGTTTTCCCCCCCGGGGGAAAAAAAAAAAAAAAAATTTTTTTAAAAAAAAAAAGCCCCCCCCCAAAAAAATTTTTTTAAAAAAAAAAATTTTAAAAGGGCCTTCAAAATTTTTAAAAAAACCCCCCAAAGGAAAAACCCTTTCCTTTTTTTTTAAAAAAAAAATTTAAAAATTTTTTTTGGTTTTGAAAAAAAAACCCCTTTTTTTAAAAAAAAAAAGGGGAAAATTTTTAAATTTTCCCTTTTAAAAAACCCCCCCCCCCCCCCCAAAAAAAGGGGAAAAATAAATTTTTCCAAAAAAACCCCCGGGGTTTTTTTTGGTTTTTTTCCCCCTTTTTTCCCCCGGGGGGGCTGCCCCCTTTTTTTTTTTCCCCCAAAAAAATTGGTTTTTTCCCGGGTTTTTTTTTAAAAAAAAATTTTTTTTTTTTTTGATGGCCAAAAAAAAAATTTTTTTGGAAAAATTTTTCCCCCCCCCCTTTAAAAAAACCCCGGGGGTTTTAAAAAAATTCCCAAAAAATTTTTTCCCCAAAGGGGCCCAAAATTTTTTTTTTTTTTGGGGGTTTTTTTTCCCCAAAAAAAAAAATTTTAAAAATTTTTTTTTTTTGGGGGGGGGGGGGGTTTTGTTTTTTTTTTTAAAAACCCCCCCAAAAAATTAAAACCCCCCCCCAAAAAAAATTTTTTCCTTTTTGGGGGGGGTTTTAAAAAAAGGGGGGGGGGTTTTTTATTTAAAAAAAAAAAAAAATTTAAATTTTTTTTTTTTAAAAAATTTTAAAAAAAATTTTTTCCCCCCCCCAAAAATTTTTTGGGGGGGCCGGGCCCCAACCCCCCTTTTTTTTAAAAAAACCCCGGGGGGGGAAAAATTTTTTCCCCCCAAAATTTTTTTTTTTCCCCTTTTTCCCCCAAAATTTTTTAATTTTTTTTCCCCCCCGGGGTTTGAAAAATTTTTTTTTTTAAAAAAGGGGGGTTTTTTTTTTAAAAAAATTTTTTTTCCCCCCAAAATTTTTTTTTAAAAAAAAAAATTTTTTTTAAAAAAAAAATTTTTTAAAAAAAAATTTTGGGGGCCCCCCCTTTTTTTTGGGGGAAAAAACCCAAAATTTTTGGGGGCCCCCCCCCAAAAAAAAGGGGGGAAAAAAAAAAACCTCCCAAATTTTTTTTCCCCTTCCCCTTTTTTTTGGGGTTTTGGGAAGGAACCGGGGGTTTTTCCCCGGGGTTTTTTTGGAAATTTTCCCCCCCCAAAAAAAAAAAAAAATTTTAAAACCCCCAAAAAAAAGGGCCCCTTAAAGGGAAAAAAAAAAAAATTTTTTTTTAAAAAATTTTTAAAAAAAAAAATTTCCCAAAAAAAAAATTTTTTTTAAAAAAAAAATTTTTTTAAAAAAAATTTTTTTTAAAAAATTATTTTTTGAAAAATTTCCCCAAAAAAGGGGGGGAAAAAAAAATTTTTTTTTTAAATTTTTTCCCCCGGGGTTTTTAAAAAAATTTTTTTTTTAATTTTAAAAAAAAAATTTAAAAAGGGAAAAAAAAACCCAAAAAATTTTTTTAAAATTCCCCAAAAAAATTTAAAAAAGGGGGGGGAATTTTAAAAAAAAAAAAAGTTAAATTTTTTTAAAAAAAAATTTTAAAGGGGGGGGGGTTTTTTTTTTTTCCCCCCCCCTAAAAGGGGTTTTAAAATTTTTTTGGGGGAAATTTTTGGGGAAAAAAACCCCCCCCCCCCCGGGGGGGGGGGGAAATTTTTAAGAAAAAGGAAAAAGTGGGGGGGGGGAGGAAACCAAAAAAAAAGGGTTTTTTTCCCCCCGGGGGCCCCCTTTTTTTTAAACCTTTGGAAAAAGGGGGCCCCCAAAAAATTAAAATTTTTTTTAAAAAAATTATTGGGTTTTTTTTATTTTTTTTTTGGGGGGGGGGGGAAAGGGGGGAAAACCCCCAAAAAAAAAAAAAAAAAAGATTTTTTTTGGGGGGGGGGGAAAAAAAAAAATTTTTTCCCCCCCGGCCTTTTTGGGGGGAAAAATTTTTTTCCCCTTTTTGGGTTTGGGAAAATTTCCCTCCCCCCCCTTTTTTCCCCCTTTTTAAAAAAAAAAAATTTAAAAAACCCCAAAAAAATTTTTAAAAAAAAAAAAAAATTTTTTTAAAAACCAAAATTTTGGGGCCCCTTTCCCCGGGGGGAAAAAAACCCCCCCCCCCCTTTTGGGTTTAAAAAAACCAAAAAAACCCCCCAAAAAAAAAAAAATTTTTTAAAAAAAAAAAAAGGAAAAATTTAAAATTTTTTCCCCGAAAAAAAAAAATTTTAAAAAAATTTAAAAAAAAAATTTTAAAAAAAAAAAAAAATTTTTTTTCCCCCAAAAAAAAACCCTTTTAAAAAAAAAATTTTTAAAAAAGGGGAAATTTTAAAAAAAAAAACTTTTTTAAAAAAAAAAAAAAATTTCCAACCCAAAAAAAATTAAAAAAAAAATTTTTTTAAAAAACCCCCAAAAAAGGGGTTTTAAATTTGGGGGGGGGCCCCCCGGGCTTTTTTTTTTTTAAAAAAAAAAAAAAATTTTTTTTTCCCAAAATTTTTCCCTGTTTTTAAAAAAAAAGGGCTTTCCCCCGGCCGGGAAAAACCTTTTGGGGTTTTGGGAAAAAACCTTTAAAAACCCCAAAAAAAATTTTTTTTAAAAAAATTTTTTTTGGGGCCAAAAAATTTTTTTTTAAAAAAAAAAAACCCCAAAAAAAAAAAAAACCCCGGGGGGAATTAAAAAATTTTAAAAAAAAAAAAAAAACCCCTTTTTTTTAAAAAAAAAATTTTTTTTTAAAAAAAGGGAAAAAAAAATTTTTTTTTAAAAAAACCAAAACCCCTTTTTAAAAAAGGGGTTTTTTTTTGGAAGGGGGGCCCCAAAAAGGGGGGAAAAAAAAAAACCCCGGGGGGGGGTTTTTTTAATTTTTTTTTGGGGGGGTTTTTTTTTTTCCCGGGGGGGTTTAAAATTTTTTTTTCCCCGCCCCAAAAAAAACGGCCCCCGGGAAGGAAAAAAAAAAAGGGAATTTTTTTGGCCCCCCCCTTTTTTTAAAAAATTTTTTTAAAAAACCCCACCCCCCCCTTTTCCCCCCCCCCCGGGGGGCCCCGGGGGCCAAATTTTAAAAAAAAAGGGCCCCCCCAAAAATTTTTTTTGGGCGGGGAAAAAAGGGGAAAAAAAAAAAAAAAATTGGGGGAAAAAAATTTTTTTTTAAAAATGGGGGCCTTTGCAATTTTAAATTTTTAAAAAAAAAAGAAAACCCTTTTTTTTTTTTTTAAAAAAAGGGGTTTGGGGGGGTTTTTTTTTTAAAAAGAAATTTTTTTTTAAAAAAATTTTTTTTTGGGGGGGAAAAAAAAAGGGGGGGGAGGGAAAATGTTTCAAAAAAAATTTTTTTTTTTTTTTGGGGAAAAATTTGGGTTTTTTAAATTTTTTAAAAAAAATTCCCCTTTTCCCCAAAAAAATTTTTTCCCCCAAAAAAAAATTTTTAAATTTTTTTTGCTTTTTTTTTTAAAAAAAAATTTTTTTAAAAAAAAAAAATTGGGTTTTGGGAAAAATTTTTTGGGGGAAAAAAAGGGGGGTTTAAAATTTTGGGGGGGAAAATTTAAAATTTTTAAAATTTTTTTTTTTTTAAAAAAAAATTTTTCCCTTTTAAAAAAATTTTGGGGTTTTTTTTTAAAAAAGGGGGGCCCCCAAAAAAAAAAAAAAAAAAAAATTGGGGAAAAAAAATTTTGGGGGGTTTTTTTTTTTTTTGGGGGGGGAAAAAAAAAGGGTTTTTTTTTTTGGGGTTTTTTTAAGCCCCCGGGGGGGAAAAAAAAAAATTTAAAAAAAAATTTTAAAAAAAAAGGAAAACCCCGGGGAAAAAAAATTTGTTCCCCCAAAACCCCATAACCCCTTAACCGGGGTTTTCCCTTTTCCCAAAAAAAAACAATAATTGGAAAATTTTCTAAAAATTTTTATTTTTGGGGGGGGGTTAAATTTTAATAAACACAAAAAAAAAAAGGGGGGAACTTTTTTAAAAATTAATATAAAAAAAAATTTTTTTTTTAACAAAAATTTAAAGAAAAATTTTTTAATTTTTTTTAGGAAAAAAAATTTTCCCCATTTTTAATTCGGCCTTTTTCCATTGTTTTAAATTTTAAAAATTTAATATTTTCAAAATTTTTTTCACATTTTGGGGATTAGAGGGGTTTTTGGGGAAAAAGGGATGTTAAAAATTTTTTTGGGAAAAGGGGGGAAATTTTTTTTTTAAAATTAAATTGGTGTTAGATTTACCCCGTGTTTTTTTAATTTAGGGGTTAAATAAAACCCCCAAAATTTGGCCCGGGAAAAAAAAAAATTTTAATTTCCTTTTCCCCTTAAAAATTGGAAACTTTAAATTTTAGGATTGTAAACCTTTTTTTAAACCCAAAAAAGGAATTTTAATTTAATTGGGGCCGGGGTTACCCTTTGCCGTTCTCAATTTTGGGGGAAAAAGAAAGATTTACTAATTTGAAAAAAAAAAAATTTTTTTAAATAATTTAAAAAAAAAAAAAAAAAAAAAAAAAAAAAAGGGGGGTTATTTCGTTAAAATTAAAAACCCCTTTGGAATGGGTTGGGGTTCCTTTAAGTAAGTTTGAAAATTTAATTTGAAGAGCAGGAAAAAACGGAGGGGTTTGAATTAAAAAAAATGAAAATTTATAAAAAATGGGGGGGGGGGGTGGGGGGGGGGGGGGGTGGGGGGGGGGGGGGGTGGGGGGGGGGGGGGGTGGGGGGGGGGGGGGGTGGGGGGGGGGGGGGGTGGGGGGGGGGGGGGGTGGGGGGGGGGGGGGGTGGGGGGGGGGGGGGGTGGGGGGGGGGGGGGGTGGGGGGGGGGGGGGGTGGGGGGGGGGGGGGGTGGGGGGGGGGGGGGGTGGGGGGGGGGGGGGGTGGGGGGGGGGGGGGGTGGGGGGGGGGGGGGGTGGGGGGGGGGGGGGGTGGGGGGGGGGGGGGGTGGGGGGGGGGGGGGGTGGGGGGGGGGGGGGGTGGGGGGGGGGGGGGGTGGGGGGGGGGGGGGGTGGGGGGGGGGGGGGGTGGGGGGGGGGGGGGGTGGGGGGGGGGGGGGGTGGGGGGGGGGGGGGGTGGGGGGGGGGGGGGGTGGGGGGGGGGGGGGGTGGGGGGGGGGGGGGGTGGGGGGGGGGGGGGGTGGGGGGGGGGGGGGGTGGGGGGAGAAATTTCCTATGTAACCGATATATGAAAACTATCCAGCGCACAACAGTATTTTTTCTTCTTTCTAATAATGTATAATAATATCAGTTTCTCTCGTGTATTTTTTTAATATCGCTTCACTCGTTGCAACACCCATAGTTACGATCGCGATTATTAGGCTAGGAGTTGCACTGACTTGTGTGCATTCCTGCTGCACGATTGCCTCATAACGTGTAAACTGTAACAATAATATAGCCTAATAGTATTAGTACTTCTCTAGCCTAATATCACTTTATTAGCCTAAGCTATGAACCTACGACTACACTAAGGCCGAATGTAACTACTAACTGAAAGTAATAAGTATATTCATACTCACAGTAAGACTCATAGAATACTGTCTGAGTGACATCAGAAACACATGAGGCTTTTTTTTCCATTATTTACTAGCCTAGGCTGTTCATTAATATTTTTCAACACTGCCACTGTCACCAGTTCTTCTTGGCCTCTGGCTGAGCACTAGCCTAGGCCTAAATAGCCCTCAAACAGGGCTGTGTATTCCGTTACATGGCCTGCTTATTACACTACACTTCACAACCCTTGTCCGTTAAGGCTAACAAACATACTCACTAATGTTACTAGCCCTCTGTGCCTATTGACCCCTAGCTAGTTCCAGGCTACTAGATTTTATTTTCATAAAGGATTTTAAGCAAATTCTGATGAATTTCATGGTATTGGCAGGCCTAGGCCTAAGATGGTTGGACAGATTTTTTTAAGTAGAGGCTATCCCCCAAAGTGAATAGGCCTATGTACTACGAACTGAAGATCATCTGCGTGGAGTTGACTTTTTTTCTTTTTTCCATTGGGTATTGTTTTCAGGGTGTAACTTCTGCGCCAGCCTGATATGGAATGCACTTCGGCCTACGCCTAGTGATGTTTTTCAAATAATGAAAATATAGGCGGCACGTTTCAGCGCATGCGGCCAGTGGACGATATTCTGTGACTTTCATTCCCTCGTATAAACTCGGAACAGAATTGTGCATTAAACTAGGCCTAGGGCCTATCGTTCAGTAATTGTAGTGTGCTGCAGTACTACTAGCCATACAGTGAGTGGCACACAACTTCCTGCTGGGGTCAGGCATGTCAGCTGAGCGTTAGAAAACACGACTGCACAGATCGTAGTCCTCAGTCATGCCCTGCATACTGTAGAGTAACATAACATAACATGTTAAAGGCAAAAGACTCCCATAAATTGCCCTTAAGCCTACAAAAAGCCATTTTCCTATCTGCAAGTCCAACTGACCATGTCTCACAATAGTCCCACGCCTAGATTTGGCAGGTGCCAGAATACTCATCATTTTAAATATTCTGATAGTATTTCATAGTACATTGTATTTTCCCACTGAGATATATCAGTGTCTACTCTGTGGTGCAATACCCAACCAATATGCTGACAAGCCCAGCTGAAAGACATATTGACAGTGAAGTCTCAGGAAGTTGTGTCAAATAGCTGGGTGGGGTGAATGGGGATGAAGGCTTTTGTGTGCTATGTAAATTCCCCCTGTTCCACAGCTGGACATGTAGTGGTGACTGTTTTCAGCAACTCCTAATCTTGCAGGGAGTATGGGTACCCACTTGTACATTGTACCTCTCCGTAGGCCTCTTTATACACTTTATCAGAAGAACATTCTGTACAGAAAAACCCATGGACTTTGTCATGAAAATTTATGAATTGTTGTTAGGGTGTCGTAAACACATGCATGTGAGATAAATTTTTTTGGCCTTGATGATCAGTTGCAATGTAATTTACCTTTTTGCTTCTGTTCTGACTGTTGTGCTTTCACTCTTGAACACGTATTTCACAAACTAGGTATTATTTCACAAACTAGGTATTATTCCACAGTGGGAATAATGGACGTGGGAGGAAATAGAAGCAGAGCAGTGAAGAATTTACACGGTACTGTATGTTTTTTTTAAAAAAAAAAAACATTGTATCAGGTACCAGTGATCTTAGAGTACTGTAACTTTTAAACCTAAATGTCTGCATGCTGAAAGCTGTACAGTATTTAAGATTCGGCTGTATGTCTTCAGTACTCTGAAATGTGCTTTCATGTTCCCCTGTATCATCTAATTAGCATATTATTGACATTATGTTATATCATGTACAGAACTTACTGCTGCAGAGACAGTTGACCTCAAAGTGTTGCTGCCATTGCCCATAGGCAAAGTTCGGAGTCTCAGGATTTTCTTAAAGAAGTTGAACATCAACATCCTCCCAAGTGAAAGCAAGATCTATAGTGAACTGCAAGGTAAGTCTTGTACCTAATGTGAAGCATGCTAAATTTTCCATTACCCTAGTAACTTCATTTTTGTTTCAGGGGTATGCTGTTCAATTTCCTTTTCATTTGTGCATAGCAAACATGAAAGTGAGGCTGATGGCAGCTTTGAATGACTAAATTGCATGGGCTGGTATTGTGGGTTTGTTTCTTGGGAGTTTTACACCTCAACTTCTAACCTTCTGGTTTAAGCTAAGTTTCATACTGTATATTATACTGTAGTGGATAAAAAGGAGTACTTCGCATTCCCTTTGACTTCGCCGTTGTGGTGAGGTTCCTTGTGAGCAGTGTTTCCGCTAAGCCACTATGAGGCAATTTTGATGCAATGGCTTGTCAGTTTGACGCACTGTTTGTGGAAAAAAAAAATGAAAAAGAGGGTTTCATTCCCCCCCCCCCCCCCCAGTTGACGTGTGTACAGTTCCACAAAACTGAAATTTCCAGTGTTAGTTAGTTAGTTAGATGGGACTTAACGACACATCAACACTAATGTGTTATGCAGTGTCATCTAGATAAAAACGGTAAAACTAAAAAGTAAAAACGGTGGGGAAAATCCTAAATAGTCTAGACAAAAGCAAATGCGGGAGTCATGTCAAAACTTTCTGTAAACTCCACTTTCTTTGAGAAAGTCCAAAATGAGAGAGGGGTCTACGTGCTAAAACAATGTCTTCAGGTCTGGCACAGTGTAATACTTCTGACGAATATGGGAGTATTCATAGTCGACGAGAATGTGACTGACGGTGACATCGCAATCACAGGGGATACAACATGGTCTCTCTTCCCCGTGGAGCAAATAAGCATGGGTGAGGTAAGTGTGGCCGATTGTGCCCTAGTTAGTACCAAATCATCTCTCCGATTTCCAGTGAGTCAAATTTTCTCATATTGAGTGTATTGACCCAATGTATTAACTTCTTAGAGGAAAGAGTGTTGTGAGTACCATAGTTTTGTTGGGCACACAAATGATGTAGGAGTATACACAGTTAACCATGTTTAATTTTCCTACAGAACGACAAAAAGTTTATGGCAGTGACAAATCGAAGGTGGAAGTTGGTACATGTATGCTGAAGAAGACAACCACCTCGGAGAAAACAGAGACAGCTTTCGTCAGATTTAAAAGCATCAAACAACATGCAGAGCAGACCATTAAAATGCATTTTGCAACAGGCTTGTTAGATTTCAGCAGCCATTTCCAAGAGAAGATTTGGATCAAAATTGGGGTAATTTTTTGTTTCTGTTTTAACATTAGCATTTTTCTGCTTTAGCTGTGATCCTATGTGAAAGAGGAAATTTTTCACCATGTGTCCTCTAAAGCCCTTACCTTAGTAGCAGGTCTCGAACATGTATGCTCTTCAGTGTAGTGATTCTAACAGCTGTGATCATACACAGCTCAGAGCTGAACATTAACGATTGCCCAACTGCCAGGGGCAAGTAAACATTACATTAGCTTTTTAAGTACGTAGAAACAGGCACTGGCAAACTAAAGAAGCATCCCAAACATCCCAAAGATTTGTTAGTTAGTTAGATAGGGTTTAACGACACACCAACACGAATGTGTTATATAGTGACATCCCAAAGAAGCATCCTAAACATTACATTTGGGCAAGCGGTTTCTAACCTCTGCTTGCCCGATTGGGCAAGTGACAGATCATGGGGAGGTCACGTGCAAATACGAGAAAGTATGACATACTGATAACATAACTAGCTGACTGTTTATTATTCCCAAATTGTCCAGCAGTGATTTAGCCAGGCTGATTTTCCATGCAACTAAACGAAAAAAAAAACAAAAAACAAAAACAAAAAACAAACAAAAACAAAAATGAAATATATTGTGTCAGGTCAAACATCTGACAAAATAGCATTTCCTTGAAAATTTGTATCTTCTAAATGTAACATGCTATTGAGATGCAGACTTCACTGACCAGATGAGAAAATTTTTTGCTTTTTGTGAAAGCTTGGAATTTTGCTGCTACTGCCTCGGCATATCACAAGCACAGGACTGATGTCATCTGAGCATGGAGTGAATGTTTTTAGTCATTTTTTGGAAATTGATTACACTTCTTTTTATATTTTTTTCCACAGGGAGACAAAGGTGGCAGTACCACCAAGCTTGCCATGCAGGTGGTTAACATACCTGGTTGCAACTTTCCACATAACACACATCTTTTGGGTATTGTTTGAGGCCACAGATAGCATTGAAAACCTACATTCCATCTTCGCCTCATTTACAGATGAGTTTATTTCAATGTAAAAGGTGGACTATTTTGTTAATATGAGTGGTAAAAATTACACTTTAAATGTTTTCTAAGGTGAGGATTACGAATTTTTGTGAAAGATTATTGGACACATGGTAGCAAGTGCTTCCTTTCCTGGCTTGTGGTGCCATGTGAAGTTGTTCGATCTAGGGTACAAGTAGGTCCTCATTCTCCCATGCTTTAAGATGAAGAATTTGACGATTTTAAGCCAAATCCAGTATGACCTAGAAGAAGAACCGTTGCAAGTATGAATGCTGATTTAACTAACAACAAAGCTGATCCTAGGCGAGGGGGAAATCGTAGAGCAAATGGGGCTAATCACCATTCAACGGCTGAAGATCCAATTTTACCTGTAATTACTGATGTTTGCAATATAGTTCCTCCATCCCTGCATATTTTACTGGGGCTTGTAGTAAGATACTACAGGATGCTAGAAATCCATTGCAGGCAGATCGATGCAACTTCTCTGGAAGAACGGGATCATGAATTATATGTAGAGTGGGAAAGGATGTCATCTTTTACAAAAGAAGCTACACTGTTGCATCTTCACTGTAAAGAGAGGAGGAAGAAGTTCTGAGTTATTTAAGAGGGCAGTTAATTATACAGGAAAGCCAGAAAATGTTAGACGTAGTATGCCAGTCTGCGCCATTTCAGCAGTTGGTGCTATGGGGGATGTTGAGTGGATACAGTGCACACAGTGTGGAACTGACCAAGATAGTGGTTGGTATCATTTTACTTGTTTACGTTTGACTGTGAGTCTGCTGCTACTTTTACTGTATGTCCTGTGTGCAAAGGAGACATGAGACATAAACATCTGGTGCATGTCCTCACATCACAAAAGCAACAGATCAGCAAGAAAAAAGCTGAAGTTTCACAGGCTAAATCAGACTGTGATATGGCTAAGTCAAAACTTGACTCTGTTTATTTTAGAGTCTTAGCTAAGCTTTGACCTAAAGAAACTGAACTAAACCGCATTTTGGAGAATGATGTGAAAGTGTAAAAACAAGCATACCATTCTCAACGTTTTGTTGGTAACCACTGCAAAATCATTGTTCAAAATATTGAGAAGCTTTTAATTGTTATTGATGAAAAGCCACTTCGAACTGAACTTTATGAGCTGTTTAGTAAATTACGAGAATTTTTTTTCATTATTTGATGCTCGATTTCTTAGCAGTGAAGAAGTAACGCGGCTATGCCATTTATGTTGGTCCTTAGGAGAATGGTTCCCAGTAGCCTTTCCAGATGAAAGATTCCTCCTAAACTGCATTTCCTAACTGCCCACATTCCAGGATGTGCAATTAAGTGGAAAACCATCGGGTTACTTAGTGAACAAGGCCTCGAAAGCATTTATTCATGTTTGAATTCAGAAGAGCGAATATATTCGTGTGTAAGGGACAAAAAGAAACTATTTCATATATTCAGTAACCATAGCCAGAAAGCTGTAGCTGACAGTTGTGAAGAGAAAGTGTTCTGTTGAAGGGTGTTATGGTAGATTTAATTTAATTGAGGGCATCAGGAAATGCCAGAAGTGTGGCGTTTCAAGTGCAAGAAATAAGGTCATGATTTCTTTTTTTATATACTAACTCAAATTAAGCTTTTTTTTTAATTTCCTCCCCAGTGACACACCTTAATGACGGGATTTTTCCCCCTCCCCTCGGTGAAAGAAGAAAAGACGAGTATGAAGATTCTTCATATTCTGATTGTAAATACTCTTCATAGTCAGCTCCAATTGAAGTTTGAGGATTTTTAGGGGATTTTGATTAAAATGTCCTACTTACCCCAAAAGGTTTGGGTAAGTGGGACAGCATGTATTGTCAGTAGGCTATCATCTTGAACAAAAACAATTGACAGTAAACACTGATTTCAATCTTCATGTGCATATTTCCTAGGTTTTATAATAGTTTTAATATGTAATGGTTGTAATATTATCATTTCAACAGGAATAGTCCTCATGTTTATTGTAAAATAATGCTCATTATTTATCACTTAACCATTCACTCGTCCCTAATTTAATGTAAATTTTTTTTTCTGTTACAGTGAGTGATTCACTATGAGACAGCCAAGAGACCGGAAACCAGTGCAAGGCCAGTGGTCACAGAATGCCATGATGAAAGCTATCAAGAGCGTAAAACATGGGGAACTCGGCATAAGGAAGGCCGCGCACACACATATGGTGTGCCAAAGTCAGCCTTGCAGCGTCGAATTAAGAAAGGCGTCATCAATATGCCTGCCTCACGTGCTCCAGTGTTTACAAAGGATGAGGAGGCTTTGCTGCATGATCATGTGTTAGAGATGGATAAAATGGGTTTTGGGTTGACCATTGATGATGTTTGCCGCACTGCATTTGAAATGGCTGAGGAAGGTAAAATCCCTCATCGTTTCAACAAGGAGAAGAAAAGGGCCGGATATGACTGGTAGTCTGGTTTCTGCGGCCGGCACCCAGATTTATCTCTGAGGAAACCAGAAGCCCTGTCTGCAGCTCGAGCGTCCGTGCTGAATCCAACTGTCATTAAAGACCACTTCAGAAAGTTGAGGGATTTGCTTACACTAACTGGCCTTGAGGACAAACCATCACAGATATACAATGCAGATGAAACTGGATTCAGTCTTGTACACTCCTTTCGAAGATATTAGCGAAAAGGGGGAAGCGGACGGTCCAGGCAAGAACCAGTGCTGAAAGGGGAGAAAATGTCACTGCTTTGATTTGTGGGAATGCAAGAAACACTGTGCTTTCACCCTTTCTTATATGTAAAGGTCAACGGTTAAATCCAGGTGTACTGAATCGGTTCAGTACGTTTAGCTTAATAGCGCCACCAATTTAGCATTCCGTATGACGAAACCAGATATCAGTGTTAGCTAGAACATGTGAACCTTCGCCGATAGATTGCTCCATTGAATCAACGGGCTTATGAAGGAGGAATGGTATGTATTGTTGTATAAATTGCAATTGTGCATAAAACCTTATAGCGTGCTTGTGTTGTTGATAAGTAGGTCTGGTCGTGTCCATTTGTTTGTGACCGCGCCTTGTTTCTGTGTAGCTTGTGTTTTTCTTACTTCATCCTCTTTTCTGTCCTTTGTAAAACTAGCTGAGGTTTTTTTCTCCTTTCGTGGCCTCGAGCCACACAAACTGGTGCTATGCCCGGAAGTCGGGATAGCACAATTGTTAAGTTGGAGTTTTCGTCTGAGGTGAGTGTCCCTCCCCCACAGGCGTTTACTGTGTTAAAAGACAATGGTGTCGAAATTAAAGAAATAGAGATGTTGCAGGCGCTTGAGGCCCGAAACACGTATGACCTTAAGTTTAAGTCTGATGCTGCCCGTGTTAAGGGTGTGTCACGCCTGAAGGGGGTAGAGGGGCTCACTGTCACCCCATATGATGGCTCTGTGACGGTGACAGTGCTTTACCTTCCCTTCGAGGTCGATCAGCGCCTGGTTGCGAGGGTTCTTAGTCAGTACGGAACTGTATCTGAAATGTGGTGGTGTAAATATACTGGGGGTGAGTTGAAAGGTATATTTAATGGCAAGAGACAGTTCCGTATGGAACTAGTGAGGGACATTCCATCCTTCCTCTTCATAGGGGGTTACAAGTCCCACATTAGGTACTTTTGCCAGCCCCGTACCTGTTTTAGATGTGGAGAGCAGGGGCACGAAGCCAAGTCGTGTCCCAACAGACGATGTGGGAAATGCTTGCAGTTGGGGCACGGCAAGGCAGAGTGTCCCAACGAGGTACGGTGCAACCTCTGTGGGGAGGAGGGACATGTGTTTGGTGCCTGCCCCACATCGTACTCTGCTCATGTCAGTGCGGATGTGGGGTCGGCACCTGAACCCTCGCAAACAGGGCCACAGTATTCAACTCAAGAATTAGAGGAGGCGGCACTTGAGGTGGAACAGGACTTCCTTGCCTCCAAGCAGTGTGAGGGGGGTACTGGAACTCCTGAGGTAGACTCTCCGCCACCCTTAGCAACGACAACCAGTCAAGTTGAAATAACGACAGTAGAGGAGGACCTCGATCTGTCCTCAGACTCGGCAATGTCGAATGGCGGGGAGCCTGCCTCAGAGCCTCCTCCAAAGGATCCACCTTCGGGGGAGGGTTGGTTTGATTTGTGTCAGGGGGAGGGGCCAGAGCCTGCACTGAAGAGGTCGGCCTCGGGCGAGACGTTAGACAGGGGAACCCATCACTCTGGGACGCCCGTACCGAGCCCACGGATTAAAAAGATAAGGTCCCAGCCAGAGTACTTGGTGTGAATGGTATGTGCCCGGTTTTCTTTTGGGTTTCTGTTCTGTCTGTTTCTGTGCTAATGCATGCTACAAAGTTTGGTAGTTCAGTGTAAATAGGTTTACCTTTGTTCCACATTAGGTCCGTCCGGCTACAAGCATGTGAAAAGCACATCACCTTGTTCATATTGTAAATAGTGGTTGGCCACATTAAAATTTGTTGCTGGCCTGGTGTATATAGTTGTCCTTGTGTTTATGACACGTCAGGTGTTTTTGTTCCGGAGCACATCCGTTCCCGAGCACGTAAGGAGCACCCATAGTTACAAAAAAGCATTGTGCAGACTCAACCTGAACACTCATCTGTTAATGTAAATGGGTATGTAAATAGTTTTGCCTAGTGATATTGTAAATAATTCTGTGTAACTGGCTTGGGTTCGGGATGGATTTATACAAAGTTAACACTGAGATTTCGGTTTGGGTTTTGTTCCTCAGTGCCTGTTTCTTTGTACTTAAAAAGCTGCTAACCTGTAGTTTTGCGTGAATAAATTTGTAAATTGTCTTATGTAATTAACCTTTTATAGTCCTTTGTTCATAGTAACACAATTTTATGTTTGTAGGTGCATGTAAATAGTTTGCTGTTGCGTTTTTGCCCGGTCCGGGTTTGGGTTCTCGCCCTTTGTTTCTAGTGCCCGTTTCTACGTACTTAAAAAGAACCTTGTTGTATAAATGAAAAGCTTAAAGATGATGTGGCTTAAAGGAGCCTGTGCGATGTTTTATTGGTAAAATTGAAGCCCTTGTGGTGTTGCTAAACCATGTAACGTGTTTCGGGTTAGCCTAATGTTATGAGGGCCTAGTCAACGTGCTGTGGTTAAAACGTGCTGTGGTTAAAACGTGCTGTGGTTAAAACGTGCTGTGGTTAAAACGTGCTGTGGTTAAAACGTGCTGTGGTTAAAACGTGCTGTGGTTAAAACGTGCTGTGGTTAAAACGTGCTGTGGTTAAAACGTGCTGTGGTTAAAACG
Organism: Holothuria leucospilota; assembly: GCA_029531755.1. Classification (NCBI taxonomy): domain Eukaryota; kingdom Metazoa; phylum Echinodermata; class Holothuroidea; order Aspidochirotida; family Holothuriidae; genus Holothuria; species Holothuria leucospilota. The sequence continues at coordinate 32,370,185 of CM055961.1, read as the reverse complement.
TGCTGTGGTTAAAACGTGCTGTGGTTAAAACGTGCTGTGGTTAAAACGTGCTGTGGTTAAAACGTGCTGTGGTTAAAACGTGCTGTGGTTAAAACGTGCTGTGGTTAAAACGTGCTGTGGTTAAAACGTGCTGTGGTTAACGTAGGGTACGGTCGAAGAAATGCCTAAGAAAAGCTGTTAACGAAGTAATTTCTTGCTTGAAACGTATTTCAGTGCAGTGCATAAGTTAGTGATAGTGATAAGAAAATGTAGTAATCACTTTGAAAAGAGTTCATACAGGGTTACCTGAGCTTAGAAATTTATATGCTGTTTGTTTATTATGACTCATGATTACTACTGTGACTTTAATTGTGGTATCTCACTTACCCCAAATGTCCAGGGTAAGTGGGACGCTTCGTCATTAGATTGTTGGACCCCTGGCTCTAAATCGACTAATACTACTTTCACATTTTGTTATGTATAGTGTTATGTAGATACCACTAGGCCATATGGATCCAACAACTCCTCTGAATGTATTGTCAATATTCAGTTTTTGCCATAATTACTACTAAGTGGCCCACTTACCCCAATCTACCCGGGTTTAACGACACACCAACACGAATGTGTTAGATAGTGTCAGCACGAATAAAGGGATGATATCAACTTAAAAAAGTAAAGATGAGGTAAAATTCAACTAAAATGTCTAGGCAAATGCAAATGCGGGAGCCATGTCAAAAATTCCTATACGGGTCACTCTACCGCAAATTACAACACTGAGGCCATTATCAAACTTGATCCATAAACAGCCTTGTTTTAACAGCTGTTATTTGAACAAAATATGTTCTTGTAGCTATTGTGTAATTAGCAAGTATGTTGTTGTGCTAAGGAAACCTAGGCCTCGGCGACTTTTCATCAAACATGTTCGTATACAATGCATGTGATGGTATTGAATGCATCTGATCACGTAGCTAATACATGAACTTATTTTTCACATATGAACCCTGATATATCCATGTTAAAGTTTGTAAAATGTCTTTTTGGAGGGGATCATATACATATAGCCTAATCCACATGCAGCTATAGTGTATATACATATGCTGGGATAGGCTTCATTGGAATGTGAAGATGCTGTGGTAGGCTACATTTGAATGTTCACTCTTAAATATTTTGTTCTCAAAACGTAATTATTAGCATTATAATCAGTCATGAGTATGGTCTTGTAATTCTAAGTACTTCTGTACATGTAAATTCTCAGTGAGTTTCTCATTTGTCTTTGTGTACAGCCCATCAAAAAAGCAGAGAAAAAGGTATGGCAGAAACAGGTGGAACTTGGCATACAGATGCCCCAAATGTTCTTTCTATATCACAGGGAGATTCAACAAGCTCTTATACCATTTACATCTTATCCACCCGCATGAGCAGAAATTTTGTTTAAGATGTGTAATAAACAAGTGTGAAAAGACTAATTCCAAAGTAGATTCAAGAAACATCTAAAAAGGGCCCATGGCAAATGTGACATTGATCAAACTCTGTAAGTAAGGAAATGGACTCCTATGTTCCAAATAATAAAACTACAGATTCTGAAATGCCAGAAAATGAAGCAGACAAAACTAATCAGAGCATTTCTTTGCAAAACAAAAACAACCCCCCCCAAAAACCAAAAAAAAAAAAAAAACAACCAGTACCTCTTCCTATATACCATGCAGGTCTTGAAAATGAGAGAAATTTACAAATTACCCAGGACAATTTCAGATGAAGTTTCAAAAGAATGGATAAAAATTCTGGCTCTTAATCTCCTTGATACTGAAGAAGCCATAAATGATGATTTTTTAAAAGTGGGTGTAGGTTAGAAAAATTGTCCCGATATTGAAGAAGTTTTGAGGAAAAATAAACTTGTTGAAGCCATTGATCATCTAAGTAATAAAAATAAATGCACTTTTGTAGACAAGAACTAAACATGGTGGAACCCGTGGAAATCTGTTTTGGGTATGATGCCTCTGGCAAGAAAGAGACGTTTGAGTACATCACTGCTTTACGTACTTGGCGGTCTATGTTGCAAAATGAAGACATCTTAGCACAATTGATAAATGGAGATTCATCTGAGCACCCAGACATTATGATGGACTACTTTGATGGGGCAAATTTCAAGCGTAGCACTTTTTCCACGTCATCCAGATTCATTTCAGCTGCATTTGTGCATGGTGATTTTGAGAACATACACGGGTGTCCGTAAAGTAAATTCCATGTACATGGTTATTGGAAATGTGGAACCAAAGCATCGGTCTGCTTTAAATCGCATTCAACTGGTCTGGCGTGGATCCTGAAGGCTAGGTCTGAAACTATGCATGTAACGTCATCAGCGTACTGGATGCATTTGAACTCAAAGACTCACAAGGTGTGTAGAAAGCCTTAAATTGAAAGATCTACCTGAAAGGCTGGTGCAAGGGTTCAACTGAATAGTTAGTTAGATGGGGTTTAACGGCACACCAAGACGAATGTGTTATGCAGTGTCAGCTTGCCGTACCCTACGGTGAACGGCAAATGGGTCTGACGGGATGCCATCTACCACTACAATTATTTACATTATGAAACAACGAAATCTATTTGAAGCAATAATGGGTTAAACTGAAACTTTCCCAAAATTTTGGGAACTTGGTTGAATGTAATCTTCATGTGCTGGAAAATTATAATCCCTTCACTCATTGACAAATACTTCAAAAAGGTCCAACCAATAGACAGAGACCGTTTGCTCCTCTACCGTAGCAGGATTGAAAACAAATTACAAACCCTTACAATTACTTTCAATCCCAAACTCTTCCCCCTACTCAATAGAATCAAGACTTCGTGGCGTAATCTGAGCCTGGACCCCTCTATCACAGATGTTTTCAATGAACCCCCAGTTATTGCTTTCAGGCAGCCGCACAGTTTACGTAGTCTCCTAGTACACACCAGGCTTAATTCCTCCCCGGATACCTCGACAGGATGTAATTCTCCATGTGATAGTAAACGTTGTCAGGTGAGCGATCATATTATCTCGGAACGCACTGTGCATGTCCAACCCAAGGGGATTCAATTATCGCCCGTCCCGTACTCCTGTAATTCCTCTAATGTTATCTACCTATTATTATGCAAAAAGTGTCCCACATCTCTTATATTGGTGAAACCTCCAAAAGCACTGGGCTCTCTGTTGCAGAACATTTTAACACACCTAACCACAGTGTCCGCGACTTGAAGTTTACTATTTTGATGGGAGGTTTTTCTGATACCGGAGCTCATAAAAAGCAAGAATTAAAACCAATCATGAGGTGTGAGAGCCACGTTCACGGTCTTAACCGTGACCTCTCTTTCATGGCCAACAAGCGTGAACACTGAGGTCACTTGCACTTTCTATTCACGTAGCATCTAAGTTTAGCTCCTCATTATTTCCGTCGAGAAAGAACCTAGGTGGTTCGAAACATCCAGTTTTTGTAGCTTTCGGTTCATATCCTGTCATATTTTGCAATTTTTTTTTCACCATTCAACGATTTGTTAACGGAATGTGCCGTGTCTTTCGTCTTTCTCGGTTGGTGATAGAGGCATTGCTTTTTCTCTACGCTCTTCGTTTATTTCTACTTCACCAACGCACGGATTCCATCATGTTATTAGATATATATATATATACCTATATATATACATATATATACACACACATATATATGTATATATATATATATGCGACTATTTAATACAGCGCTGATTTGACTATACATACATACATACATACATACATACATACATACATACATACATACATACATACATACATACATACATACATACATACATACATACATACATACATACATACATACATACATACATACATACATACATACATACATACATACATATACATACATACATACATACATACATACATACATACATACATACATACATACATACATACATACATACATACATACATACATACATACATACATACATACATACATACATACATACATACATACATACATATAATATATAAGTAAGGCAAAGACCGGGGAAAGTCGAATTACTGAATAGAATCTCTTGAAGGAGATTGCACACTTAGAACAACTGTTGTCTCATTCTAGGGCTCGCGGGTTGAGGAGGGGAACGAAACACCAAGTATTTTTTGAATTTAGGGAAAAGAAATAAAAGTTTGATGTTATTCGTAAGCTTATGGGGAGGAGGGGAGGGAAATCGTGTCAGGTGATAATATTCTAAGGGAACTGAAAGAATTCACGCATCGCTTTACGCTAGCGAAGGATGTAGTCCCTCTTCCTTTTGTAGTAATATTCACGATGGTAAGAAACTTAGTGATGAATATTCTTCTGCCTGCGACTGTCAGCTTACTTTGGAGGAGTGCTGGCTTGCTTTTTCTCTACGGAATGGTAGGAGTCCAGGCGGCGACGGGCTCTCGGTAGAGTTTTGCAAGCATTTTTGGCCCCTAATAGGGGATATTGTAACTAATTCTCTTAACTCTGCTTACACTAATGTAACTTTCCGAGGAGCAGGGTCGAGGAGTCATCTTAATTCCCGAGCCTAAAAAAAGTCATACTCTTGTTAAAAACTACCGACCCATTTCATTATTAAACGTTGATTATAAAATATGTTCAAAAACACTGGCTACTAGAATCAAGAACGTCATTACGACTGTTATTATTAACCAAACTGGATTTTTAAAGGATAGGGTTATAGGTTAGATGGGATTTTACGACACATCAACACGACTGTGTTATATAGTGTCATCTAGAATGGAAAAAGGGGCAATGTTGGGGTACAATTAACTAAAAAGGCGGGGTCAAACTGCACTAAAGAGTCCAGGCAAATGCGGGAGTCATGTCAAAAATTTCTATATAGTTTACTTTCCCTGAGAAAGTCCAAAATAAGGGAAGGGTCTGTCTGTTCAAATTAAGTTTTCAGGTCTGGCACAGCGTAGTACTTTTGGCGAATATGGGAGTATTCATAACAGTCAATGAGAATGTGACTGACGGTGACTGCACAATCACAGGGTATACAATATGGTCTCTCATCCCCGTGAAGTAAATAGTTCTTTTTAAGTACGTAGAAACGGGCACTAGAAACAAAGGGCGAGAACCCAAACCGGACCGGGCAAAAACGCAACAGCAAAACTATTTACATGCACCTACAAACATAAAATTGTGTTACTATGAACAAAGGTTAATTACATAAGACAATTTACAAATTTATTCACGCAAAACTACAGGTTAGCAGCTTTTTAAGTACATAGAAACAGGCACTGAGGAACAAAACCCAAACCGAAATTTCTGTGTTAACTTTGTATACATCCATCCCGAACCCAAGCCAGTTACACAGGACTATTTACAATCTCACTAGGCAAAACTATTTACATACCCATTTACATTAACAGAAGAGTGTTCAGGTTGAGTCTGTACAATGCTTTTTTGTAACTATGTGTGCTCCTTACGTGCTCGGGAACGGACGTGCTCCGGAACAAAAACACCTGACGTGTCATAAAACACAAGGACAACTATACACACCAGGCCAGCAACAAATTTTAATGTGGCCAACCCCACTATTTACAATATTAACAAGGTGATGTGCTTTTCACATACTTGTAGCCGTGTCCCAAACTTTGTAGCATGCATGAGCACAGATACAGACAGAACAGAAACCCAAAAGAAAACCGGGCACATACCCTTCCCACCAAATACTCTGGCTGGGACCTTATCTTTTTAATCCCTGGGCTCGGTACGGGCGTCCCAGAGTGATGGGTTCCCCTGTCTAACACCTCGCCCGAGGCCGACCTCTTCAGTGCAGGCTCTGGCCCCTCCCCCTCACACAAATCAAACCAACCCTCCCCCAAAGGTGGATCCTTTGGAGGAGGCTCTGAGGCAGGCTCCCCGCCATCCGACATTGCCGAGTCTGAGGACAGATCGAGGTCCTCCTCTACTGTCATTATTTCAACTTGACTGGGTGTCGTTGCTAAGGGTGGCGGAGAGTCTGCCTCAGGAGTTCCAGTACCCCCCTCACACTGCTTGGAGGCAAGGAAGTCCTGTTCCACCTCAAGTGCCGCCTCCTCTAATTCCTGAGTTGAATACTGTGGGCCTGTTTGCGAGGGTTCAGGTGCCGACCCCACATCCGCACTGACATGAGCACAGTACGATGTGGGGCAGGCACCAAACACATGTCCCTCCTCCCCACAGAGGTTGCACCGTACCTCGTTGGGACACTCTGCCTTGCCGTGCCCCAACTGCACGCATTTCCCACATCGTCTGTTGGGACACGACTTGGCTTCGTGCCCCTGCTCTCCACATCTAAAACAGGTACGGGGTTGGCAAAAGTACCTAATGTGGGACTTGTAACCCCCTATGAAGAGGAAGGATGGAATGTCCCTCACCAGTTCCATACGGAACTGTCTCTTGCCATTAAATATACCTTTCAACTCACCCCCAGTATATTTACACCACCACATTTCAGAGAGTTCCGTACTGACTAAGAACCCTCGCAACCAGGCGCTGATCGACCTCGAAGGGAAGGTAAAGCACTGTCACCGTCACAGAGCCATCATATGGGGTGACAGTGAGCCCCTCTACCCCCTTCAGGCATGACACACCCTTAACACGGGCAGCATCAGACTTAAACTTAAGGTCATACGTGTTTCGGGCCTCAAGCGCCTGCAACATCTCTATTTCTTTAATTTCGACACCATTGAAGTAAATAGGCATGGGTATGTGCTTTTTAAGTGCATCGAAACGGCACATACAAACAAAAACAAAAACTCAAACCGGATCGGACAGGAACATAAAGGCAAAACTATCCACACACCACCAAATCAAACAGAAAATTATGTTCATTACAACAATAAAACCACACACACACTGACAACCCAAATACCCCACAAACCAACCGCCCCCCGGCCACCCTAAACCAATATTACTACATAACGCCAACGAAAGACAACACCAGACCAAACCATTACCACCCAACAACCAAAAAACCAAAACACCAGACCAAACAATCATCACAAACTGCCCCAAGGGGCCACGAGGGGTCCGGGGCGGGGTCCACTTGCCACGAGGGGTCCGGGGCGGAGTCAACTTGCTATATTTACAGTATGTACACTATATACACTATTTACACAAAAACGACAAAACTGGGCAAAAAATACAGGCGCACCTTGCCCAAGGGTGTCCCGGAGGCATGGGTAAAGTAAGTGTGACCGATGCGAGCCCTAAATCATCTCTCCGTTTACTGGGGGTTCCATGTCCCTCAGTACCGACCGTTGGTTTAACTCTGCACAATTTGTTTTCGGGAAAGGAATCCCATAGTTGTTGCCATTTCGATTTTACAAAGCCATTGGTATTAGGGCGGTAAGATAGGGTCAGGTGAAAACGTCCGGCATATTTTAGATTCAATCGATTATTGCAATGATAACGACATACCCGGTTTTTTCCTTTTAGTTAATTTGGAGAAAGCCTTGACAGGTTGGAATGGGGATTTATTCATAAATGTTTACAGTTCTCCAATTTAAACATGAATTTTCATCAATGGATTTCCACTCTGTATTCTAATGCAACATCGTGCGTTTGTAACAATGGTTACTCTTCTGGCATTTTTTAATGTTTCCACAGGAGAGGAGTAAAACAGAGCTGCCCGATTAGTCCTTACCTTTTCATAATTGGCGCCGAACTTCTTGCTTTACGCATTAATTCTTCACCTTTGGAAAAAAGCTTAATTTTGAATCACGAGACCAAAATCATTCAATATGCCGACGATACCTGTATTTTTCTCGATGGTTCTGACTCATCTCTGAAGGAAGTCGTTGACATTTTTCATGGTCTTCGGGTGTCGGCCGGCCTTAAAGTTAACTTTGATAAGTCGAATGTTTTCCCATTAGGTCCTTTATCGCATGATAAACCCCGTTTCCTCGGCGACTTCAATTTTAAGTGGACGGCAGGCCCTGTCAATGCCCTGGGAATCACTTTTGATCATTGCAAGGATAACCTCTTCCGCCTCAATTACTCTCTGAAGCTTTCTCGGCTCAAAAGTATCCTGAATTTATGGTCACAGTGTGACCTTACCCCTACTGGAAGAGTAAACTCTTAAGTCCTTTGGTTTATCGCAGTTGGTGTATCATCTTTTTCAAATTCTTCCAAATCCACAGTTTGTATTTACACTCTTAAAAGAGCCGGATGAAATTTTTGATCCGGATACCTGATAAAAATATTCTCATCCGTTTTGGGATAAAATTCATCCATTTCCGGATAAACGTAACCATATTTTCATCCTCTTCGGGATAAAATTGATACATTTCCGAATGACCCAACCACGTCTGTAACGTGATTGGCTGGTCTGCATCAGGTGACATTATGTGACGTAAAACTCGCTACGATTTTCAACTTGGTTGCAGCAGGGAGGTGGTTGCAGGAAACGTTCGTTATTTCGCATTTCAAGACAAATCACCTCCAAGATGATCTTATAGTGAAAGAGCTGCTTAAATGAGGGTAAGAAAAATGAGCCAAATATGTTAAAAACTTAAGGGTTGGATATTATTCTCTCTTCATGTCATTTAGTGGACTGACTCAAACGTCGGTTAACTTACAATACTTAGTGCGTAAGCCTATATTATTATAGCATAATATACTGTGCCGTAGTGTAGGCTAGGCCTATGGACGATATTACTGTGAACAGCGTAATGTTAATTTGTTATGCATGATTCAGACTGTGTTACTGTTAGTGTTACTAAAGGCTACTGTAGTCTATGTAGAAAAGGTATTTAAGCCTATTGAAATCACTGTACAGTGAGTTACTGGCTAAAAGTCACGACCACTTTACGAATTATCGTTGTCTAAGGGGAGTCAGTGTCTGCACAAGCTAAAAAATGTCAATATCATTTTATAGGCCTAGACCAAATGTACATTCTAATCTGAATTAGGCCGAGCGTACTGTAGTGTAGGCAAGGCCTGAATAAAATAAGGCGGAAGGTCCAGTTCAGTAAGTTGTAACGTTACTGGTTAGGCCTGTTGTAAGGCCCTAAATTGGAAGTCATTGCTGCTCAGAGAAGTGGTTGTCAAAATTTGTCATTGTAAACCTGAAGTGTAAGGGTACAGTATGAGTACAAATTTTATAGTGCGAAACCAGTTGAAGTATGCTTACCAGTGTCTTTGTGTTGTATAACAATTTATTGTGGGGGGCTTTTTAAGTGCATCGAAACGGCACATACAAACAAAAAACAAAACTCAAACCGGATCGGACAGGAACATAAAGGCAAAACTATCCACACACCACCAAATCAAAAAGAAAATTATGTTCATTACAACAATAGAACCACACACACACTGACAACAACCCAAAAATCCCACAGACCAACCTCCCCCCGGCCACACTAAAAACAAAGACCACACACCCAAAACTACCACACACCCGGAGACAACACCACGCCCGGAGACAACACCACGCCCGGAGACAACACCACGCCCGACGGCAACACCACGCCCGAAGGCAACACCACGCCCGAAGGCAACACCACGCCCGAAGGCAACACCACGCCCGAAGGCAACACTACGCCCAAAGGCAACACTACGCCCAAAGGCAACACTACGCCCAAAGGCAACACTACGCCCAAAGGCAACAGCACTTAAAAAGCACCGGGGCAAATACAGGTGCACCTTGCCCAAGGGTGCCCCGGAGGCAATTTATTGTTCGGTTATTTCAATGTTATCTGAAAGACTGCGTCTTTATTCTGAGGTTAGTAGCGACTCTACAGTACAACCGATTTGATACTGTAAGCTCTGAAGAATGCAATTCTAATATGTTCCGGCACTATTGGTACACATATACTGTAGGCAAGGTCTGTTACGTCACCCCTCCTTGGAGCATTAAAGTTTGTGCACAAGCCTATAGTATAATCCAAGCTTTTTGGCAAAAATTGCTAATGTGTGGCGGTGCTAAGATTGAGTGTTCCACATGTCTAATTTGTGCTGCAAAGGTTAGCCTACATCAAAATATCAGCTATAACACTTTCTGACATGTACAGTACTTCTACTGAATTCTAAGGAGTTATAGATTCCCAGCACTAGTCTGCTGGCATGTGAAAGCTGATGCTTTGGCATTGCAAGGCTTCACAATACATAGAATACCCTAGAGCTACACTACAGAATTAGTATCAGGTTAAGGGAAATTTACGAGTTGAAGTGCCCCAGTAAAAGAGGACCAATAATACCTGTAAACCCAGCATTTATTTGCATGCATAATTAGTGTACACCTTGACGCATTCGGTAAGCTGAATTGGTCATTTCTTTCAAGACATGTGTCACATACAATACATTACATACAACACCTTTTAAGGGAAAGACGTCAGAAATAGTGTATACATGCTGTCATAAAAATGCACAGGTGGTCCGTTGTATTTCGTGTCACTGCCATATGGAACATGTTAGTTGCAAATTCAGTGTTCTTTCCAGTGATCAGGTCTGCATTTCTCTTCATCCCTATGGTTTCATGATGAATGAGATCTATAGCCCATACATTTGTCAAAGTAATTTTAGCCATGGCGGTTAAAACATTGACTTTGTTCTGTGAACCCTGTTGGCCTAATATACTTTCTTTCCTTAATGTTAGGTTAAGGTAGTATGTAGCAGAGCTCACTACTGTACTATGTAATAGAGTTACTGTAGCACATTAATGTACAGTTCAGTACTGTACTGTATCTACAGTATCTGTCAAGGAAATTGCAGTAAACACACGTTAATGTAGTTACAGTCCTGCACTGTAAATGTCATTGCTATGCTACAGTAGTAACTAGTCTGATTTGCCTTTTTTATTCAGAGCACCAGGGAAATATGACTAGAGCTGCAATGAAGGAAATATGGAAGATGGTTCATCACATGTCACAACAGAATCTGTGAGGACTTTGTTTTCTCATCTGATAGATCATTAAATCCTAAACAGTAAGTAATTATCCTGACTGAATATAAAAATTAGAATAAGTATGGTATTTAAACAAGACTCATAGCCACAAGGGAAGGTATACAGTACATACTTGTGGCCCATTCTTACTGTACGGTATGTAACCCAAGTTTACAGTAGTCACAAAAGAAAAACTACAGAACATATAGTTCAACAATTCATCTGTGGCATGTACAGTGTCATTTTTGAGCATGAGTGTTTTTTAATACCATACATGCATAATTTTTAATTGCAATCAATACTTATACCAAGGTCATGGTACTGTACATTATCAAAATGTCAAAGTGTCATTTCTTCAGCTTGTCTTGAACACTTTTTTGCAATTTCCACCTGGACAATTACTGAACAAATTTTCTAGGGAGGAAAGTTGTGTGAGTTGTCATGGGTATAGTTGTGTGATATAGATTAGTGTTTTGTACGCACAACTGTCTGGCAATTTCTGCAGATCTAAGTATATCGTCAAATTATTCCTCAAAAAACTATTTTTGGACCATTTGGGAGTGGACTTGATATCCTTTGATTTTGTGCTTTCTGTTGGCATGATTGTTGAATGTTGTAGCAAAGTGTGTAGTTAGATTTGACATGGAAGGGTTCTGAATGCTGTTAATTTGACAAATATGATCTACACATATTTTTGGAACATTTGGTTACTGTAGGTACTGTACTGTGTATCATTCTCCACCTCAAAAACAGGACTTATGTTAATTTTTTTAGCTAACAGAGTGAAGATACCTTTACTGTAAGATTGCCATGGTTGAGTTCATCATTGCAGAATTTCCTTTCTTTGACAAAGAAGAGAAAGCTAGGTCTACATGTAATGTAAGTACTTTACGTAGTGTTCTTTCCTGGACTTTTTGCGTTGTAACGCTTAATAATTTCTATTAGAGCAGAGGGCCATTCAGTTCATGTGCAGGTCCTTTTCAGCTTCAAACATTGGACTGCACTTGGCACATGTTCCATTATATTGCAGCACACCATACAGATATCTCCAAATTTTGTGGAAAATTGAGATTGTAACATGGATTACCATGTTCATTTGAACAGGGTCTTGCTACATCCCGCCATTGCCCAGCAGTGCACATTACAACCACCCCTCCCCCCTTCAAGGGTCAAGGAAGTAACATACTCTATTAAGATCTTGTTTAAGTTTTACTAAATCTTATGCAACGATTTTTTAGCCCATTTTTCTGAAAAATGACAATACCCCAATTATAAATTTGGTCATCACTTTCCTTACATGTGTAAAGAACCTAATTGGGACTCATGTTGTTACAAAATAATACAACTTGAAATCAAATTTGAAAATAGATGCTTGTTTGTGAAAGGAACAGCATGCTTGGGTGAATACCTCGCCCACAAGTTCAGAGTAAAAATATAGTTACTCGGTCTAATGTAGTGCTCAGTAGTGTAGTCTGTTGGGCAAGTCCCTATTGCCTTCAATATAGCCAGTGAAAAACAAATATTGTTAGCAAAACCTGTTGTTACAATCACAAAATTCACCATTACTACTGCACCCTTGTCTTGGACAGTGCAGCAATGAGTGTCTTTTATAATTTCCACGTAGGTTTGGTTAGATGAAGTTTTACGGCCCAGTTTCCAACCTATTGGTTCAATTCCAGCCGGCCACAGCCTTTTTTCCAGTTGTGGCTCACTGTAGGCTTGTATTGGGCAAATTGATATTCAAGGGGGTAAGTGGGTTTAACAAAAAGCTGAACTTGTATGTACTAAAAAATGAATTAGTTGAAGCCTGAGCTTACAGGCTTTATATGTTTACTGTGCAGGGGGGGGGGGGGGGGTTACAATCTCTTTTGTTGTAGTTCTTGCCGTTGTTTTATACATATATTGATGAGGAGTATAAGTGGAATAGTAATGTAAGTGAAATCTTGTAGATCACTTTAAAATGTTTTACACATTTTTTGACTTAATACGTATTTCTGATCACAGGTCATTATGAAGCAACAAGCTACTGCACCTTGAAAACTGGTTCGTGTAAAGAGGGACTAGACCACAACTGAGAAACCTAGAGTAGAAGTCCTTATCCATCAAAGTTTGTTTACACAATAGTTTTGGACCTGACACCGACCAGGTAGAAAGCTTTTTTTAATTTTCTTTGTAGCTTTGTTTCATCAGCATTTCAAATAGGACATCTTGCAGGATGCGGTGGGGGGGGGGGGGGGTTTGTCAAGCAACCTACTATTCTATGGAAATTGTTATGCATATTTTTAAACCAGCTGCACACGTTTTCAAATGAAGTTAGGTTCAATTTTTTATTGTTTCTGTATTGTATGCTCTTTATATCTTATTCACTTTCCTTACAATTAAGTAAATATTAAGTAGGCCTACAGTATGAAGCAGGGTTTCATGTTTTGTAAGGGCATAATACACATAACCACTTTTTTTTTATATTACTCTGCTAGCTGTTACTACAGTTACTGGATCAGAAATGAGTAATCCTGAATACCTTTTCATTCAATGACTATTTTGAAGCAGCTTTCAAAGACTTTTATCAACGTAAAATGAAAGGCTAATTATGAAGTAAGAGGCTAACATTAGGCATCTGTGAAATGTGAAATGTACTCATAATTAAAAAAGTACTAAATAGATCAATTGTGTGCTGTAAGCCATACCATAACTGTACTTTCAATGTTACATGTATCAACATTGCTGTCTCGATTAAGGTCGTGCTTTTGGTCATTCCATCATTTTAAGATTTTACATTTATCAACATTGCTGTCTCTTTAAGTTTTTTCTCTCCATAACATCGTTTAAAGACCATATGTAAACATGTCTAGTGTATGACACATTGAAGCTTTGAACTGCTGCTGCTTTAGATGTAGCAGATTTTTTGTTGTTGGAAATAGGTCATTCGTTTTGCAGTGTGCTCCAAAATACATAGTCAACTCAACTAATATTTGTAGCTATTATTGTTTCTTATTTTCACCATTGAACTTTCTATTTTCGAGGCTTACTAAATTATGTGACCTTATCATTCATGCTGTAAGTGGAGAGACTGAGCATTGCCACCTTGTTTCCTTCAGAGAAAGTTGAGTGAGAATGTGAATTTAATCCAGAACAGGCCCTCTTTATTGAGAAAGCAACCATGCAGATCAATTAGGTGCTCCGGGTTTCCAGGTGGCATCCATTCAGATTTGAACCCAATTGGGGTCATTGGTTTATTATCCGGAATTCAGTCGTTATCTGGATGGAATAGGTGCCTTTGGGATCCGGAATTGGGATCAGATTTGATCCAGAATGGGGCCATTTGTTTTTTATCCGGAATTCCCAGTCATTTTTATCCAGACTGGGTGGGTGCCCCTGCGAAACGGAATCCGGATCAGATTTGATCCGGAATGGGGTCATTTGTTTTTTATCCGGAATTCCGAGTAATTTTCATCCGGAACGGATAGGTGCCCCTGCGAAACGGAATCCGGATCAAATTTGATCCGGATTGGATCAAATTTCATCCGGCTCTTTTAAGAGTGTAAGGAGCCTTTAGGAGATCAAATAATTTGGAACAATTGCCGTATTAAAGTAAACAATAAGACTATTTTCTACAAACATTTATATGACCAAAATGTGATTTATATTAACGATACTCTTGATGATAACAGGCGAATACGTCCTTACAACTGTTTTGTAAGGAAATTTAGTGTTGTTGCTTTCCCTTTCACTATGTATTATGGAATCATTCACGCTATCCCTGTACACTGGGCGCACGATCTTGTTAATGAAGTATTTGATCCTGACCATTGTCAAGGCTATGACAGTATTTTGGGTGTCCCCAACATGTCCCGGGTTATTTATAACAGGCAAATTATTTCTACAGTATGCACTGTTCCCACTTCGTGTTTTAAACGGAACCTTAGCTTTCCAGATATTGTGGATCGCTGGAATATTATTTTCAGGGTCACCTTCACCTCTGTACGTGTAATTAAAATTCAATACTTTCAGTTCAGATTCTTACATCGAATCCTAGGTACCAATTCTCTTTTTCATCGCATCAACTTAGCAGAAAATCCCTCTTGTACCTTTTGCGAAAACCACGATGAAACAATTGATCACTTGTTTTGGGAGCGTGGGGTTACTTTGGGATTTATTTTTACAAAAGACATTTTCTTGGTTATAAATTTTTATTGAAACATCCCTATAACTTTTTGATATTTTTCTTAGCATTATATTTTCTAAAAAAAGGTAAATAAGGATAAACCACTTTTTGATGAGTTCCTACAAAATTCAAGTTTCATTATAGAATGGAAAAGTACATTCTGGATCATAAAAGTCCAAGCAGAGGTTTAGTTAGATGGGGATTAACAACAAACCAGCACGAATGTGTTATATAGTGTCAGCTAGATAAAAAAGGGTAATGGTGGGTTAAAATCACCTAAAAGGAAAGGAAAAAAGGGTTGGGCAAAATTCTACTAAAGTGTCTAGACAAAAACAGATGTGGGAGTCATGTAAAAAATTCCTGTAAAGGTTACTTTCTTTGAGAAAGTCCAAAATGAGAGAAGGATCTGTGTGCTTAATCAATGTCTTCAGGTTTCGCACAGTGTAATACTTCTGACGGATATGGCAGTATTCATAGCAGTCAATGAGAATGTGACCGACGGTGACAGCACAAAGGGGATACAATATGGTTTCTCATCCCATATGGAACAAATAAGAATGGGTTAGGTAAGTGTGATGCAGAGGTTGAACAGTGCACGAGTTTAAAAGGAGCATTCAGTGAATGTCCACTTCTGTTTAACTGAGATTTTCTGTAAAGAGCTATTAATTTCTCAGTATTATTCTGTTTTTCAAATCAATGGAAAATCAGCATATATATATATATATATATATATATATATATATTTATATATATATATATATATATATTATATGTATATAATATAATCAGGTGCCTTGCGAGTAAGAGCATGCATGGGCCATGTAATGTGATATGTCTAACGCATAATGTAAACTGTGTGTACATACCTTATGACTGATTTACCAAAAAAGAAAAAAAAAATGAAAAAAGAAAAAGAATAAAGATGTAGCAAAAAAAAAGTTATACCACCAAGTACGGTATTAATTTTATGAACAGTCCGAAGACTGGTCTGTGGAGTAAATGCGGTGCAAACCGACTTAGCATTAACATTCGGCCTATTTTTTACACATTTTATCTTACACTGGTCATTGATTATCAAATGCATTAATTACATTTCTGAATTGTCCATATATAATGCAAACAAAACTAGTGAAATCAGCTTTAAATATTGTTCCATTTGGCTTCTAGGCCGGTACCAAAATCTAAGTTGTAGCAGAGGGGGAGGGGGACACCCCTTAGACTACTTCCTAGGTCTCCAAAAGTTATGTCCTATTTTCAGCTTACAGAAATATGGTAACCCTTGCCTCAAGTGTTGTGAAAAAACTACAGGACGTCCTTGTTGTTACCCTTCAAAGTAAATCAAGTAAACGGGGTTTAGACCTTCAAAAATATCAAAACAAAGAAATGAGGCTGAATTAGTTAGATGGGATTTAACGACACATCAACACAAATGTGTTATATAGTGTCAGCTAGATAAAAAAAGGTAAAGGTAGGGAGTAACTAAAAAAAGAAAAACATTGGGCAAAAATCTTAAAAAGTCAAGACAAAAGCAAATGCGGGATTCATGTCAAAACTTTCTGTAAAGTCCACCTTCTTTGAGAAAGTCCAAAATGAGAAAGGGATCTATGTGCTCAAACAATGTCTTCAGGTCCGGTACAGTGTAATACTTCTGACGAATATGGGAGTATTCATAGCAGTCAACGAGAATGTGGCTGACGGTGACAGCACAATCACAGGGGATACAATATGGTCCTTCATCCCCGTGGAGCAAATAAGCATGGGTAAGGTAAAGTGTGACCGATGCGCGCCCTAGTCAGTACCAAATCATCTCTCCGTTTTCTGGGGGCTGCACCGCCTACAGTCCCGACCCTTGGTTTGACTCTGTATAACTTGTTCTCAGGGAAAGCATCCCACAGTTCCTGCCATTTTGATTTTATATGACAGTTTATCTTAGGATGATAATCAGTGTGGGTCAAGTGGAGGTTTGTAACGTCCATCTGTAGGGCTTCTTTAGCTAGTGTGTCTACCTTTTCATTTCCGCGTATGCCGACGTGGCTCGGAACCCACGCAAGCACAACTGATTTCTGTAGCCTCACCAAATTGGAGTACGTTTCACGAAGAGCTACTACAGAACAGGGTTCGTACCCTTTTTGCAAGACAAAATTCAAGGACTTTTCAAGGACTTTCAAAGACAGAAAATGCCACATTCAAGGACTCTAATATCGACATACTACCCTTGCAATGCCTGTGGAATGCCCAAAAGCGCTTACAATTTCACCCAAACAACACCAAGCAACACTCCAAGCAACACCTTTATTATGTTTACAGGGGACCAACTGACACTTAATTAGTCTTTCCTCTTCAAACTTGCTATTTCGTCAACTAGCTCTTGAACTTCATTGGCCTTTGCCTTAGCAGATCTCCTCAGGCTATTTGACTTGGCTATCCAAGTAAGTTTGCCAGTGTTTTCTGCCTTTTCAGCGAAGTCATCTGCAGAAGTCTGCATAGCCTTCATGTCATCTTCCAGACGTGCTTTCTTCTTTTCCAGCTCTTTGATTCTTTCATCTGTCACTTTTCTTTTCAAGACTCTTGTTTCCTTTTCTTTCTTCCTCTTTTCATCTTCTAGATGGGCCAGATACCTCTGCCTTGCTCCAGCAGCAGACATGAGCAGTTTTCTGTCCACTAGCACTGACAGTGTACCTCCAACTGACTTGATATGATCAATCACATGACGCTGGGAGATGAAGGATCTCTCCTGTAAGTTCTCAACTTCTAATTGTTTATTGAAGGAGAATCCTCTTTCGACACTAGCTTGGCCATGGGATAAAAGCAGCACCTTACAGACTACTCTCTGCCACAGCCTGAAATAGTCATCATTACTGCCCATTTTGTTGAACAAGAATGTATCGATGCGCATGCTATCCTTGTGTGGGTCAAACTCCTTGTAAGCTGATAGGGAGGCTTTCACAGCCTCAAGGAAGTTACCATATTCCCTGATAATAGCATCACATTCATCATCTTTCAGTCTATTGGCGGCCACAAAGTGTTCAAGAATTCGCTTGAATTTGATTTGGCAGTCTGTTTGCTGTGATACCATTCTCCTCGGATCAAGGCAAACTGCACATCTAGCCAGCTGGTACTGTATGGGTGATTTCTCTAGGAGTTTCAGGACAATTTTCATGAGGAACTGCTTGTACTCTGACTTAAATTCTAGAGCTTGCCTGGCAGATATCTTGTTTGTTGAGACAAGTGCCTTCACCTTTCTTTGTGGAGTGAAACCAATATCCACATCACCAACTGGACAGTGTGTACTTGAGTCTTTGACATCCATCTTTATCAATTTCAATATTTGGTTGACATCACTGTGGACTTCCTTCTTAAGGAACCTCTTTGTTAGACCCTTCAGGAGCTCATGTAGGTCAGTTGCAAGGAATGGAATCATTGGCTTATCTGTTTGATATCTTACCAGAAATGGGTGTACTTCTTTTGAAATTGACAAGAAAGCTGCTACTTTGGCTTCAATGAGAGGATCTTTGGTGCTTTGCTTGACAGTTTCAAATGACGTTGTCTGAGGGCAAGGTATCTTCTTTGCTGTAGCTTGTTCAACATATTTTAAGATGTTCTCCCACATTGACTGCACTCTTTCTGCTACTGGCAAGTTTTCCAGCCATCTATGTTTAGAAAACTGCAGAGGGAACACAGAACTACCAGTAACCTTAGTAAAATCCTCCCTTCTTGCAGGTGTGTCATGAAATAGCCAGTGCAAACTTGAAAATAATTTTTCAATTTGCCATCCTGAAGCAGAAGCTCCATCTTTGAAGCCACCATGCAAGATATGTAGGCCACAACTGCCAATGTTGAATGTTTGACATGCAAAATCTTTCTTGATTTCATCACAAAGGGTCCGGTAGAACTTCCAGTTGACATTGGGGCCGTCCATGGAGACCTAAATATGTGAGATAATAAAACAGAGCTCATAAAAATATCTTGAATCAAAATAATTGTTTTCAGTTTAAGAGGTTACGTTTTCACGATGTTCTGCCAGAAGGGACCTGGTGGGTTGAAGCCCTGCCGTTAGGGTGGCCTTGTAGCTCAGGGTTGGCCCAGCTGTGCTGGTAATACAGGGAGACGTGTAGGGGATGGGTCAGGCCCAGGGCTGAATTTTGAGAACCTACTACATCTAAAAAAAAAGTCTCTGCGATAGAGATGCATCCCTGATATTTTGAATTGTATGAAGGAACAGTACCCTTTGAACATGTCACTCGAACAAGATCTGAGTCTTTTCCCATTCAAAGCACCACAAATAGTATGAGAAATGTCCTATTTTGAAATATGGATGTTGTGTAAATTTCTTCTAAGAAGCTGATACATCCCACCCCTGATAACTTCCACATTCATTGTTTATATTAGGCTATGACTAAAAACTGGTTTACATACCTGGAAGATTTTCTGAAGGTGGAGTCCTTGCATACCCTCATGGAAATGTGTTAACATGTCATCAGCGGTACCATGGCCCATAAATACAGAGGTATAGTAACGACTTTCCACCTGGTTGCTGCATCTGTTCCATGCCCGTACATGTATATCCATTTGTTTTGAATTTGTCACAGCATTCAGACTCTCGTCAAACATGATAATGTAGTTTTCCTCCTCTTTCATACTGTCTATTAACATTTGTTTGAAATGAGGCGCAAGGCCAAAACAAACCAGGTATGCGCATTTCTTCTCTCCACATGTAAATTCTTTTGCGATTTGACTATCGGGAAACATTTCCTGGAACAGTTTATCATCGCCTGCACATGAACGATACGAATAATGTGAGTCAATAACCTTCAGAGACCACAAAATTTCAGCTTTCAGTGTCTGTTCACGAGTAACAAAGGTTTCTGGAGTTGAGCTACGAGTGGTACTACTGCCAACAGCAGCCTCTGCACCTGCAGTGGACTTCCCTTGGTTAGGTTTCATGAAATCCCGGATGTTTGTTGATTGTCTCCCACTAGCTTTACAATTATCAGCATGTTTCTTCCCCTTCAGATGGCTTGTCAATGCCGATTCCCCCATACTTGAAACATCTATTTCCTTCATGCAAATTTTGCATCTAGCTTTACTTTTGTCAGTACATTGTTCAAGCCAACTACAGTACTTTGGATGTTTCAACCATAACAGATTGAAACGACATTTACCCATGTTTGAAACGTTCAATTTGAGCCTAACGTTAGTAACAGTGTAACAGTAATGATGTACAGTTAACAATACTATCTGCCATCCACGTACGTATTTGTCAATAGCGTTAGGCTACGATGTTCAGCCTAGCCTAACGTTAGGCCCGCCTAACTGAATTGTATCGCGGAAGAAATTACCGTGACCAAAATCCACACAAATCCCGTCCGATCCGTATAAACATTCAGCAGTAGGTAAATATTTATCCAAAAATCACAAACGAAATAGATATGCCGATATGGTGTAATTTATCCGATGTTAAGTGGACGGAACTTCTACCGTCGTAACAAAGCTCGCGTTTACAAAATTCAGTGCTCAATATTGCCTGGTAGTAAATTCATCAATCGACATACACAGATCCAAATCATGCTAAAATTATAACGATCAACTGTAATCGATGCAAATACTGTCAATATTAAAAAAAATATTTCAAATGTGACGGCGGGTGTTTTAATCTTTTTTTCCGCTAAATTTCTATAAGTTATTACAACCAGAATATTCGAGAACAACTTACCGTTACGGTTTTAGTCTTGTTGAACCAGCGGAGTGACACTGCACTATAAACATAGCATGTTCTCAGCAGTTTGAGATGTAAACGCTACTTGCAGTGGACTGTGGTGGATGAGCACCCGACGTACGGTTAGATACTGTACATATCAGTCTACAGTACACGTACATATTACTATACAAACAGTACGGGAGAATGCATGGCCCGGAACGGGCCGCTAATATATCTATCGCAAAATTTCACGATCGCGATCGATTTTCTGAAGTTCTGTATTTTAAATTTCTTTAAAAAATCGGATCAAAAAACAATTCCTGAAATAAATTTGAGTTCTTTGTGATCAAATGATTACTGAACAATTTTCAAGCACTCTTCACAGTTTTTCAAGCACTTTCATAAAAATTCAAGAACTTTCAAGGCCTTGAAAAACGAAAATGAAATTCAAGTACTTTCCAGATTTTCAAGGCCGCGTGCGCACTCTGTACAGAAGGGTGTTTTTGCTCATGGCCTTTGAGTGCTAAAAGGCTGGATAGTGAGTCTGTGAAATGAGGTTGAAGCGTGTGAGAAGAAACTGTTCCTGTTGAGTGTGTAAACAGTATCCCTTAGCAGATTGTTCAAAATACACTTTTACAAACCATCTGGGAAGCTTAGACTGAGGATCTTAACATTCTTTCAACAGGGATTGCTATATTTCATTCATCTGGTATAAGAGCAGTACAATCCGAATTTCATTTATCCACAGCAAAACTTGGAGAAGTCTTGAAACAATTTTAAATTCTGCATTCCAGTACCACTGGTAGTCGGTAACACAAGACAAACCAGGTCTTGATTCCTTGGTGCATGGTAGATTTTGGGCTGAGGTGAAGTTAGTTAGATGGGACTTAACGACACATCAACAGGCTGAGGCTGAGGTGAAACAGGCGCATATGCTTATCTTGCTTGTAGCTAGTTTCTTCAAGCCAGCAAATCCCAAGAAAAGCAAGCTACAACAGGTAATTCGTGAACTGGAAAATCTTCACTCTTTACAATTTTATTGTTACAGTATTGTAAGAGTTTATCCATGAATTTCTTTCACATACTGAAAGTTACATCAAACCAAAGTGATTGCATATCTGATGATGTGATTGTGGACTTCACAAGCTACCTCAAGAGAAACCCTTCTATTCCAATTCGCACAATTAGAGCAGTAAAGTTGAGTAATTCAAAAAGAACTGCTTAGTATAATTTTATTGGTTTGTTATATGGTGGGGCCTTGTCTTCATTGTAAGCTATTCCATATACATACATTCTTTTGCAAGATAACTAGCTAAGGTACATAGGTACAGATTTTGTCTTTAATGTAAGAGCATGCACACTTGCAGTATTTCCCAGTAGGTTAAAGGAATAACCTTGATGTATGCTTTCAATGTTTACTCCAAAACTTTTGTTTGTATAAATTCTAAAAATACAAATATATTAACAGAGATTGAAATATAATACAACTATTATGTATCTGACACTTGCTTGAACAAAGGGAGTTTGGCTTCGTTATTAGGAAAATGTATACAAAAGTAAGTTTGTTCCCGTCCGGGCCCTTGGAATATTGAAATGTACTGTCCCTCCGTTGTTCAATCTATTTCAGAACTTACTCCAGCTGAGGGAGTGGATCTTAAAGTCCTACTGCCTCTTCTAATGAATAAAATGAGAAGTTTGAGGACTTCTCAAAAATACTGGCTTACACGTCATTCAAAGTGAAAAGGGCTTGTACCAAAAAACTTAAGGTTGAGTGAACTATGAGAAACCTGGACTATTATGTTTTTTTGTATGTCTCCACCTTTTTTTGCCCTTCTTTGAATATGATTTAAAATTTTTGAAGTGATTGTTTGTGTTGCACTAAACTCTTAATTGATTCCTTGAAAAAAGTAGAAAAAGGTTTTGGTGGTTTCTTCGGGATAGGCCATCCTGGGGTTTCAGGGGATGGAAATGGTTGCACCTTGTCACTGCAGGTTTTAATATTTAAGAGATGGCGTACCTGCAAAATGGTGGCAGAACTTTGAATTCTAAAAAAGAATCCCCAACCTCAGTTCAGTAGGTACAGATATATATCCCCGGTTGGAAGAAAAATCTGAAAGAGCCTATTAAGTGACTAATTGCAGCCATTTGGTGTCATTCTCTGACCATATCTATCACCAAAATAGTCCTTAAGTTAAAAAATACCGCCCCATGAAAGAGAAATGCTAAAACGAAATGGTACCCCTTCCAACACAACAGCTCAAAAAGTGAAAGTGCATTGACCCAAGAATGACGTCAGCTCCGGAACTCAATTTCGTAGTGTGTGTTAGTAATGCGCTTTGAACATACCTTGTACTGTTGATATTACGGAATTTTCCACGATATGTATGTATCAGAAACTTTAATAAAGATGATGCATAGCTTTATTGCTCTTGCAAAGAAAATAATTGACGTAATCATCAAAGTTACATGTCTACGAAACCTTCCACAAACAATCTTCACTGAGTCAACTGGTTTGGTAGAAGCAGAGTTGCCACGGACTCTCTGGTATGCAAGCAAATGGAAGTTCCCTGGCACAAGGTTATACACACAGAACAATACCCCTGGGGATACGTAATTGCATCCATTTCTCCTCCAGGGTTACGTAACCGTTGTTGTTGTTGTTGTTATTGGGGTGAGAACTAGTGCTTCGTTCACTAGTGTATATGGGGGTTCATCTCGGTACCCAGGCCCATATACAACTGTACTCTTCTACACAGTGGTAAACAACTTCGGTTATACTTCGCACAAAACGGGAAAACGGGACCGAGGAAAGTTAACGGAACATAAAAGAGAGGGAAGTTTAGTGTGAAGGGAGACCAATATTTCTAAGGAAGTATTCGATATTTTTCTCAGAAGTTGACAAAAAGTTACTATTTGAGTTTCAAGCATTTCAAAGTCTAGTACGAGATCCATTGTTCGATTTTCAAACTAACGTTTGTGTTAGTTAGTTAGTTAGTTAGTTAGTTAGTTAGTTAGTTAGTCAGATAGGGTTTAACGACACACCAACACGAATGTGTTATATAGTGTCAGCAAGTAAAAAAGTAAAAGTAAAATTTGGGAGAAAGTTAGCTAAAAAGGGCAAGGATGGGGCATAATCCTATTTGAAATGTCAACACGAAGACAAGCGCGGGAGTCATGTCAAAACGTCCTATAAAGGTCACTTTCCTTGAGAAAGTCCAGGATGAGATAAGGGTCTGTCTGTTGGAATAACGTCTTCAGGTCTGGCACAGTGTAGTACTTCTGACGAATATGAGAGTATTCACAACAGTCTACGAGAATATGACTGACGGTGACAGCACAATCACATGGGATACAATATGGTCTCTCGTCACCATGAAGTAAGTAGGAATGGGTAAGGTAAGTGTGACCGATACGAGCCCTAGTCAGGACTAAATCGTCTCGTCGCTTTCTGGGGACTGCATTACTCACAGTTTCGACCGTTGGTTTAACTCGGTACAATTTGTTCTCGGGGAAAGAATCCCACAGTTCCTGCCATTTTGATTTTATGTAGCAGTTGATCTGAGGACGATAATCAGTGTGGGGGATGTAGAGGTTGGTAACGTCCATCTGTAGGGCTTCTTTAGCTAGTGCGTCGACCTTTTCATTTCCCCGTATGCCCACGTGACTCGGAACCCACGCAAGCACAACTGATTTCTGCAGTCTCACCAAATTGGAGTAAGCCTCACGGAGAGCTATTATACAAGGGTGTTTTTGCTCATGGCCTTTAAGTGCTAAAAGGCTGGATAGGGAGTCTGTGAACACAATGAACTGGTGGCTGTCCGAGATTTCGATCAGATCGAATGCCATCTTAAGTGCCTGGAGTTCGGCAGTAAATATTGATGCATCATCCGGCAGTCTGACTTGCAAGAATGCATCTCGGCCTGTCGCTGCGGCTGCAACCCTGTTCGTCGCTTTGGAACCGTCAGTATAGATTGCATGATAACGACGGTACTTATGTCTCAGCTCATTAAAGCTGGCACGGTACACCAGTTCATTTGTTGAGTTCTTCAGATATTTCCTCAAACTAAGGTCAATAACTGGCTCGACTAACTTCCAGGGAGGAGTGATGGAGAAGGTAAACTGTGCTACGAAATCGAGGTTGGTACACACCTTTGATAGTGCTTCCTTAACGCGAGTAGCAAATGGGGGGACAACTGCTGGTTTTGCTAGGTAAATATGACTAAACCTATGGTTGAAGGCCGTCTCAAAGGTCGGGTTGTGTCTATGGCTCCTGAGTTTCATGGCAAATTGGAGTGACAATTTCTCCCATCTGATCTGAAGGGGTGGTTCGTTCGCTTCGATGTAGATACTCTGCATCGGAGACGTACGAAAAGCTCCCAGGCAGATTCGAAGACCTTGGTTATGGATAGGGAGCAGTTTTCTGAGGTATGACTCACGTGCTGAGCTGTAAACAACACAACCATAATCAAGTTTGGACCTAACAAGTGATCTGAAGAGGCGAAGCAAAACAGGACGGTCAGCGCCCCAGTCCATCTTTGAGACGACCTTCAACAGGTTTAGAGCTCCTTGGCACTTCCGCCTCAGATGGTCGATATGGGCTTTGAAGTTGAGCTTACTGTCGAGTATTAGGCCTAGGAACTTAGTGTGGGGAACAACTGGGATGTGAACACCGTTCAAGTTCAGGTCCGGGTCGCAATGCGCACCTCTCCGGTTGCAAAAGTGCATGCAAACAGTCTTTGTCCGAGAAAAACGGAATCCGTTTTGGTCAGCCCAGTGTTGGATCTTGTTGAGGCAATTTTGCATTAGTCTCTCTATAGACCTTATGTTCCTTGAGGAACAGGTAATAGAGAAGTCATCCACAAACAAAGACTTTTCAATCCCAGTGTTCACCACATTAGCGATGCTGTTTATTTTCATAATAAAAAGAGTAACCGACAGGATGCTGCCTTGAGGAACACCCATTTCCTGATTATGTAACTCAGACAATACACTCCCTACACGGACTCGAAACACACGATCTTTCAGGAAGTTTTGAATAAAAAGTGGCATTCTGCCCCTCAGACCCGCATTGTACAAGTCCTTTAGAATACCATATTTCCAAGTTGTATCATATGCCTTCTCCAGGTCGAAGAACACCGATACAACATGGTGTCCGCGAACAAAGCCGTCACGAATTGTGGACTCCAGGCGGACGAGTTGGTCGGTGGTACTGTGGCCAGGTCGAAAGCCACTTTGAAAACTAGTTATCAGACTGTTGGTTTCAAGGAACCAAACCAGACGGGCATTTATCATTCGTTCAAATGTCTTGCACAGGCAGCTAGTTAACGAAATAGGGCGATAGTTTGTAGCCTGGGTCGGGTCCTTGCCCGGCTTAGCGATGGGAATGATGGTGGCCTCCCGCCAAGCAGCTGGAAAATTGCCATTTTCCCATATATCGTTGAAAATATCTAGCAAAACCAGTAAGGAGTCATCTGGAAGGTGTTTTAAGAACTGGTAGTGAACTTCATCTGGGCCAGTGGCGGTGTCATTGCTTCTCTCGAGAGCAATGCGAAGTTCCGTGATGTTAAAGAGGCTGTTGTAGTTCTCAGAGTTATCTGAGGTGAAGTTCACTTTCTGTTTTTCAACGGTATATTGGAATGCCTGAAAGGCTTGGGTGTAGTGATTGCTTGAGGAGTTTGATTCAAATTCATCTGCAAGCAAATTGGCAATATCTGCTGTTTCTGTGCATTTGCTACCGTCTGGTTTGGTTATGTGTAGAACGGAGGAACTGAGCTGCTTCCCACTAATTTTTCTTACCATATCCCACGCTTTTTTGACTGGGGTAGAGGAGTTAAGTTGAGAGATGTACTGTTTCCATGACTCCCGCTTGCTGGTTTTGATGATGCGCCGTGCTTTGGCACGGGCATTGAGGTACTTTCTTAGATTAAGATTATTAGGGTACTTCTTGAAGATATTAAGGGCCTTTTTGCGATCTTTGATCGCTTTTTCACAATCCGTGTTAAACCACGGCTTGTGTTTAGAACGTGGATTTGCAGAGGACTTAGGAATAGTTTTGGTAGCAATATTCACCAATAGTTGTGTAAAGTGGGAGATCTTGTCTTGTAAACCGTCAAAAGCGTCCTTGACGATCGTGTTGCGGCAAAGATTGCTAAATTCAGACCAGTCAGCCTTTTGAAGCTGCCACCTGGGGACTCTCTCTTCGGGCATTGGGTAGACAATATCGATTAAAAGGGGATAGTGGTCACTTCCACATTGGTCATTGTGGACTCTCCACTGAAGGTCCATCAGAATTGCCGGAGAGCACATCGAGAGATCAATAGCTGAACGAGATCCAGAGGCTGGATGAATGTAGGTAGAACACCCATCATTCAAAAGGCATAGATTCGAAGCAGCAATCACAGACTCAATTAAACCACCCATCTGGTTGGTGTTAGTACAGCCCCACATGTCACTGTGTGCATTGAAATCCCCCAGCAGTAGAAATGGCGTGGGCAACTGGTGAACTAGCATGTCCAAGTCATCGCGTTTTAGGCTATACCTTGGTGGGATGTACACCGAACACACAGTGACGGTGCGGTGAAGTGTAGCTCGAATAGCCACGGCTTGCAAGTTAGTGTTCAGATGGATGGTGGAGTGTGGAACTGTTTTGTTTACTAAGATGGATGATCCTCCTATTGCTCTATTGTCTATTGCTGATACAACAGTTTTGTTGTACATGTCATACCCTTTAAATGTGAGGTGGTCAGTGTCTCGAAGGAAAGTTTCCTGCAGGCATATTACTAAAGGAGACCAGTCTGCTATGAAGCATTTAATCTCCTCGTAATTTGGTCTAAGTCCTCTGCAATTCAAACTAACGTTTGTGACAACTTGGAAAGGAAGCATTTCAAAGGAATATTGGGAGACTGATAAATCAGCCATCTTACCCAACAATCTGATTTAAGGTGAGTTAAATGTTTGCTTTTTCTTTGCAAAGGGTCGCTGTCTAGTTGAAGTTCAGCTACGTAGTCTGCAAAGTCAAACTGATGGGCTTAAAATATAACTTAGAAATACGGACGAAGAAGAGTGAAAATGGCTTCCGTTTGCTGCCTTAACTTGAGCTTCTGAGTATGCTCACGAGCATTCAGAGTTTTAAAAATCCCATTTCAACACCAATTCTTGAAAAACTGGAGACAATCGGACACTGCGAATGGGCTAGCAGGATTCAGTGTACGTCTTCTGTGTACAGGGTCTGGATGTAAGTTCGAGCAGGGAGTTGCAAAGGTTCGAGTAGTGACGAACATCCCCTTTGGTAGTAAGAATTTCAAATTTTCATGTTATATATAGTTTTTGCTCAATATTGGTACTTTCTTCAGATACAGTTTTACGAAATTATATGGCCAGTAACGGACTCAAGCTACACAATCTGTGAGCAAAACGTTACTAGAAGAATGGAGTCTCTCTGAACTACTCTCGTTCGCCGTCCCCACCGGCCGCAAGTTCTTCCTCACACTGCCAAGCTTTTTCTTGTTCTCAGGCCAGCGACTTGAGATAGTTGGGCTAAATTCCAGACTGGCTCTTCATGTGGCCCTTTTTGTCATTCTTGTATTATCTCAGTCAAAAATGGGCAAGTTTCTATAGATAATCGATATTGACGTGGTATGAACATTACAAGGGAAGTGCATTGTACACACACACACACACACACACACACACACACACACACACACTGTGAAGTTAACTCCGGAGCTGACGTCATTCTTGGGTCAATGTACTTGCACTTTTTGAGCTGTTGTGCTGGAAGGGGTACCATTTTGTTTTAGCATTTCTCTTTCATGGGGTGGTATTTTTTAACATAAGGGATATTTTTGGTGATAGATATGGTCAGAGAATGACATCAAATGGCTGTACTTTGTCACTTCATTGGCTCTTTAAGGAGTTTGTATTGATGTGTGTGTGTGTGTGTGTGTTGATGGAGGATGGTATGGGACCCTGTGCTTATGATACTCCAAGGAGGGAAACATGTATGATGTAGATGAAACGTTTTTTGTTTGGTAGAGTTGAAAACCCTTTGGAGTCATCACAGGTCAAACTGAAATTCTTGCAAATATATTTTCAGCGATGCCACCGCATGAATCGGCAAAGTTGTGTCTCAAGGCTCATTTTGTCTATTACTTTTTATGCCTTGATTACAGAGGGACGAGACATCACAGCAGGAAGGTTGATTGGAAGTAGACACCGCAAGCCTGAAGAATGCATCTTCGTCAGAACCGACCGTAACTCCCTTTGCTAAACCCTTTCCTGCCCGACGGTATCACCATCAATTTAGCAACACTGCTGCCAGTAGTCTAATATTAGAACCACCAGCTGCCCAATAACACTTCCTAAGCCCTTTAATCTAATGTTCATATGGGTACATCCCCCTCTACTTTTTTATCCAGATATTCACATGTGCTCTGTTCCTTTGTTTGTGTCTACTATAATTTGCTGTGAAATACAAGTCTCAATGAATCGGCAAAGTTCTTTTGACCAATATCCTGACCAGATATCTTCATACTGATTTTTTCGTGAGTAAATATATTCATTACAATCAATTTTATGGAATAACTTATAAAAATAATTTAAAAATAAGTAAGGTACGTTTTACTTAGTTCTTGGTACTTACAAGTACCATCGACCATGTAGACCAGTTTTGTGTATTGCCCACATGCCATATATACCAGTTCTGCGAAATAGTTTGGTGAGTTAACAGAGTAATATAATCATTATATCACTACTAAAGCAATTAAAAGAGAACTGAACAATTGAATTGGTACCTGAATAGGCATATGTGATGCTGTATGAACTGCATGTTAACATCTAAGCTTCATTTTTTGTCTGGAAAAAGACACATACAAGCATAATATACAAATGTTCAGTTCAGGTCTTCGACGAGAGCAGACGTGTTTTCGTTTCGCTCTCGTCGTTTTACCGTGCTTAACTTGTATCACTGTGTGATAGCTGTACTATTTATTGCAATTGTGCTTAAAACCTTATAGCGTGCTTCATACTAAATTTTGTCTTTTGTAACACCTGGTCAGAGTTTTTTTCTTTTCATTCCGTGGCCCCGAGCCACACAAACTGCTGCTATGCCCGGAGGTCGGGATAGCACAATTGTTAAGTTGGAGTTTTCGTCTGGGGTGAGTGTCCCTCCCCCACAGGCGTTTACTGTGTTAAAAGACAATGGTGTCGAAATTGGAGAAATTGAGATGTTGCAGGCGCTTGAGGCCCGCAACACGTATGACCTTAAGTTTAAGTCTGATGCTGCCCGTGTTAAGGGTGTGTCATGCCTGAAGGGGGTAGAGGGGCTCACTGTCACCCCATATGATGGCTCTGTGGCGGTGACGGTGCTTTACCTTCCCTTCGAGGTCGATCAGCGCCTGGTTGCGAGGGTTCTTAGTCCATACGGAACTGTCTCTGAAATGCGGTGGTGTAAATATACTGTGGGTGACTTGAAAGGTATATTTAATGGCAAGAGACAGTTCCGTATGGAACTGGTGAGGGACATTCCATCGTTCCTCTTCATAGGGGGTTCCAAGGCCCACATTAGGTACTTTTGCCAGCCCCGTACCTGTTTTAGGTGTGGAGAGGAGGGGCACGAAGCCAAGTCGTGTCCCAACAGACGTTGTGGAAAATGTTTGCAGTTGGGGCACGGCAAGGCAGAGTGTCCCAACGAGGTACGGTGCAACCTCTGTGGGGAGGAGGGACATGTGTTTGGTGCCTGCCCCACATCGTACTCTGCCCATGTCAGTGCCGATGTGGGGTAGTCACCCGAACCCTCGCAAACAGGCCCACAATATTCAACCCAGGAATTAGAGGAGGCGGCACTTGAGGTTGAGCAGGACTTCCTTGCCTCCAAGCAGTGTGAGGGGGGTACTGGGACTCCTGAGGCAGACTCTCCGCCATCGTTGGCAGCGGCACCCGGTCAGGTTGAAATAATGACATTAGAGGAGGACCTCGATCTGTCCTCAGACTCGGCGATGTCGGATGGCGGGGAGCGTGCCTCAGAGCCTCCTCCAAAGGATCCACCTTCGGGGGAGGGTTGGTTTGATTTGTGTGAGGGGCCAGAGTCTGCACTAAAGAGGTCGGCTTCAGGCGAAGTATCAGACAGGGGAACCCATCACTCTGGGACGCCCGTACCGAGCCCACGGATTAAAAAGATAAGGTCCCAGTCAGAGTATTTCGTGTAAATGGTTTTGCCTTTGTGTCCCCGTTTTCTTTTGGGGTTTCTGTTCTGTTTGCGTCTGTGCCCATGCATGCCACAAAGTTTTTTTGATAGTTAGCGTAAATAGGTTTGCTTTGTTCCACATTAGGTCCGCCCGGCTACAAGCATGTAAAGAGCACATCACATTGTTAATACTGTAAATAGTGGGGGTTGGCCACATGAATGCTGGCCTGGTGTATATAGTTGTCCTTGTGTTTCATGTCACGTCCGGTGTTTTGTTCCGGAGCACGTAAGGAGCACCCATAGTGCTTTTTAAGTGCATCGAAATGGCACATACAAACAAAAAACAAAACTCAAACCGGATCGGACAGGAACACAAAGGCGAAACCATCCACACACCACCAAACCAAACAGAAAATTATGTTCATTACAACAATAGAACCACACACACACTGACAACCCAAATACCCCACAGACCAACCTCCCCCCGGCCACACTGAAAACAAAGCCCCAAAAAGACCACACACCCAAAGACAACACCACGCCCGAGGGCAACACCACGCCCGACGGCAACACCACGCCCGAAGGCAACACCACGCCCGAAGGCAACACCACGCCCGAAGGCAACACCACGCCCGAAGGCAACACCACGCCCGAAGGCAACACCACGCCCGAAGGCAACACCACGCCCGAAGGCAACACCACGCCCGAAGGCAACACCACGCCCGAAGGCAACAGCACTTAAAAAGCACCGGGGCAAATACAGGTGCACCTTGCCCAAGGGTGCCCCGGAGGCAGTTGTGGCAAAGGGTAACCTCATCACTCCCACGTTTAAACAAACTCCACAACCGGATGCAGTTTTAAGTCCTACCCAGGAGCACCCATAGTTCCAAAAAGCATTGAACAGACTCAACCTGAACACTCTTCTGTTGATGTAAATGGGTATGTAAATAGTTTTGCCTAGTGAGATTGTAAATAGTCCTATGTAACTGGTTTGGGTTCGGGGTGGTTTTGTACAATAGCGCAATGTACAGAATTCTGTAAATAGTTCACCTTTGCAGTTGTCCGGTCAGGGTTAAGTTCTCCTTTGTTTCTTCGTGCCCGTTTCTACGTACGTAAAAAGCTAGCTGTACATAGTTATCACAGACATTTTGTTTGCTAGCGCAATGTACAGAATTCTGTAAATAGTTCAGAGTTATGTTTTTGTCCGGTCAGGTTTAAGTTCTACTTTGTTTCCTCGTGCCCGTTTCTACGTACGTAAAAAGCTACAAATAGGAATAACAGTCAGTTATCATGACCGTATTAGTCATAGAACAGAGGGTGGTGGAAGGATCCTCAAAATGGTGTGTGGGAGGTGGTGTCTTTTCTCTTCCACTTCTCTGGTACACACAAGCGAAGTCCACTCGGTGACGAGAACATGAAAGTTAATGCTTTGTAAATACGCAAAAAGTTGTAAGGCAGTTAAGTGGAATCTCAGGGCAAGACGCCACCAGCCGATTGGTTGAACCAGGCCTATTCCATCTCCCGAATAGGTGAATTTGAGGCCAAAGTGGTGTGTTGCAAGGACCAAACCGCAGTTATAGCCTTCACTGAACCACCGACACGGGTCGCAACTCACGGCAAACAAGTAGTCCCTTTTAGTCAGCTCTTACGACATGCTGAGAAAGCATCGGGCCTATTCTACATCCCCGTACCCGCAGGGAGGGACGATCCGGAAAAAGACGCCATTTGCCTGACAAGAGAGAGAAAGGAGACTTCGACTACAAAATCAGTAACAAACACATTGCTGGGTATAAGCGGCATGACAAGAAGCCTGTGAATTTGATTTCAATTTTTCATAGCAACCGATGAAACCACGGTGCCAAGAACACAACGACGGCACGAAGATAGATGTACCATGCC
Source organism: Holothuria leucospilota (assembly GCA_029531755.1). NCBI lineage: Eukaryota > Metazoa > Echinodermata > Holothuroidea > Aspidochirotida > Holothuriidae > Holothuria > Holothuria leucospilota. The sequence continues at coordinate 32,337,341 of CM055961.1, read as the reverse complement.
CTGTTGCTATAGCCGATTAAAATAAAAATATGGGGGGGGGGGGGGAGGATAAGGCCGATATGCTGCGCATATTGTGTGCTGTCGACAGACCGTCTGTCAAATGGTGGCACAGGCTATTTGGGGGCATCATTGATATTACATTCGTATTCGTAAATGCACATATCGTTTACAAGGTGCTACATGGAGATGTGCCTTTGCTAGAATTCACACGAAATGTGAAGCCAGTCAATGTGAAGCGAGGTAGGCATTCGAAGTCTCCCAGCAACAGCAGGGGCAATATAGCCCTGCTTACAAAGAAACGCAGAGGGCCTGGTCCTAGTTTGCCGAATAATGTGAGATTCCAAAATCTTGGGAGTTTATTCACCTGCGTATTTGGGGACGCGTGGGAGATTCGCAGTGTGTGTTCTCGCCAAAATTCAGTCGCGACTTCATTCTCAGCTCCACCTGCAAAGTGTTCCTCTGTTGTAAGAAGAAAAACTGCTTCAGAGTGTGCCATTCTCAGTAGATTAACGAAAAATCAACATTCGACGTAACGTGTAATCCCAAGTGTTGTTAGTTGACCAATGGTGCTTTAAATTACCATGTCTAATTAAGCACTCTAACTAGTTAATAAATACCAAAACATCTATATTGAACGTTAATATTCTTTTACTGCTACTTCTTCAACAATATGTGTCTGTGTATGGATCCCACCTTAGGTCGACATCGTCTAAAACACGACCTTAGGCCGACACAAATATTTCACATATTTGAATGTATCTGCACATCCGGACACTAAGAAAATCAAATAAAAATATGATCATAAACTTCTACAGCGCCAACAACAATATATGGTATTTTTAATACGCATGACGTACGCACAAGGAATAATAAAATAAAATATTAAAGGTATTGCGCAATACTTACGTGTTAACTTAATGTACATTTTTAGATGACGCAAGATATAACCCGCCTTTTTTCACGTGCAAATCTATACCCTATACGTTGCGTTTATTACGCCTATAAAAAGACAAAGGCGCCATGAAGGTATATATGCATTATGTGTATTCAGAATGCATGCAGATGGGGTTGAAATAGTGGACCAAATATTAGGTCGACACGAAAATGTCGACCTAATGTACATTTTTATACCAAGTAATGTCGACCTAAGGTGGGATCCAGTTTTATATATATATATATATATATATATATATATATATATATATATATATATATATATATATATATATGTATGTGTGTGTGTAACAGGAGCGTATTTCCACTATTCCATAATTTGGGCAGAAAAGGGTTAAAGTAATGAGCCTGAAAGAACAAGTAGCAAATTTCACAAAGAGATATTATGACCCTAAAGCCTTGCTAAAAGATAGTTTTCTAAGGCAAGATTTTTGTTAAAATTTGGGTAAGCTACTCTGTGATAACTCTTCACATATTCCTACGAAAAGCCAGTCAAAGGAAGTTAGAACAGTTACAGCAGTTTATAAATTTCAGAAAAATGAAAAAAGTAAACCTACAGTTAGTCTAGCAAGAGCAGCCAAACTAAAAAAGTTTGACATGATAGTGGTGTCTAAGCATACGTGCTTCTTCAGAAAGTGTCATATTATCTTTGAAGAGACATTTCCGCAGATGTGTTGTAATTGGCTTTATCAGTCATATCTTTGACTGTGCGCAAGGACTGTCTTTTATTTCAAGTTCTTTTACATAGAGTCCTGTGGGCTCCTATATCTTCCACTTGAGGCAAAACTTGACACTACTTCTAAAGGAGATTTGCAACCCCGAAAGGTTGTGAGTCTTAGTAAGAATCCTGCAGGCAGTCCTGTAGTAGTGCTAGCAAAAGCTTTGTTGGGATTTCCTCAACAAAGTTAACACACTGTATTTTGTGTTAACCTACTTAAACATTTTTAAACATTACGAGGGTGAAAAGGAAGGCAGGCAGCTCTACCAAACAAGCAATGTAAGTGGTTTGAGAAATCTTGACCAACTGAGTTGCTCCTTCAAGTATGCTGGTATATGTGACTTAGCCAACGCACTGAGGGCTACAAATTTGCCACTCTTTTAAAAGTGCTAGTAAAGCAAGCGAGCTTTTTAAGTACGCAGAAACAGGCACTGGCAAACTAAAGAAGAATCCCAAACCCAAACAAAACCATGACGGGTCACAAACACAAATGCTTAACAAACTATACATACCGTGCAACAGGGAACAAAAGAGTCTTTGCTACTACTGAACTCCAGTAACTGCCACTGCAGCCAACTCCAAAACAAATCCTCACAACCACATACCACCCAAACAAATTCCGCCCACACGCCCAAAGGAAACACCAACTCTACACCCCACGGTAACAACATGCCCGAAGGCAACACTACGCCCGAAGGCAACACCACGCCCGAAGGCAACACCACGCCCAAAGGCAACACCACGCCCAAAGGCAACAGCACTTAAAAAGCACCGGGGCAAATACAGGTGCACCTTGCCCAAGGGTGCCCCGGAGGCAGTTGTGGCAAAGGGTAACCTCATTATCCCCACGCTTTAACAAGCTCCACAACCGGATGTAGTTTAACGTCCTACCCAGTAAAGCAAGAGTCTTAAACATCATCTGTAGAATTGTCCCGTACAGTCTAACTGGCCTTACGGTGTTCATGACTTGATTTTATTACATAACCAGTAAAAAGAGTGGTCCTTGAAAAAAAAATATCATCTCAACTGTACACATTAATGAAGCAAGGGATCTCTGAAACACACAAAAGTTCTGGCACCTAACTCTCAATGAATCACCTTGTATACATCACGCATGCTCAGAGAGCTACAAGAGTCAAAGTTTTGGAAGCCTTACAACCATTACCAGAAGACCTTAGGTCACATGAAGAAAGTGTATTACAACTTGAAAGAATACATCGGATGGCTTGATACAGACGACTTGCTTGTTCTGGAGGGTTCTTTACAGTAGTTGTATAGTTCTAATATTTATGTATAATTCCTTAGAATGTAGATGAAAGTTTCACTATGTGACGCCTTGAAATCCATATGTAAAAACATAAAGATGATGTTACTTGTATTACTGAGAATTTCAAACACTTTGTCTGGTAAAAGTTTAAAACTTCTGAGCAATTACTTATGTGCTGCTGGTCATTACAGGCTACTGTAAAAAATAGCAGCTAAGCACTGGTCTAAAATCAAGTTCAGGTCGGGTGAAGGTCAATGAACCAAATGGGGGGGGGGGGGGGAGCGGCTGCTGTAGGGGTGATTAATGGGGTCAAGTGTATCTAAACTGTCAGAGGGCTGGTGGAGTGGTACATTCCAGTCCAAATATGGTAAAGCAGGGATGGAAAGAATTAATAGACATGTGCTTGACGAAGAGAGGAGAGAGACAAAAAGATCTGAGAAAGAAACATCAGTGGCGGGTGCCAGACAAAAAGAGAAAAATAGCCTTAAAGGGAGTGGCATGCAAGTTGTTACAAGAGTATCATGACTACTACTGTGTATACAGCCTAATTTTTATAATCATGTTTTACATGTATGTCGTATTTTCATCATACTTGTTGAGAGGATCTTGAATAAAGTCAGGGTGTAACAAAAAGTTATGCGTTTTAAGCTTTTATTGGAGTGCGGATATCCATTGCTTGATTCTCTTTTTTGCAACAGCATCAACTCATTCACTTTATGACAAAATAACTATCATTCATAAACACTTGTGGAATCGCAAGACTCCCAGTATCACACACATTGTCTACAGTTAAGTTCAAACTACTTTACTTCGCAGGAGTTTAAGGGAGAAATGAAGGATTACCGAAAAGATCCCGACTCTTCTTTCAGGTAAGAAACCAAGTTTCACGTTAACAATCTTAGCTTTATTCCGTAAATATGTAAATATTTTGGAAAGCATGTAAGTCTCGAAAATTATGTTGCAAAAAGGAAACTTTGGTGTTTGTTGGTGGTGTCATTTTGTTAATAAAAACCCCGTGTTGGTCAATGCGTGACATGTAAATAACAGTTCGCGTTGTGTTTGTGGTCCGGTGTGGGTTTTGTTTATTGTGTCATCAGTGTCTGTTACCAATCACGTAAAAATCACACCAAAAACAAAAACCAAACAAAAAAAGGGGGAGGGGCGGACATGGCCAGACCGGCGAAATGGCCGACAACCAAACACTAACAACACCCTCACAAACAAAACAAAACCAAACCACCAACACCGCTCCCGAACAGTCACAGACGCCCGTATGCCTACATGGTGTACGTAAACTTTCCCAACCAGGGATATGTATATTGACTATGCTTAAACACTGCGTACAGTTAAAACTCCGAGCTGAAACTATTTGGGTCTACCAGTCTACGTTCTTTTACTTATTTAGGCTTTAAGACTTGCTTACTACAACATGGATGTTCTGATAAAGTGGGGATGGAACGAAAAATGTATCATCGGACGATCTGGTATCTCTTGATGACGGACGTTTTATAACGGGCACAACTGACAATGCTTTGGAACGGTGTATTCTGGGAAGGATGACTCAGACCCTGATGAAAACATACCGCTTGCTCTCCAAGCAAAGAAGTCAAAAAGTGAGTACCGATAATAGGTTTGCTGCTCATCAGAACATATTTCGTCATGTCTTCATTATTAATTCAAATGCACCTGGTCTTATTGCTCCAGACTTGAAATGTAAGCATGATGAAACTGAGACATTAAAATCCTTGTAGTACTTTTAACGTGCATACAAATGGGCGCAGCAAACAAAAGAACTCAAACCGGACCGGCATAAACGTAACTGTTAACTACACAATTATTTACATGAGCTAACAGACAAAATTTCTGTGCTAATTATGTACAATTATTACAGGCCAACCTCTACTTACCAGCCCGAACCCAAGCTAATTATATAAGACTTTACATTTTTGCTCTTTACGTGCTGGGAAATGCACACGGAGTATAAAACAAAACCGGAACTAGGCCAGAACACAGAGGAAAATACCGTCTACACCAAGCTAAGGAAGAGAAAGGTGTGTCATGAAACCAGCCCAAACCCGAACTATTTACATTTTAACGAGAACGGGTAGCAGGTACAATTCCACTCCCACCTGGACACGGAGTTAGATGAAATTTAAGGACACACCAACACGAATGTGTTGTATAGTGTCAGTAGATAAAAAGGTAAAGTTTAAATACGGTCCCAAACATGGTTAAGTTCGGTTTCAAATAAAGCTCAAATACGGCGAAAGTCCTTCCCTTTAATCACCTCTTTACGACAGGCGGGAAATACCGTGAGCATATTTTACAACCCCCAGCCAACAAACATGGAGGAGCTTGCTCGGTTTTGTGGCGCCGACGACCCGCCAGTCGTGAGATGAGTAATAACGGTCTTATGTGCGCATTTTATAGGCGATAGTCGGGGACAAACTAATTGGCCACACACGACCTCCTCACCCCACCTGGGTGCAGTTTAACTTCATACCCAGGACAACGGACACGTTAGTTAGATAATATTTAACGGCACACCAACACGAATGTGTTATATAGTGTCAACTAGATAAATTCGTGTCAAGTCCTCCCCTTTAGTCGCCTCTTACGACAGGCGGGGAATACCGTGGGCATATTCTACAACCCCCAGCCCACAGGGGGCCAACCATGGGGGAGGGGGGCTTGCTCGGTTTTGTGGCGCCGACAACCCGCCAGTCATGGGATAACTAATAACGGCATCATGTGCGCATTTTATAGGCGAGAGGTGGGGACGAACTACTCGCCACGCACTACCTCCTCACCCCACCTGGATGCAGTTTAACGTCATACCCAGGACAATGGACACGAACGGAACAAAGTACTGAACGAAAACTGGGACTTAATGTAAACACAAAGGGCAAAAACATTTACATGCCCATTCACATCAAACAGAAGAGTACCTAAGGCAGAAACTATCACTAGACTGGGGCTTGGACCTTTTATTCCTCGGGTTGGATGTTGGTGCCTCAGAGTGATGGCCTTCCTGGTCGGATACCTCGCCCGGGGCCGACCTCTTTAATGTAGGTTCTGATTCGGCCCCTCACACATATCAAACCTGCCTTCTTTGAAGGGTGGGTCCTTCGGTGGAGGCTCTAAGGCAGACTCACCAGCAAGGAGCTGGAGGTCATCCTCCACTGTCGTCAATCCAGCCTCCCTGGGTGCCCCACACGACGTAGAGGCAAGGAAATCCTGCACCACTTGATTCTCCACCTCGTCAGGTGAAGGGGATCTGGGTTCCTCCACCATAGGTTATTATTTCCACTGGGACGAGCAGAGTACGATGTGGGGCAGGCACCAAACACGTCCTCACCCCACAGAGGTTGCACCGCACCTCGTTGGGACACTCGACTTTGGTGTGCCCCAACTGCAGGCATCTGCCATGTCAGTTGGGACATGACTTGGCTTTGTGTCCCTCCACTCCACATTTAAAACAGGCATGGGGCTAGCCGAAATACCTAATGTGGGCCCTGGAACACTCTACCAAGAGGGAGGACGGTATGTCCTTCAGCACCATACGAAACTGCCTCTTCCCATTGATTAGTTAGTTAGTTAGTTAGTTAGTTAGTTAGATGGGGCTTAACGACACACCAACACGAATGTGTTATAAAGTGTCAGCCAGATAAAAAAAAAAAAAGCAATGGTGAGGTGAAATCACCTAAAAGGAAAAAGGATTGGGCAAAATACTAAGATATCTAAACAAAAGCCAATGTGGGAGTCATGTCAAAATTTCATGTAAAGGTTACTTTCTTTGAGAAAGTCCAGGATGAGCGAAGGATCTGTGTGCTCAAACAACGTCTTCAGGTTTGGCACAGTGTAGTACTTCTGACGGATATGGGAGTATCCATAGCAGTCACTGAGAATGTGACTGACGGTGACAGCACAGTGACAGGGGATACAATATGGTCTCTCATCCCCGTGGAGCAAATAAGCGTGGGTTAGGTAAGTGTGACCTATGTGGGCCCTAATCAGTACCAAATCATCTCTCCGTTTTCTGGGGGCTGCATTACCCATAGTCCCGACCGTTGGTTTCACTTGGTACAATTTGTTCTCTGGGAAAGAATCCCACAGTTCCTGCCATTTTGATTTTATATAGCCGTTGATGTTAGGACGGTAATCAGTGTGGGGTACGTGGAGGTTGGTAATGTCCATCTGTAGGGCTTCCTTAGCTGGCGTGTCTACCTTTTCATTTCCGTGTATGCCCACGTGACTCGGAACCCACGCGAGCACAACTGACTTCTGCAGTCTCACCAAATTAGAGTAACTTTCCCGGAGAGCTATTACACAAGGGTGTTTTTGCTCATCGCCTTGAAGAGCTAAAAGGCTGGATAGCGAGTCTGTAAACACAATGAACTGGTGGTCGTGCGAGGTTTCGATTAGCTGGAATGCCATCTTAAGTGCCTGGAGTTCGGCGGTAAATATTGATGCATCATCCGGCAATCTGACCTGCAAGAATGCATCTCGGCCTGTTGCAGCAGCTGCCACCCTGTTCGTGGCTTTGGAACCGTCGGTATAGATTGCACGATAACCATAGTACTTATTTTTCAGTTCATTAAAGCTGGCACGGTACACCAGTTCATTGGTTGAGTTCTTTGGATGCTGTCTCAAACTAAGGTCAACAACCGGTTTGACTAACCTCCAGGGGGGAGTGATTGAGAAGGTAAGCTGTGCTATGGAGTCGGGGCTAGTACACACCTGTGGTAAAGCTCCACCAATGCGAATAGCAAATGGAGGGATAGCTGATGGTTTCCTCGTGTTGTGTGTCACTAAACTTATGGTTGAAGGCCGTCTGAAAGGTCGGGTTTTGTCTATGACTCCTCAGTTTTAGGGCATACTGAAAGGACAACTTTTTCCATCTTAAATGGAGGGGTGGCTCGTTCGCTTCGATGTAAAGACTCTGCATTGGGGATGTACGGAAAGCTCCGAGGCAGATCTTAAGGCCTTGGTTATGGATTGGGAGAAGTGTTCTGAGGTATGACTCACGTGCAGAGCTGTAAACAACACAACCATAATCAAGTTTGGACCTCACGAGGGATCTGTAAAGTCGAAGCAAAACGGGACAGTCAGCGCCCCAGTCCATCCTTGAGACGACCTTCAACAGGTTTAGTGCCCCCTGGCACTTCCGCCTGAGATGGTCGATGTGAGCTTTGAAGTTCAGCTTACTGTCGAGTATTAGGCCTAAGAACTTGGTCTGAGGAACAACTGGGATGTGAACACCATTCAAATTTAGCTCTGGGTCGCAATGAGCACCTCTCCGGTTGCAAAAATGCATACGAACGGTCTTTGTTCGAGAAAAACGGAATCCGTTTTGGTCAGCCCATTGCTGGATCTTATTGAGGCAGTTTTGCATTTGTCTTCCCATTGAGTACGACCTGCATCTCACCTTCACTGTAGGTGCACCATCGCATACCTCAGTTCTGAACTGCCTCAGAACCCTCGCAACCAGGTCCTGTACGACCTCAAAGTTCAGGTAAAACACCGTCACCACCACAGAATTTAGAGTTTAGGTCCAGGGTGAATGTTACAACGGAATTGAAGTTAAGAAAATAGAGATGTTGCAGGCACGTGAAGCCCGCAACACATACGATCTAACGTTCAGGTCCCTTGCAGCCCTAATGAAGGGTGTGTCTTCCCTAGAGGGAGTTGGAGGGCTCACCATCACCCAATATTCTTGTAGGCTTCTGAGATGAGTGAGCACTACAAAACATACAGCACAATAACACAATACCTTTTTAAATTGTAACAGCTCATTGCGCACAACTTTTGAGCCTCAAAACCTTGAAGGACACAATGACGAGAGTGAAAAATGGGTCAGGATCTGGTGAGAGGTGATGATCTCGTTGATGAAGATGCTAGCCCGTCACAACCCCAATCAACAACACAAGGAGAGGTAACCCATGAAGGTAGATATAGCAACGTTCCTACTGTATTTATGCAGATGCTTCGAAAAACGTATTTAAAATAATCATTCGGTCAGTAACACGCAGTTAGTTAGATGGGGGTTTAACGACACACCAACAAGATTATGTTATGTAGTGTCAGCTACATAAAAAAGGGTAATGGTGAGGTGACATCACCTAAAATGAAAAAGGATTGGGCAAAATTCTACTAAAATGTCTAGGCAAAAGCAAATGTGGGAGTCATGTCAAAATTTGCTGTAAAGGTTACTTTCTTTGAGAAAGCCCAAAACGAGAGAAGGGTCTGTGTACTCAAACAACGTCAGTAACACGCAGAATGAAAATATGAGTGTTCAAGCCTGATATGTAATAGCAACCTTTTTACTATTTTTTATCATATCTGTTGTTTTTCAAACGAACAACGATGGCTCCGCAGACGCTGATGAATTTATGGTACCTTTCGATATCCAAACATCCCCCGAGGGTCTGCAGGCACTACAGGAAGGGTATGAATTTGTTTTAGATATCCCTCCGGACAAGTTGGAAATATCTACATATTCGGAAGGTTCCGTGGTCTCCGATGAGCTGGAGATGGACCTTACTGATGACCCGGCAATGCTACTACTGTCAATGCTCGACCAGAAATAATTGTAGTGGAAGGCGAACCATGTGAGAACAGAACACCAGTGAAGGACATAAACGACAACAAAGAAGGAACGAAGCAAGAGTGTAACGGAGCTGGTCTTGAATACGCAAGTTTGTACAGTGGTAACAAATACCAAGCCGATTAAATTAGCTCTAGCTCCTGTGTGATCCAGCTAAATCTACAATCCTCGACAAAAATGATGGGGGCAAAACAAGCAAAAGTGAGATCGCCATCCCCTTTCCCCTGACTTCAGCATTGATACGGGGAGCAGGGTTTGTCCCATGTACTTTTGTCGAGGCTGGTCTGATGCCTCTACAAAGGATAGGAATCTCCAAATTTGGTGTTCTTTACAAAGAGGAGATTGCCGAGTTTATTTTCAAGTGATGATAAAGTATTAACAATTGAAATTTTCATGAAAAGGAGCCAGAGAGTATTTTGCATGGGTTTTAACTTGAACTTTTCTTGATTGGTGTTTGGGGAAAGGAACGTACTTCCTCACCAGATTCATATGAGGTAGTAGTTTGACCATAGCCAAACTCAACAAGGTTATTGTATTACCACCGCTAACAACAGAAACCACCACCTCACCCACCATCAACGATCACAACGCAAGGCCAAAGCAACACACGCCCAAACACAACAACGCGCCCAAAGACAACAACACGCCCGAAGGCAATCACAGGGCGGAGGGATGGGGGGGGGGGGTCCACCTGCCACACTGGTCACCACATGGCACACTTCCCATAGTAACATGGATGGAGGTAGATAGAGGGCGCCAGACCACATTCACTGTTCATTGTACAACTTAAGTAAATCAAGGTTGATACTGACAAGGTCAATCAGTCATGCTAAAAGTACCCCAGTTTGTAGTAATGCTTATTATGTAAAGGTCAAGCACATGTTCAAGGTCAAGAGCATGTTAAGGAAACCTAGCTCATAGGTTTATCAAGGTCGATTGCATGTTGAAGCACCCTGCCCTTATGTAAATATTTTTCTGCTTTTTGTGTTACGTCATTTCATTACATTGTTCAACAGTTATTACTAGGAAAGCCGCCCAGTATTCCTCATGTTGTGCATCTAATTTAGGATGATGTGGGGTGAGATGTTTTTAGGAAGGGTAATCCCAGCAGAAGCCTGGGTAGAAATTGATGTGTTGAAATATCATAATGATCATATGTTAGTGACCTTGGAGATCTAAGTAGAGGGCTTAACTGCATGCATGTACATTGTGTGAGTGTATTCAAGCTATGTTGAGTTATGGTATTCATTCCAACGAGGGTAACATGAGTTGATCCTGATTGCGAAAGGGTTTCAAATTATAGTGATGTATTACCTGAAAGTTGCAAGGGTATGTATGGGTCATGGTCAGAGGTGTAGATGTCATCGGGTCATGTCCGCGCCTATGCCGGGGGGGGGGGGGTGAATTTGACAAAGGGGGTTTTGGAGGAATTATCCCTAGCGGCAGTTGGTTTTGGGATTACCTCTGTTATTGTAACTATATACAACTATCTACATGCAACAAAAACTCCCAAAGAGATCGGGAACCCAAAATGAACTGGGCCAATACAGGCGCACCTTGCCCAAGGGTGCCCCAGAGGCAGTTGTGGCAAAGGGTAACCTCATTATACCCACGCTTAAACAAGCTCCACAACCGGATGCAGTTTAATGTCCTTTCCAGGACATTGTATTTTATATGGCACTCTCACATAGACCGTCACGTAATGTAAACGTACTCGGGCTGTATGCCAACAATAACTTTAGGCTACCGTATTTAGCATGACTGGGACAAGACCTTACGTACAGGCCTGGAGTCAACTCGATGAACCAATTGTGCTTTTTACGTGCTGAAAAACGGACACGGCCAGACCGGTGAAAGGATTACATATGGTCAACAACCAAAAAACCAAACACTAACAACACCCTTACAAGCAAAACTACAACACCGCTCCTGAACAGCGACACACACCCGAAACGAAAAGACAACACCAGACCAACTACAAGAAACTGTCCAGAAGGGCCAAAACCCCGAAGGGAAAACTTTAGGACTACCTAACCAAGTATATGTAACCTTTGGTTTAGTGATAGAGTACATCCTATATTACCACCACGGCGTCACTTTTTCAATTCGTTGTGGCTTGTCCTGGGTAGGACTTTAAACTGCATCCGGTTGTGGGGTTTGTTTAAACGTGGGAGTAATGAGGTTACCCTTTGCCACAACTGCCTCCGGGGCACCGTTGGGCAAGGTGCACCTGTATTTGCCCAGTGCTTTTTAAGTGTTGTTGCCTTTGGGCGTAGTGTTGCCGTCGGGCATGATGTTGCCTTTGGGCGTGGTGTTCCCTTCGGGCGTGGTGTTGTCCTCTGGCGTGTGGTAGCCTTTGGGCGTGTGGTGTTGCCTTCGGGCGCGGTGGCCTTTGTGGGCCGGTTGGTTGACGGGTGGGACTTTGTTTTGGGGTGGTTTGTGGGCTGGGTTGTTGTTTTGGAGTTAGCTGCAGCGGCAGTTTCTGAGCCTCAATAGTAACTAATACTCTTGTGTTCCCTGTTGCATGGTGTGTTGTTTGTTTGGCATTGTGTTTGTGATCCGAAAGGGTTTTTTGTTTGGGGTCGGGGTTCTTTAGTTTTCTAGTGCCTGTTTCTACGTACTTAAAAAGCTCGCTATTTGCCCAACAGTCGGGAAAATTAGCGGTTTAGTTTTCTTATTCTCCCGACAGCAATTGACCAATCATATCACCACAACGAAGTTGTGAACTTGTGACGTTAGTGCTCGCGGTACACGTACGTGTTGGTTCTTACTGCGATAGATCATGTCAGCATGGAGTTCGATAACTTCGATGAGTTATAGGACTACATCAAAAAGGTATCTCAAGAAACATTTACTTTTCAGCATAGTCGATTGCAGAACTGTGCAAACAGCGAACAAGGTCATTAAAGCAGAAAAGAAGAAATATCATGAAAAGTTCAAATACTCCTTTGTCAAGTTCGGATGCAAGCACTTTGACACTTCCCACCAGTGGGGGTGTGGCATGCACAAAGCCCCACCCCCCCCCAGACCAGTCGGCGGAAATAACTCGGTCAGGGGACATACTCAGTGGGAAATTAAAGGAGGTCTGGCGTCCGTCCCCCAAATATATTCAGACGTATTCCCGTAGTTCAAAATCCAGTTGGTGACTGCATGTACTTCGATTGGCATTCATTCAAACTATAATAGCATCACCCAGTTAGATGGGATTTTACGACACACCAACACGATTGTGTTATATAGTGTCATCTAGAAAACAAAAAAGGTGCACTGCTGGGGTACAATTAACTGAAAAAGGCGGGGTCAAACTCCACCAGAGAGTCCAGGCAAATACGGGAGAGTCATGTCAAAATTTCTACATAGTTTACTTTCCTTGAGAAAGTCCAAAATAAGGGAAGGATCTGTCTGTTCAAATAAAGTTTTCAGGTCTAGCACAGCGTAGTACTTCTGGCGAGTATGGGAGTATTCATAGCAGTCAACGAGAATGTGACTGACGGATTGGATAGGTTATTTTCATGGTCTCAGACTTGGCAAATGTCTTTTAATGCAGATAAATGCAAAGTCCTTTACTTTGGTCCTAAAAATTTCAGCTATATTTATAACATGAATGGTAGTATTCTGAGTGATGTCTTTTGAGAAGGATCTGGGTGTAGTTATTACTGGTGATTTAAAGCCATCTAGACAGTGTGCAGCTGCTGCTGCTAGGTTTAATAGGGTGCTTGGATTGATTAAGAGGAAGTTCAGTAGTTTTAGTAAAGAAATTGTACTAAATCTGTATAAGCAGTTGGTAAGACCCCACCTCGACTATGCAGCCCAGGCTTGGAGTCCCTTCAATGAAAAGGACAAGTTTCTTTTAGAGCAAGTTCAGAGGAGAGCCACTCGCCTTATACCCGAGGTGAGACACCTACCTTATCATGTCAGACTTAAGCATCTTGGGCTTACCACCCTGGAGTTGAGCAGGATTCGGGGGGACATGCTTCAGGTGTACAAATTTCTCTCTGAAAGGAATCCTTTGTCATCTTGCAATTATTTAAAGGTTCAATGTGATTCTCGGGTTCGAGGCCATTGTTAGAAGCTAAGCTAGTTAAGTGTTTTGCAAGGCTCGACATTAGGAAGTTCAGCTTTTCTCATAGAGTTGTTTACGAGTGGAGTAGTCTGCCTGAGTGGGTAGTTAACTTTACATCTGTGCACAGCTTTAAGGTTAACATTGACAAGTTCTTCCATAACTGTGGTAGGATCTAATTTGTGCTGGGCTCGTTTGGTGTTGGTTGGTTGTTTGTTTTCAGTTAAGCTTGTATGGACTTCAGGGCATCTTATGGGGCCTTAGCCCTCCTTTGCCCTTTAACCTGTTATGTTATGTTATACAATACGGTCTCTCATCCCCGTGAAGTAAATAGGCATGGCTAAGGTAGATGTGACCGGTGCGAGCCCTAGTCAGAACTAAATCATCTCTACGTGTACTTGGGGTTCCATGTCCCCCAGTTCCAACCGTTTGTTTAACTCGGTACAATTTGTTTTCGGGAAGGGGATCCCATAGTTCTTGCCATTTCGATTTTAATAAGCCATTGATCTTAGGGCGGTAATCAGTGTGAGGCAAGTAGAGATTGGTGACGCCATCTGTAGGGCTTCTTTAGCAAGTGCATCGACTTTTTCATTCCCATGTATGCCCACGTGACTAGGGACCCATGCTAGCACAACCGATTTTTGTAGTTGAACCAAACTGGAGTAAGCTGAAGGGTGCTTAGCTCATGGCCTTTAAGTGCTAAAAGGCTGGACAGTGAATCTGTGAACACGATCAACTGGTGAGTTTCCGAGGTTTCTATCAGATGGAATGCCATCTTAAGTGTCTGAAGTTCTGCTCAAATTGAGCAGAGGTTGGAGAGCTTCTTATTATCCCTTAGAGGTTTTATTGCATCAACCTACCTCAAGTGGTTGCGAGAGCTGGGTTTGGTAGGAGAGATTGTGCTAAATTGAGTAAGAGAGTGGCAGAGGCAGCAGAAGCAGGTTCTGCGTGGATTTGAACAAAGTATGTTCAGAAAAGAGTGGATGTGATACGATTGGATTTGGATGTAGTTGGAGTTTTGATGAGTAAGACTCGAAGTAATGTAATCCACTAGCAGGAGGTGGCACATGAAGGTGCTGCTGGCCCACCACCAAGAGGAAGTACTGAGATTAAATGGCCGAAACTTCCATAGATGGTTGGCACTCAGCTGAGGATCCTACTGGTGGTGCACGAGACACCCAACATCTATTGTCGCTTGTGTTTTGAACATAGAAATAAAAAAGGAGAATGACGTCAGGGAACGAACAGTGAAGTCGCGAAAAGTTTGATGACGTCATGCATTGCCGGGCAAAAAGTTTTGACGAGAAACGGCGCGTAATACAAAACCAATATAAGTGAACGCGAGAGAAACTTTTTAAGTTAGAAAATGGTAAATTCGTGCTCGGCATTTGGCTGTACCAATCGGTACCACCGTAATGGAACGATACAATTTCACAGGTAATTCTTCAGGTGATATTATCACGATAATGCAGCCACAAAAATAAAATTTAGCTGTAGAAATGAGGGCAAGAAAATGCCAGGCGTTAACTTAGTGTGGCTATAGTGTAGGGACTATACTGTCATTGGGTTTGTGCAGTACATATCCGATATCGTTTAGCTAGGCTTACGAGCATGATTATCAAATAATTATTGTTAGTCGAGTGAGTAAAATGTCCCCATCCCATTCAGAAAAAGCTGGTTAACATCCTAGCTTAGGCCTGGGCTATCTAGTGTAGGAGTAGGATAGGTCTTGTTTGTTATTCAATGAGGACCTAGACCTAGGCCGAACTAGGCCTAAGGTACACCTGTTCTCAGTGAAGGAAAGATGGACCCAAATGCAACCTACCTTGCTGAAACAAGTACTAGAAAGTAGTATACAGGGGGTGAGCCCCTGCCCACAATAGCATTATAACCCATGATCCCCCACACACTGGAAATTTCCCAGGTGGAAAATTAAATTTGTTTAGTTAGTTAGATGGGACTTAACGACACATCAACACAAATGTGTTATGTAGTGTCAGCAAGATAAAAACGGTAAAACTAAAGAGAAACCGTTGGGAAAAATCCTAAAAGTCTAGACAAGATCAAACGCGGGAGTCATGTCAAAACTTCCTGTAAAGGTTACTTTCTTTGAGAAAGTCCAAAATGAGAGACGGATCTATGTGCTCGAACAATGTCTTCAGGTGTGGCACAGTGTAATACTTCTGACGAATATGGGAGTATTCATAGCAGTCGACGAGAATGTGACTGACGGTGACATCACAATCACAGGGGATACAATATGGTCTTTCATCCCCGTGTAGCAAATAAACATGGGTTAGGTAAGTGTGCCCGATGCGAGCCCTAGTCAGTACCAAATCATCTCTCCGTTTTCTGGGGGTTGCATTACCCACAGTCCCGACCGTTGGCTTGACCTGGTATAATTTGTTCTCAGGGAAAGAGTCCCACAGTTCCTGCCATTTTGATTTTATATAGCCGTTGATGTTAGGACGATAAACAACAGCTACCCCAATGAACAGAATGTATGGTGGTTTCCCCTCCCATTAATATCCTCCCATATGAAATCCCTGGCTACGCCACTGACTTGCAATAGTCCAGGCCCATAGCCACGGGGGGGGGGGGTCATGCAATGCCCTACCAAAAATATTTCTGCCCCTTCAGTCAAAGTTCTCGCCCCCCCCCCCCCCCCATCACAGCACTTTCCCAGGGCTCTGAAAATGTAAAGCTGGTGCTTTGTAAGTGCAACGAAACGGCACATAGAAACAAAAACATAAACTCAAACCGGATCGGGCAGAAACATAAAATGCAAACTATTTACAAACAACTAAATCAAACAGAAAGTTATGTTCATTACAGTAATAGAACTCTATGTACAGATATTTACATACAGATATATAAATATACACATATATACATATTTACAACATATTTACAACTAAGTACCTCACAAGCCACATATGTACAAACAAAGTCCTATTTATAAATTACAGTAGTTCCATATTTACAAACAAAATCAATATTTACAAGTTAACTACCACCCGGTCCGCCATCACTGAAACAAGTGGACCCCATCGCCTACCGAACGCCGACCTTGGCAAACGAACGAAGTCCGACTCCACCCTCAGCTTAACCTCCGCCCTCACCGACGCCAGGACGAAATCAGCAGGCCTCCCCACCCCCCTAAATACAATGTTACATCGGTCTCTCCATAAGGCCAGCTTTATGAAGGCCGAAACAAAGGTAAGTATATCCTGAACACTTGTATTGCATGGCGGAGGTGAAAGACCATACAAAGCATAGTCCTGGCTGACCGCCCAGGTGTTGCACAACGTTAAGCGGTCAGTCAGGACTTGAAACCATTCCCAGAATAGGGCCACATAGTCACACTGCCAAAACACATGTGACACACTCTCCCACTTTGTGCATCTAGTGCGGGGGGCAAATGCCATCTCCAAGACGTCACCGAAGGCGCTTGAGATTAGTTACAATGGCGTCATGTGCGATTCGCCACAACAGGTCTCGCCTGCGGTAATCTAATGATCTGCTGTGGACTACACGCCACACTTCCGGCCCTGAAGCAAAGTGGTTGGATTGGACCTGGCCAACCAATTCATCAAAAACATCCCGGTATAGGTCCCTTGCGCTTGACTGTGAAACATCCCCCACTGTTGACATAATACGGAGCGTTTCCCTCATTTGACTGTATGCCCCCGTGTGTCTCCAGCTGTGGGGTTCACTGTTACTAAACAGGGAGGCAAAGAACCGACGGAATGATAATCCCCCCTCCCCCCCCCCCAATAACGGACAAAACAGGCAAAAGGCATTCTGCTGTCCACAGCACTGTAAACACACTTGGTCAGGAGAAAACGGAGCTTGGAAGGAAAACGCACAAGGCCCAACCCTCCGCGCCTGAGATCCTGGTATACCACCCCTCTTTTAACCAGCTCCGTCCCCCTTGACCATAAAAAGCTAAACACAGCCCTCTCGAGTCGCGCCAAGACACCCTCTGGAGCAGCAAGAACAGTGCCCGGATACCACAAGAGAGGGTAAATAAAACGATTGATAACTGTTACTTTTCCCAACAGGCTAATGTGGCGACCGCCGAAGTCCTTCAACCTAGCCTCCACTAGGTCCACTTTCTTATTCCAGGTAACGGGTGAACCATAACCAAACCATGTGCCATTGATCTTTATGGCGTCGTCTACCCATGATGCCACGAAGGGCAGTTTTTTCGACCGCCACTTACCTAGACGGAGTCTTTTGGTCTTAGTGGGGTTCAGTCTGGCACCTGTGGCTCTTTGAAAGTTAGACAACGTGCCAGTAAGGGCCCTGAAGGAAGCTAGGTCGGAGATTACGCATGTGACATCGTCAGCATACTGAAGGCACTTAACTTCAGCACCACCAGGTATGTGAAATGGTCGAAACAAAGGTTCAACTTGGAAGGCTCTTGCAACTTGGGATTCACTAAACAATACATAGAGTAGAAGTGATAGGGGGCACCCCTGCCGTACCCCACGATGGACTCTGAAGGGGTCCGACGGTAGGCCATCGACGATAACCCGACTGTATACGCTATTATACAACAGGGAGGTCCACTTACCAAAAACTGGATTCAAACTAAACTTCTGCAAAATTTTAAAGAGGAATCCGTGATCAACCATGTCGAAGGCCTTCTCCTGATCGAGGGAGACAAGCGCACATGGAAGATCACGGTCCATCACGTATTCAACTAAGTCCCGCACCAACCAGAGGTTCTGCTGAATACTGTGTCCCCGCACCGCACATGTCTGAAAGGACCCTACAAGATCCGGCATAACTATGCCTAGCCTTTTACAAAGGGCTTTCGCCAGAATCTTGTAGTCTACATTTAACAGGGTAATTGGCCGTTTATTTTTCGGTTCTAGGGGGTCTCGTGACTTGGGCAACAAAGTTATCACGCCTGTGCGCTGCGAGGGGCTCAATGAGCCAGCAAGGAAAGCAGAGACGAATGCATCGCGGAGATCTTGTCCAACGGTACCCCAGAAGCGTTTACAGAATTCCACCGGAATACCGTCGGACCCGGGCGCCTTTCATCATTGCCACTGCCTTCCAGAGCTCGTCAACAGTCAACGGGGAACCAAGTTCATCGTTCTGATCTGTAGATGGGGTCTTATCAATATTATCTAACAGGGACTTTTGAAGGCCTTCATCGACATCTGCCTGAGTATATAGCTGCTCATAGAAGCTTTTAAATACTTCCACGATGTCGAGAGGGTCCTTATGTACCACACCGTGGTCGTCACGGACTCTTTTTATGCGGCGATCGATGGCATGCTTTGTGACGTCCCGGTAGAACTTGATGGTTGGTTTTTCCTCCGCCTCCACGCAATGCACGCGAGCACGAACGCGGGCCCCGTGTAGTTTTTCATCAAGATACTGCTGGATTGCGTAAAGTGCGGAGGGGTCCCCGTTCCTCTCCCTAGAGCAGAGCGAGAGGAACTCCTCCCTTCTTCGACGAGCTCCTGCTACACAGTATTCAACTGTAAAATGTTTGATGCTGGACTTTACGTCGTCCCACCACTCTAAATCCGTTGAAAAGGCAGGCCTCAATGTTCGCCACCCTTCGTACCTGGCCTTAAACTGTTTGCAATATTCAGCCTCCGTTAGAATATCTGTGTTCATTTTCCAGAACCCCCTCCCTGCTGGCCATGACTCTGCGGGTTGGAAGGAGACAGTAACTGCATCATGGTCCGAAATTGGGCATGCCACAACTCCACAATCACTCGGTGACAGAGCAGGTGGAGAGTACACCCGGTCCAACCTTGAGGCGCCGTGCCATGAGGGCGGTGCCAAGTGAACACGGCCAAGCCGGGATGTTGCACTCTCCAGACGTCAACCATGTCATGATTCTTTGTGAACATGTCCAATTCCGCAATGCCGACACCACAGCTCGAAGATGTGCATGTAGACATTCTGTCGAACTGTGTGTCGGGGACACAGTTAAAGTCTCCGGCTAGGATACAAGGGGCACAGCCAGGAACGAAGGATGGAAGGGTAGTAAAAAAAATCCCTTCTGTCTGTAGGCTGATTGGGTGCGTAAACATTACATAGGATGAAGCTCCCGCAAGGATGTTTTATGGTGATGCATATCACCCGGCCCTCATGATCATGATCAACTTTTCCGACCAGGGAAGTCCATCTGGGTGAAACTAAAATAACAGGTCCACAGGAAGACATGGAACCAAGGGAAGCGTGCAAACCCCCACCCCATTCATAGGACCAGGCGTAGACGTCGTCCTCATTAACAATGTGAGTCTCCTGGGGGAAAACGAAGTCCACACCTAGTGATTTGCAAAATTGGAATATTCTTGATCGCTTCCGACTGTCCCACATTCCATTAACGTTTAGGGTCATGAGGGACAGAGGACCAGTCATGATAGCATGCGTAATGTGCGACTACAAAACCGTCTCTGACCTGGCCTTATAGTTTGGTGCTGGTGGCATAGAAGGATGGACTCCCTGGTCTGACACCTCGCCTGAGGCCGACCTTTTTAACTGAGAATCTGATTCAACCCCCTCACACAAATCAAACCAGTCCTCCCCGGTTGGTGGGTCCTTTGGTGGAGGCTCAGAGGCAGGTCCTCCCACATGACATGGTGGTGTCAGACTCCGAGTCCGATGAGAAGTTAAGGTCTTTCTCCACTGTTGAAATTCCGGCCTCCCCAGGAGCTGATGGGGAGGGTGCAGAAGGGCCTACCATTGGTTCTGGGCCTGACTGCGAGGGTTCACCTGCCGGCTCCACATCTGCACTAGCACGTGCAGAGTATGATGCAGGGCAGGCACCGGAGACATGTCCCTCCTCACCACACAGGTTACACCGCACCTCATTGGGACACGTTGGCTTGTCATGTCCCAACTGCAGGCACCGGCCGCAACGCTTGTTGGGACATGACTTGGCCTCGTGCCCAAAATACCTGATGTGGGCCTTCGAACCTCCAATGAATAAAACGGAGGGAATGTCTCTTTCTAGCTCCATACGGAACTGCTTTTTAAGTGCATCGAAACGGCACAGCTCCATACGGAACTGTCTCTTTCCGTTGAGAATACCGGCCAATTCACCCTCATTGTACCTTACCTCATTGTACGTGTGTGTGTGGTTCTATTGTTGTAATGAACATACTTTTCTGTTTGATTTGGTGGTGTGTGGATAGTTTTGCGTTTATGTTCCTGTCCGATCCGGTTTCAGTTATTCGTTTTTTGTTTGTACGTGCCGTTTCGATGCACTTAAAAAGCTGTACCTTACCCAACGCCAGTCAGAGACAGTTCCGTACTGCCCTAGAACCCTCGCCACCAGGCCCTGATCTACCTCAAAATTGAGGTACAACACTGTCACCACCACAGAGCGATCATATGGGGTGACAGTGAGACCCTCCACTCCCTTAAGGGAGGAAACCCCCTTGATTCGAGCAGCATCATTCCGGAACTTCAGATCGTATGTATTTCGGGCTGCGAGGGCCTGCAGCATCTGTATATCCTTGACCTCTACTTTATTTTCCTTCAACACATTGAAAACTTGCTGGGGTGTAAAATTACCCCTCGCAGGGCTCGAAATAACGGGGGCCCGTGGGCCCGATGCTCCTAGAAATTCGCTCGGGCCCGTAGCTTCTACAGGGAAAGTATATATAAGTATAATTGTACAGTCTGCACATGAACCTCTCCA
Organism: Holothuria leucospilota; assembly: GCA_029531755.1. Taxonomy (NCBI): domain Eukaryota; kingdom Metazoa; phylum Echinodermata; class Holothuroidea; order Aspidochirotida; family Holothuriidae; genus Holothuria; species Holothuria leucospilota. Next base: position 32,316,057 of record CM055961.1, on the reverse strand, counting down.
CCCACAAGTAAACGATCTTATACAGTATCTCACACGGCCTGTGTACAGTATTTCGTACCCTGACAGTCACTAAGAACCTGCATAACACATTTTTTCTGAACTCATTCCACATCGCTCATTAGCGTTCTGCTTTGTCACAACATGGAAGATCACTCACGCAGACGCTAACCCATGTCATTCATGAGTATGTAGGCAGAGCCTCACAGGTAGAATAGTAAATTAGCTATTACCAGGGAACTGTTAGAGTAGCCGGCAGCTCCCTGGGTCCTAATCATAGAGTTACCTCCGAGGTGGTATTCTAATATCGCAAGTTGGCTTGTGTACTGTTACGTCAGTGAGCTGCCAGTGGCAGCTCCCTGGTTACGTAACACTGTAGGCCTAGATCATTGACTGCACATATGCATGATGTCGGGTTAATCCAATCAGATTACAATAAACAATAACATGATTGAGTGACTAAGGGGATTGGCAAAACCTGCAGTATTACGGGTAGGCTGCTCAGGCAAATACTTAGCCTTCATGACTGACTGGTTGGCGGGAATTGGACAGTGCCCTTCATTTTACCAGGGAATAAATTCCGAAGTTACGAGTAAATTTTTGAAACTGTACATTACATGCAACATGTATAGTTGTTAAGTACTGGTCTAAGAGGGCGTGGACAGATTTCAGGCTAGTTTCAGCATCTACAGTACTTATAGCCTACCTTAATTATACCTACACTACACGTTTCCAAGCACATAAAAAGCACCCATACACTTTAACAGTCTTTTTTTCTTGGTTAGTTTTGTGCCCCTTGATTTCTCATTTGGCCCCTAGATTCCATGGACTAGTGTGAGACGTATTATTAGTTGTTCTTCAAATTTAAATATTTTCTGTATGTGTTCTGCTATTACACTTACGAATTGGGTTGTGTTGTGTGCTATTTGCACTATGAGCTGAAGGTCACGCTCAAGGTCATGATCGTCAGACTTCTCGCTGCTTGTGCTTGGCTCCTTGCCAAGTTAATCACGCGTCAGAGAGCTGTCAGAGTGTTATTGAGATAGATTAGTTAGTTAGTTAGTTAGTTAGATAGGGTTTAACGACACACCAACACGAATGTGTTATATAGTGTCAGCAAGTAAAAAAAAGTAAAAGTAAAATTTGGGAGAAAGTTAGCTAAAAAGGGCAAGGATAGGGCAAAATCTTATCTGAAATGTCAACACGAAAGCAAGCGCGTGAGTCATGTCAAAACGTCCTATAAAGGTTACTTTCCTTGAGAAAGTCTAGGATGAGATAAGGGTCGGTCTGTTGAAATAACGTCTTCAGGTCTGGCACAGTGTAGTACTTCTCACGAATATGAGAGTATTCACAACAGTCTACGAGAATGTGACTGACGGTGACAGCACAATCACATGGGATACAATATGGTCTCTCATCACCATGAAGTAAGTAGGAATGGGTAAGGTAAGTGTGACCGATACGAGCCCTGGTCAGAACTAAATCGTCTCGTCGCTTTCTGGGGACTGCATTACTCTTAGTCTCGACCGTCGGTTTAACTCGGTACAATTTGTTCTCGGGGAAAGAATCCCACAGTTCCTGCCATTGAGATAGAATGCTTGGAAAGACGCACACGCCAGCTGTGCGCTGACATTGCGTGATCTCATGTATGATCTAACCATTCACAGAGTGTTATTATAATTTATGCATATGACGTTATTGCTTTAGCCAATCAGTATGTGTTAAGCTTTTAGCGGGCTCTCAGGATTTCTGAGCGTCGGAGCCCGAAGTAAGATTTGTAATCAGTTTGATTTTAGACATCAGTTCAACCAGACCCGTATTTAGGACTCTCCTGATTTCAACCCGAAATCACAAACCTTTCAATGCTTTTTCCTGAGAGAACACTTATACTATCCAGTCGACGACCCAGTCCCATCATTTCGCATTTTATTGGAACTTGTCAATAATCCTAACTCTTACAAATTACCTGGGTAGGACTTTAAACTGCATCCGGTTGTGGAGTTTAAACGTGGGAGTAATGAGGTTACCCTTTGCCACAACTGCCTCCGGGGCACCCTTGGGCAAGGTGCACCTGTATTTGCCCCGGTGCTTTTTAAGTGCTGTTGCCTTCGGGCGTGGTGTTGCCTTCGGGCGTGGTGTTGCCTTCGGGCGTGGTGTTGCCTTCGGGCGTGGCGTTGCCTTCGGGCTTGGCGTTGCCTTCGGGCTTGGCGTTGCCGTCGGGCGGGGTGTTGCCTTCGGGCTTGGCGTTGCCGTCGGGCGTGGTGTTGCCTTCGGGCGTGGTGTTGTCTTTGGGTGTGTGGTGGATTTGGGCGTGGTGTTGTCTTTGGGTGTGTGGTCTTTGTGGGGCTTTGTTTTTAATGTGGCCGGGGGGAGGTTGGTCTGTGGGGTTTTTGGGTTGTTGTCAGTGTGTGTGTGTGGTTCTAGTGTTGTAATGAACATAATTTTCTGTTTGATTTGGTGTGTGCATAGTTTTTCTTTTATGTTCCTGTCCGATCCGGTTTGAGTTTTTTTGTTTGTATGTGCCGTTTCGATGCACTTAAAAAGCCCCCCCCCCCCCCGCCCCCTTACAAATTACCGCCACACACGGATGTCACCGCCCTTTTACGATTGGCAGGATATATCTTATTTAACGAAGAACTGCTTACCGCATCGATTTTAAGGTCATCCAACATACTTCAATTTTCCTCGTCCAGTATTTACGCAGCTTACAACCATCAGTTTCATCGTTCAATTGACATTCAATTTTTAAGACTTGGGATAAATCCAGTCACAGGACGTCACCATTTACAGACAGAACAGAATTATAGAAATTTCAGGTTAAAACTCCGTGACTACAGCAAACTGAACAAATATTTTGTAGCGAACATCGTTCCCAATTGTCATTGCCCGGCGTGTGCTGAATTTAAGATCAAAAACCTCCACACAGTCCAACAGAACTCGCAAATTGGCCCCACAGAAACAGAAACGGATCCGGCTACGGTAACTTCCTTCGTCCAATTAATCAACCCTGGTAAGCTGAACCAAATTGAGACGGTCACTTCCTATGATGTTCCTGAACCAAATTGAATTCCTGTTCCAGTTAGAGGACTAACTTCTGTTATCGGTAATCAACGGTGTAACGTTAGATTTAGTATTCCAGTATTAGCCTAGCCTAGGTAGCCTACGTCTAGTTCTGAGTTTAGTTTTGGAGATCCCGTTAAAAAAAATTAGGGTTCAACAACGACGTTTAGATAGTATAGGCCACGTAGAGAGGACATCAACCAGACGACGCAGCCAACGTTAGTCATCAAAGTATAGCTTAGGCTTAGTATAGGACAGCCTAACGTGTGTTGCTTATAGTAGAGGTCCATGACGTCACAACGGCCTAACCAAGCAGCCTACCGTGATACGCCATAGAGGTCCACTACGAATACCAAGCCTTGGGTTGATGTACTTCATACTGGGTAGCCTACTTTGCAATTGCAGATCGTTTGGTGATATTATTTTTACTACTGTTTACCACATTTCGATATAGGCCTAGGCCTATTTATTGAACTGTTCATTGAATTTACTTCATGCTTAACCATCATTACCATACTAGAGCCAATTCTTCAAAACTTAATGCTGATATTGATAGCGAAGCTGATATTGTAAGTGACAATAACATGGCCCAACCTCAACCACAATTATCAGGCTTTAAGGTAGAATTACCCCCACACTCTTTGGGCTCAGGTAATGAGGATTTATGCAATGGTGTAGGAGGATGGAGGTTGCTTTAGATGCTGCTCCCGATGGTGTAGGTGCAGACCTAGCCAAGCTCTTACCATCCCGACTGGGTGGGGCGGCATTTAGTTTTGGGGATAGTTTACCCCCTGAGGTAAAGGCTGATTATGCAGCTACAAAGAAAAGGATGAAGGATGTCTTTGGGCAAAGACAGCTCATAGTAAATTTTCAGTCCTTTGTTAATGCTAGGCCAAAATATCCAGGGGAGGCACTCCCAAGTTTATGCTGCAGAATTGACACGATTAGTGTCGGGGGCCTTTCCAGAATATGATTGTAGAGCGAGAGAAGATGAGACCTATCGCAGATTTTTGGCGGGCTTACACATTAATTTGGTACAGTAGTGCCATGAGCACGGGGCAAGGAATTTAGCAGATGCTATGAGAATTGCTATGCAAGTGAAACGGGCCATGGAGGCAAGCAAATTACATGGTCCTTCACCAAATATTTTTATTCCCCCTTCCCATTATTATCCTGTTGGTAGTCAATTTGGGCGTCCTTCATATGTCGAGCGTGCCTCGACACCTGGTACGGTCACTTCAATGACCTTGAAGGAGGACAATGCATGTGCTAATAGTCTAGCAGAGTTGGCAGAACAAGTTCAGAATTTAACAAAGCTTGTGAAAGAGTCGTCAGTTATCAGAACTACAACAGAGGTCGTAGTCTATTTAGATACGGGCCTAGGCCTAATGAATACAATCGTGGGCGTAGTCCGTCAGTCCCCAATGACGACAAGGGTAAGCCCAGATTTTGGAAGTCAGATTCCCCAGGACGTGGTCATATGCATGGGGGTGAGTCACGTTGGAGATCTCCGATGAGAGATTACAGATATCGGTCTCCGAGTCCCAACCCCAGAGGGTTCAGGTCCAGGGACAGTACACCTAGTAGACGCAATAGCAGTCCTAGGAGGGTTAGTTTTGAGGAGAAAACCCCCCCAGTCTACTAATGTAGGGGCTGATTTAAACGAGATGTTGCTGGTGATGTGGGACATTCATCAGCTAGAATTGAAGTTGTCCCCTCAAATGAAAATGTGGCGAGTACTAACTCAATTTTGACAAGTGGTAAAGCACTGCCCTATATTAAGATAAATGTGAATGGGGTAGCTGCTAATGCATTAGTGGACACAGGTGCAACAGTCTCTGTAATTGATGATTTTCGTCAGAGTCATACAGCTCTTAAAGTGATACCTCTTGTAGAAACTCATTTGACAGTATATTCCCCCACAGGTGATAGTTTACCTGTGACTGGTTTTGTAGAACTCAGCCTATCCATAGGCAAAGGTTCATATTTGGGAAAGTTTCTGGTTGTTAAGGGTATGCGTCAGAAATTAATTATTGGATACAATTTTATGGCTGAATTCAATATTAGTGTGAGTATAGGAAGTGAACGGGTTGTTTTCCAGAAAGGTGAGGAAATTCCTTTCATTTCTAAAGCCAAAGCTATTCCTGGTGTTTGTAATATGTTTGTTAACAAATCAATGGACATTTGTCCGAATTCAGAATGCATTATTCCAGTAGCACTTGATGAGAATTTACCTGAGAATATTGATGTTTATATTTGAGCCTCTGGATCTTAAGGAGTGCATTGGAGTTACACCTGCCAGGGTCATTACTACAGTAAGAAATGGAAAAGCATGTGTATTGGTAATGAATGTATCGGATTCTAATAATCACTTGCCAGAAGGGACCAGGCTGGGTCATGGTTATGTAATCACAGGTGACGCGGAAGACTTATACTCATTGGTCGATGATGGTGAACCTGAGGTAGAGCCCCCCTACCCTGCTAAAGGTGATGACAATCCCTTAACAGTTTGATCTGTCTGAAACTGATCTTACAACAGATGAAGTTCATGAAGCAAAAGCCTTGCTAGAGGAGTTCAATGATATCTTTAGCAAGAATGATACTGATTTTGGTAGAACAGATGTAGTCTCCTATGCCATTGAGACCTGGAGATACCCCCCCCCCCCCCGTAAAACAACGAGCATATAGATCTAGCCAAAATCAGGGAGGAAATTTAAAAGCAGTGTGATAACCTGCTGGACAATGGCCTTATTGAGGAGAGCTTTAGCCCCTGGTCCTCTCCGACTGTGATGGTCAAAAAGAAAGATGGTACGTATAGGTTTTGTGTAGATTACAGAAAACTGAACAGTGTGACAATAAAGGATTCTCACCCCTTGCCTAGAACAGATGATACCATAGATGCTTTGTCAGGCAACACAATGTTTAGTACCCTGGATTTATCCAGTGGGTTCTGGCAAGTAGAAATGAGTCCTGAAGACAAAGAGAAAACTGCCTTCATCACTGGCGATAGTTTGTACCAATTTAAGGTTATGCCTATGGGCCTTACGAATTCATCTTCGACATTTCAAAGATTAATGGAAGTAGTATTACATGGTTTGCATTGGTCAAAGGCTCTGGTCTACATTGATGACAGTGGTTTTTGGAAAGGATTTTCAAGAGAAAATGAACAATTTACGGGATGTGTTCACAAGATTGCGCAAGGCAAACCTTAAGCTTAAGCCAAGTAAGTGTCACTTCTTTCAGAATCAAGTGACATTTCTAGGTCATGTGATATCCAAAGATGGTATCAAACCTGATCCTAAGAACGTGGAGAAAATTCTTCATTGGCCAACCCCTAGAAGTGTTACGGAGGTTCTTATTATCGTAGGTTTGTAAAGAATTTTGCAAGAAAGGCAGTACCCTTACATGAACTTACAAAGAAGGATGTTCCTTTTAATTGGAATGAACAATGCGAGGAATTTTTTCAGTACTTTAAGCAGGTGTTGATCAACCCACCTGTAATGGCATTTCCTAATTTTGACTCAGAGTTCAAACTCTACACTGATGCTTCTCAGACGGCTGTAGGTTCAGTCCTGGCACAAGTGCAGGATGGTAAGGAAAGAGTGATAGCCTATGCTAGTAGCACTTTAACCCAGAGTCAACAGAGATGGTCTACATTTGACCGAGAATTAGGGGCTATAGTTTGGTCCATTAGACATTTTAACACTACCATGTGTTCAAATCAGTTCCTGATGATAACAGACCAACAAGCCTTTGTAAATGGTTCCTCACTCGACCTTATCCATAGAGCAATGACCGGTACATAAGGGTCGATGTTTAAAGGAGCTAGGTGGGATGACTGAATTAGACATCTCGATTGGGGAAAAATAATCTGTAAGGAGGGAAAGAATACATTTGAAATGCAGATGCCCTCTGCGCGCTTGCCAGAAAATTAAGACAAGATGACATCAAACAGCATGTAGAGTAAGGTTGCCGACTCCTGATGAAAGCTTTAGGCTCAGAATGTCAAGGACGCATTGAACTGAAGTAAGTATTTTTAGTGATGGGTATCAATCTCGATATGAAAGGCTCTGAAGCAGATATTTACGATGCCAAATTTGGAGCATGGCAAAATAATATTTGTAGTCACATTAGCACACAAGATGTGTGTGTCCATCCAAAAGAGCAACACTTTGGATATATTTTATTGTGTTTGAATGTTGTGAACTGGGTGAAAAACACACCATTTAGTGAGGTTTAAATATGGTAGTCCATGTTTGAGAAAACTATGTGTATAATTCATTATGATGATCTTGAAATTTCACAATGGCCTGTTATTGTAAAAAGTAGTAGAAGACAAAACTAGCAGTTGTTTATCCCATGGTGCCGATTGGTACCTGAGGTAACTAAAACGGCTACATGGAGGTCCATTATGTGGTCCTTTAGTGGTTACAGGTAGAGACATGGTGCAATGTGCAATGAGCTGAACAAAGCTGTTATTGGCCATATATTAGATATATCGCATAGAGTACTGGACAGAAATGTATTGTCATGTGAAGCTAAAAGACAACCTAGTCCAACCATTTTTAGAGCTCCTTTGGCAGCCTATGGTGGACTAGTAAAGTGCCTTTTGAAAGAGTGGCTGCTGATATACAGAATTACCGTGTTTCTTCCAGTGAAAATAGATATGTTTTGGTAGTGACCAGATTACTTTTCCAAATATATTAACTTTGTATGCTATGCCTAACCAAACGTGCTGATGAACAGTGGCAAAATTACATTTGTGAACATGGGTATCCCAGAAATATTTTGCACACAGATCAAGGTAGTCAATTCGAGTCTCACTCTAATGAGATGAAATTGTGTGCAACTCAATGGGAATTGTTTTGAGATAGAACCAGTCCACTATCATCCCCAATGTGATGGTCAGGTGGGAAGGTTTTAATCGAACTTTGAAGGAATAAACTAAGAGATTATTCCACCGTTGGTGGTCCAATTGGCGACAAGATGCTTTTAACCAACATTGCATTCTCATATAATACTAGTGTACACTCCAAGCACGGGATAACTCGTACAATTCTTTCTTAGCTGCATGGTAGGGAAGAGCACGAATGCCAATATGAAGCCATGTTTTAGTGTGTATTGCTACATTCCCATTCCTGTTTCCCGCCTTATATGATGATTTTTGTAGATGAGTCACAAAGCGTATGAAGCATAGCAAGTTTATCTTGTGATGTGCAGGAACTTGTCAAATGTCCAAGCAAGACAGGCTGGAATCACTTTAACTCCAAAAGTAGGTTTCAGCCATACACTATTGGTGACTTCGGTTTGGATAGATGATGCCCGGCGAAACAGAGAGTAAGTAAGCTTGCAGCTCGTTGGAATGGTGCCATTTAGGGTAATCCAGAGTGATGATAGTGGTACGACACGTATCGTACGTTGCAAGATTTGAGTAACTTGAATAAAACCTGCCAGATACTTCACTATATATAGGTTTCGGAGCCCTTTTGCTCCCTCCTACTAACTTGAGTGAAGGTGGGGATGGTAATGTAAAACATTCCTATGCCGGAACGGGCGGTACATGTCCCGAGGTTGAATCTTCAGATGAAAATTCCTGAGGATCAGTCAGACCACATGCCCCACCACCCACAAATGTTAGTAAAGACAACAAGGTACAAAGGTAGTGAAGAAAGGTGAAACCTACCAAGTTACACTCAGATGACCTACGAGTTGGATATTTAAGTAACTGTTAGGAACATGGTAATTTTGTTTAAGTCCTGTTATTTATAGTCTTTATTTAGTTATAACTGAAGACTAAATCGTCAAGCAAATTTTAACTCTCTACGCAGTGGTGAGAAATCATCCCAGGCTTAGTTAATTTATGATAGACAATTCTTTTTTCCTTAATTAAATGGGTTGACAAGTTCTGACGCAGGGACCGTGATTGGTGAACCTCCGTTACCTGAGTCTTTGACATATAGTGGATGTATGGAAGGTGTATTTTGTCCATATCAATGAGTCTAATCTACAGGCAAAATCTGTGGTCTATTCTAGATCCATTAATTTCATTGTGTTAAGTTGATCATTGTGGTTGTTTTCTATTACTTTTGTCAATATTACGTTTTGCTTAAATTGGGCAATAGAAGTTGTGTACCCTGGTCAGAGTTTTGGGCTGTCTTCTGGCTGGGGCTGGGGCTGGGGCAGGAGATTGGGCCCTCCTGTCCTCTTCTCTCTGGCTACCACTTAGTCTGATGCAGTGATTTTGTTTATTTTTTTTTTTTTTTTTTTTTTTTGTAGATTTCATCCTACCGCCTCCAGGGGGGACTTGGTTGGAATTGGGGCCTCCTTCCTTCTCCCTGTGAGGCAGCTCCATTATAAATTATTTTGCTCTGTCTATCGCAATTGAGTTTTATGCATTTTTTTTTTATTTAATTGGTATGGTATGAGTATGAGTATGTGGGGGAAGTTGGTTGGGGTTGGCCCCCCTTCCTTTTTCTCCCCAGGGCATTTCCTTGGTTAAACTTTTATTTATGAATTAGTCGTAGATGGCCTGGGTTTGACCATTTTATGCAATTTCATAAACATGATCTATTGAGCGTGTTTTTTATACTTTGTGACCATATACATGCGTGGTACATTTGTTTAGTCTATAATACACTGTATCCTTTAATTAAATTGCTCAAGGATTACGATCATAGGATAGTAAGGTAGTCCCATTAACTGTACAATGGAAACTTTGGTTTACAAAGAAAGCAGAAGGTATCAGATTGTTGGCCACTGGTGTAAAGTAATGGTATTGGTTCCATGTGCTTGGGTTTGTCATGTTATTGCAAGTCAATTGTTTGGATTTTTACTGGAGTGCTAGTTGTTTAGTCTGTACGGGCAGGTACCTCAATTTATTCACTGTTTGTGGCAATTTTTGTAATTTATTATCCTATTTAATGTTAGTTAATTAAATGTGGACCCTAAAGTCTAAAAAATTTCAAAAATATATAGTTTTAGAGGTTACAAAATTAATCTTATTGGTTGCCCAACTCCCATTGTCATAGCTTATTCCATTGCTGTAAGGATATTAAATGTTAAAATTTATATTCACTTAATAATCCAACCGTTCATCATTGCGCAATAATTTTTTGACATTCTTGTTGTTACAACTCACATTAAAAATGCTTTGTCTTCTTTAAAATTAAAAATGTTTATATGTACCTTGATTGCCTCTTCCTGTTTTCCCTTGCATGACATGCTGTACAGAGAGGGCTTATTATAGTCAGATCACCCCAAAGGTCAGTAAGAACGCGATCATCATTTTGGCACCAAGGTAGTCGGTTGGCTTTCAGAAAAACAAAGAAATACAAAGATTGTAATTTGTAGTAGTTACAACAATGACATCACAAATCTATTGCGCAATGTCTACCTTTTTTAAATCGAGTGAATAAACTTCAACATATTATATCTCAGCTTAAGAAAGTCCTGTGAAGATGGGAATTGGACCATTGGAATTCAGTTTTCATGCTCTGTAATATATATTTTTGAATTTTCAGACTTTAGGTACACTTTAACTGCACTCCTATCATTAAACCGAATCTCAAAACGGCGGTAGGAGAGGTGGCGTTTATCCCCTAATCTAGTAAATTCAGACTGTAGTGTAAAAAAGTCCCCAAACTTTGGCGGGCAAGAGTAGTCGTACAACTTGATTATTTTCCACGGTTATGTTGACGTGTACTGGAGTCAAAGCAACAAATTCGTCAGTGGTAATAGCGAGGTGTTCAAATATGATGGGGTCTATTGGGAATTCCCTTTCATTATCAATGGCAATGGTATAAGAGTCTCTGTATGAAAAACAAGATAAAGTTTTGTAAGATATTTCTATTATCGTTTCATTGATTGTTCTCGCTTTATACGGTGAAGTTGTTTAGATTCAATACAAGTGTTGGGGTCTAACTTTGTGAATATGAAGTTGAAGTGGAAAAAATATGAATGTACGTTTCATTGGAGAATACCAACATGATCATCACAGAAATTAACGAGGAGCAATGTACGACGTAATAATGAAGAAGGTATATACTGTATATAATTAAATATAAACACATCATCCACAGTGCACCTGTAGTCTAAAACCAAAGATACTGTACACAATACAACGTTGAGTTTGCAACCTTGGGACTGTGGTTGAATTTCAATTCAATCAGATTCGCTGTTACGTAAATCTAACGAGCAGACAGCATATAAGAGAGCTGCACTGTGAATGGCTAGATTACGATGATATTTGCTGTTACCATAAACTGTTCAGTTTGGAAGTTGCCATGCGTGTGCTTGGTAACAATTCTATATTACAACTTATTATGTATATTATAACTGTAATTTCTCTCTACAATCACAGCTGTGGAGAAGTGCGTTGGAATCTTGGCTTAAGATCTATTTATGTGCGGGAGTGAAGAAGGTGTGCGGGATTTTCATTAATATAGAACAAATCAAAGTCTGGGCATAGAAGGAGCTCTCCTCGGGTAATCTATTAACCCTAGCCAGTAAATTTTTAATGAAGCGCTGATTAACTATTGTCTTATACTTGAATGTGGATTTTGTGACCCATTTTATGATCACATAAATAGAGTTTGTTTTCTATGTAGAAATATTATGATTGGAACATTTGCAGTGTTGTGTTTGTCTTACAACTCTTCTTGATCTTAGTCAAACAACTTTAACATTCTTGAAAAGTTATGCTGCTTCATCTGGTTGCTTGGATTCTGTAAATAACCAGTTAGTGGACTAGTGTGAAACATTGTTAAAGGTTTAATATGTTTTTTTATAATGGATAAACATTATTGGACAACCTTAAACACTAACTATGTCAAAATTTGTTAAGAGTCAGGTTAAGAGCGAAAGCCCTGGGTGTAATTGTGAAAATTGAATGTTTTGACAAAGGGCCCATCTGTGTTTGGACTCAAAATTTTTGTACATCTTAAAGGTACTTGCAAATAAAAGTATGATTTTGACAAACCCATCAAAATATGGAAAAGAGAATCTGTAGTTGAAAGTTTAAAGCATTTTGCAGATTTTCATAAAACGGACTATAGAGGCCACAAACATGAGACTGTTTGGACCAAGACTTTACAATACCATCGCCAGTATGAATGAAATAAACATCGTTTTAATAGGTCAATCAACTCTGTTTAACATTAACTAAAAGGAAAAATTAATCGCTTTGCAATATTTCAAGAAATGGACCCTATGGTCCATCTTGGGCCTGAAGCTCAATTTCTTGAACACCCTAAAGGCACACTAAACGAATATCATTATGACAAACTATCAATATTGTGCAAGAGAATTTGTGAGAATACAATTTGCAGAATTTCATAAAAAGGGCCATAGGGTCCACAGGGAACTTTGGACCAAAACATCAAGAAAGCTATAAATAAATCACTACTCAAACAACAGTATGACAGGTTGTCAACCTTGTTTAACATTAACTGGAAGAGAGATTGACCATTTTGCAATATTTGAGAAAACAGACACGGGCCCATTTTAGGCTGTGGAACCAAAATTTCTACAGAACCTAAAGGTACTATTAACAGAGTATCGTTATGACAAACCATCAACATTGTACAAGAAAATTTGTAGGAGGAAGAGCATTTTGCAGACTTTCAATAAAATGGGCCACAGGGCCCTGATCAACCCCACACCAAACCCAAAACACCCGAGCCTCCCATCGACCCGCAAACCAGAACCACCCCAAACGGCATGCTCGAAGGCAACAACACGCCCGAAAGGAAGCAATTACCCGCCCGAAGGCAACAGCAAAAGCCCGAAGGCAACAGCACACGCAAGAATACAAGAAGGATTGACCGCCATATCAGTGTCAGGCACGATACGACGCGGATTGAGCATGACAAGCTTCCAACATGTTCATTCTCTGATGTGAAGAAGGAAGTTATGAAGAAGGGGTACATAAAGTACAGGCGGCCTGAGAATAGTTATGTGCCGGGGTGTAGAAAATTCGGCCAACATTTTGTACCCCTAACGAAGCACCTGAGAACGTTCACAGGCTGATTAGAAAGCAGTACAAGGAGAGAAGATGGGTGCCAAGGAGGCATAAATGTAATTTGCATGTTGATGGGTCGTATCTTTGTTGAGATTAATTTTGTTAGTGAATTATGTTGTGGTATAGCATGTAAAAGATGCAGCCAGTTGTGACATGTATGGAAAATTGAAATTTCATTGAACTTGGGAAGCAATAAAAATTCATGGGAGCATTCATTTGACCATTTCCAAGCAAACACTTTCCCACTAGGTGACCTTCTAGAGGTCGTAGGAGGTTGCAAGAAATTGCAAGAGCTTGTAAGCTTTGGTCGCTAAGTTGGCAACTGACTTAATTATTCTTGGAGACATGCAAAGGTACTTTAAAATATTTAAATTTTAGCTTCTATCTATAAATCATGTAAAAAATATACGTCCACATTTATGCATTTGCCCTTATATCATCGCAGTCTCGTTGCTTTTCATATTTTGTGATATCTGTCTCAAGAAAGAGTTTTTGAACCATGTTACCCGTATGAACATTTTGATACAGACTTTGTACACAGCTTATGAAATATTCCAAAATATTCCCCATCCATTTTCAGAGTCAAGCAGTGTTAAGATGTAGCAGTTTCTTTGTTAAGACACATTTTTAGCAATCCCTGTTATCTACAACAACTCATCATTGTATCAAATTTACGTTTTTTATTCAAGACAAAAATAAATTCACTTTTTGAACAGGATTTCAAGTGGTTTTTCTTTTATTGGTGTGAAAGTTTGCCCTTAGGCTGTTCACTGAGAACTGACTATTATTGTGGTTATTATTGACCAAGGATGTAGTCAATTTGACCATAAAAGTAGTCACCAGAATGACTACTTCAGTGTAGTCAATATTTTGACTACTACACGGTAGTCAAATTTGACTACTTAAGGTTCGGTGCATAGTTGACTATTATGGTAGTCAAAATTTGACCAAAGTTTGGTCAAATTTGACCAATGTTTTTTTAGAGTGTACCGTGGACGTCACGGACTGCTCTTATGCGGCGATCGATGGCATACTTTGTGACATCCCGGTAGAGCTTTTTACGTACGTAGAAACGGGCACGAGGAAACAAAGTAGAACTTAAACCTGACCGGACAAAAACATAACTCTGAACTATTTACAGAATTCTAAATATTGCGCTAGCAAACAAAATGTCTGTGATAACTGTGCTTTTTAAGTGCATAGAACGGACACTTGTCAAACAGAAAGACCCAAAACCGGACCGGCAAAAACGCAACCGTGAACCACTTACAACCATTTACAAAACCATTTTACATGAAGCTGGCAAACGAAAAACCCTGTGGCCAACATGCACAACCACCCCCAGCGCACCCACCACACAGGACTACCAACAAAGGAAAAACTAATGGAAGCAACACAATATTTACAGGTTCACCGTCACCCGGCCCGCCCTTACCGAAACCCGGTAGAATTTGATAGTTGGTTTTTCCTCCGCCTCCACGCAATGCACGCGAGCACGAACGCGGGCCCCGCGCAATTTTTGATCAAGGTACTGCTGGATTGCGTGAAGTGCGGAGGTGTCCCCTTTCCTCTCCCTAGAGCAGAGTGAGAGGAACTCCTCCCTTTTTCGACGAGCTCTTGCTACACAGTACTCAACTGTAAACTGTTTGATGCGGGACTTTACGTCGTCCCACCACTCTAAATCTGTTGAGAAGGCCGGCCTCAATGTTCGCCACCCTTCGTACCTGGCTTCAAACTGTTCGCTATAGTCAGCCTCCGTTAGAATATCTGTGTTCATTTTCCAGAACCCCCTCCCTGTTGGCCATGACTCTGGAGGCTGAAAGGAGACAGTAACTGCATCATGATCCGAAATTGGACATGTCACAACTTCACAGTCACTCGGTGACAGTGCAGGTGGAGAGTACACCCGGTCCAACCTTGAGGCATCCGTGCCATCAGGGCGGTGCCAAGTGAACACGGACAAGCCGGGATGTTGTGCTCTCCAGACATCAACCATGTCGTGATTCTTTACGAACATGTCCAATTCCGACGTGCCGACACCACAGCCCGAAGACGTACATGTGGACATTCGGTCAAGCTGTGTGTCGGGGACGCAGTTAAAGTCTCCGGCCAGGATACACGGAGCACTGCCAGGAACGAAGGATGGCAGGGTCATGAAAAAGTCCCTTCTGTCTGAAGGCCGATTGGGCGCATACACGTTACACAGGAAAAATTTCCCACTAGGGTGTCTTATGTAATGCATACCAACCGGCCCTCATGATCAGAATCAACTTTTCCCACCAGGGGAGTCCACCTTGGCGAAACTAAAATAACTGAACCACAAGATGTTGTTTGAACCAAAGGAAGCATGTAAACCCCCACCCCACTCAAAGGACCAGGTGTGGACATCGTCCTCATTCACAATATGGGTCTCCTGGAGGAAAACGAAGTCCACACCCAGTGTTCTGCAAAATTCGAATATCCTTGACCGCTTCCGACTGTCCCTCATGCCGTTAACATTTAGAGTCAAGAGGGACAGGGGATCAGCCATGGTGTAATGAGTGGCTACGTATCTACCTGGGACCTGACCTTTTTACTTTGTGAACTCGGTGTGGGGTCTTCCGAATGGTGAACCCCCCGGTCTAACACCCCACCTGAGGCCGACCTCTTCAATGAAGGCTCCTCTCCCTCACACAAATCAAACCAGCCCTCCCCGGAAGGTGGATCCTTTGGAGGAGGCTCTGAGGCAGGCTCCCCACCATCTGACATAGCAGACTCAGAGTCTGAGGAGAGCTGAAGGTCCTCCTCCACTGCCATCCTATCAGCTTCCACTGGTGTTGGTGGAGAGGATGGTGAGGAGTTCGCCTTGGGAGCCGCAGTACCCCCCTCACACTGTTTTGAGGCGAGGAAATCTTGTTCCACTTCTTGTGCTGCCGCCTCCAATTCCTGAGTGGAATATTCTGGGCCTGCTTGCGAGGGTTCAGGTGCCTGCTCCACATCTGCACTGGCATGGGCAGAGTACGATGTGGGGCACGCACCAGAGACATGTCCCTCCTCTCCACAAAGGTTGCACCGCACCTCGTTGGGGCACTCTGCCTTGTCGTGCCCCACCTGCAGGCACCTGCCACAACGTCTGTTGGGACAAGACCTGGCTTCATGTCCCTCTTGTCCACACTTGAAACAGGTGCGGGGCTGTCCAAAGTACCTTATGTGGGCCTTCGAACCCCCTATGAAGAGGAAGGATGGGATGTCCCTATCCAATTCCATACGGCACTGCCTCTTTCCATTAAATATGCCGGCCAACTCGCCCGAACCATATTTGCACCATCGCATGTCAGAGACAGTTCCGTATTGGCTCAGAACCCTCGCAACCAGGCGCTGGTCGACCTCAAAGTTCAGGTATAACACTGTCACCGCCACAGAGCGATCATATGGGGTGACAGTGAGCCCCTCTACTCCCTTCAGGCAAGACACACCTTTAACACGAGCAGCATCAGACCTGAACTTTAGGTCATACGTGTTGCGGGCGGCAAGCGCCTGCAACATCTCTATTTCTTTAACCTGTATTCCGTTATTCTTCAACACAGTAAACGCCTGCGGGGGAGAGACGCTCGCCCCCGACGAAAACTCTAACCTAACAATGAGGGGGAGCTTTTTAAGTGCATCGAAACGGCACATACAAACAAAAAACAAAAAAACTCAAACCGGATCGGACAGGAACATAAACGCAAAACTATCCACACACCACCAAATCAAACAGAAAATTATGTTCATTAGAACAATAGAACCACACACACACTGACAACCCAATACCCCACAAACCAACCTCTCCCCGGCCACCCTAAACCAATATTACTACATACCGCCAACGAAAGACAACACCGGAACAAACCACTACCACCCAACAACAACCAAAAAAAAAAACCAAAACACCAGACCAAACAATCATCACAAACTGCCCCAAGGGGCCACGAGGGGTCCGGGGCGGGGTCCACCTGCCACGAGGGGTCCAGGGTGGAGTCAACTTGCCTAACAACTCTAACCTAACAATTGTGCTATCCCGACCTCCGGGCATAGCAGCAGTTTGTGTGGCTCGAGGCCACGGGATAAAGGACAAAAAACCTCAGAACTAGTTTACAAAAGATAAAAAATAGGATGAAGTAAGAAAAACACAAGCAACACAGAAACAAGGCGCGGTCGCAAACAAATGGACAAGACCAGACCTAATCAACTACAACACAAGCTCGCTGTAAGGTTTTGTACACAATCGCAATTTATAGTACAGCTTTCACACAGTGATATAAGTTGAGCACGGTAAAACGACGAGAGCGAAACGAAAACACGTCTGCTCTCGTCGAAGACCTGAACTGAACTGAACTGAACGTTTTGCTTAGCGTCAGTCTCTCCTTTTGTGAACCATCATTTTTAATGACCATGCGTGAAGCTTTTCGAATTCCTATATTAAGTCCTGCTTGAACTGTTCAAGTGCCTTATTCATTGTGTCCTTTCCCTTGCTCGATGGTGTAACGTCATTTCATAAGAAGGGAATTGACTCCAGTTTGAGGCGAATCACTTTTTCGACGATAAGTGTTGTTGCATGATCAATGCAAAATACAGTTCTGTTAATCGGAATTGAAGGTGTCAAGGAGTTTGGTAAGTCTGTCAAATCTGTCCAGTCTTGATTGAAAGCCAGTATCTGGATGTTTGTCTCCATTTGTGCTTCTATCACCTAACATATACATATTGTATGCAGATTCAGATGTAGCTGAAAGACCACCAACTGCATCCAGAAATGGTGAGTCACCTGTTAAGAAAAACTGGTCATGAACAGCTTGTCCAACTCTGCCATGTCTGCGGACATGTCAATACCCCTATTGTGAAAAGTAAACGTTCTGACCTGTGCTCACTGCACAAGACACACTAGCAAGGTGACCCTTTGTTCCACAGTTAAAACATGACATTCCGAGCACGGCATTGACTCGTGTAATAATAGTTTGCATTTATGTTTCTGCCCGATCCGGTTTGAGTTTTTGTTTTTGTTTGTATGTGCCGTTTCGATGCACTTAAAAAGCACACTCGTGTAATGATCAGATCTTCCGCATCCATCACACCTGTAACCAGGATGGGGTTGCTGGTAGTTGAAGGGTCCAACAGCAGGAGAATATTGTGGATCCCTTTGTCTGCAAAAAGTATTCCTCGGCATGTTAGGAAAAGTGTTCTCATTGTAGCTTCCTGGATACATGGCTGAACTAGGTGGGTGACCTTGCATCACTGAAGGTAATTGTTCCTTAACGAGAGGATGAACGAACTTCCCTGAATTTTGAAGACTGGAACTTGGAAACTGCTGTTTGGCACTGGCTGCATTAATTGTTGAGTCCAAGCTGACCTTAAGATCAGCATGAGCCATAGACAGACTGTTCAGCTGGGCTTGGACCTCCTGTAAGGTTTTCAGTACCTGTGGAGTGGAGTCTTGTTTCACGGACTCTGCTACAGTAACCTGCGGACGACTTGCCAGTCTTTTAGGTCCTTGAACTGCCGTATGTTAGGCAGAAGGCCCTTCATAATGGCCAGGTAAATTTGCTCCTCTGGAAGTGAGACTTTTGAACATGCCACCTCCATATCTGTAATGCAGTCCTCAGCACTTTCCGAGTCCTGCGCTGTAAACCTTAGTGTTCAGTAAATGCATTCTTCAAGCCAGGAATGTCCTGTTTCATATCATCCTACAATTTTTTCAGCCATCTCTGAGCAGCACCCCGTAGAAGTGAAAAAGCTGCTAACCTTTAAAGGTACAGTAGTGTTCAAAACGTTCCATCCACCCCCTTAGGGTCAACACAAGAATCTCCACCAAAAGAGTCCATTGGAATAGTCAACTCTGCCATTGTTTCAGATTATATACCTCGCTCCTCCTGCAAGTTACCACAACGGGGATTGTGGGTGTAGTAAAATAG
This sequence comes from Holothuria leucospilota, assembly GCA_029531755.1. Classification (NCBI taxonomy): domain Eukaryota; kingdom Metazoa; phylum Echinodermata; class Holothuroidea; order Aspidochirotida; family Holothuriidae; genus Holothuria; species Holothuria leucospilota. The sequence continues at coordinate 32,297,055 of CM055961.1, read as the reverse complement.
TCAAATACCAAATAAAGATGATGTCACACAAGTGCAGTAGCTTAACAGTCGTTTATTAGACCAACTCTCACTTTCTGCAAAGCGGCATTCAGGAATACAAGGATTTCGCAACATAGTAATTTTAACAGCAACTGAAGTAAAGCAATCTTAAAGAAGTGCACTGCCTATTTACTTCAAGGGGATGAGAGACCGTATTGTATACCCTGTGATTGTGCCATCACCGCCAGTCACATTCTCGTTGACTGTTATGAATACTCCCATATTCGCCAGAAGTACTACACTGTGCCAGACTGAAAAGTTTATTTGAACAGACAGATCCTTCCCTTATTTTGGACTTTCTCAAGGAAAGTGAACTATATAGAAATTTTTGACATGACTCCCGCATTTGCCTGGACTCTTTAGTGGAGTTTGAACCCGCCTTTTTCAGTTTATTGTACCCCAGCAACTTTATTTGAACAGACAGATCCTTCCCTTATTTCGGACTTTCTCAAGGAAAGTAAACTGTATAGAAATTTTTGACATGACTCCCGCATTTGCGCTTTTTAAGTGCATCGAAACGGCACATACAAACAAAAAACAAACTCAAACCGGATCGGACAGGAACATAAATGCAAAACTATCCACACACCACCAAATCAAACAGAAAGTTATGTTCATTACAACAATAGAACCACACACACACTTACAACAACCCAAATACCCAACAGACCAACCTCCCCCCGGCCAACCCAAAGCAACAATACTACATACCGCCAACAACCAAAAAACCAGACACCAACAACAGGGGCCACGAGGGGTCCGGGGCGGGGTCCACCTGCCACGAGGAGTCCGGGGTGGAGTCAACTTGCTATATTTACACTATGTACACTATATACACTATTTACACAAAAACAAAAAACTGAACAAAACTGGGCCAAAAATACAGGCGCACCTTGCCCAAGGGTGTCCCGGAGGCAGTTGTGACAAAGGGTAACCTCATTATCCCCACGCTTTAACAAGCTCCACAACCGGATGCAGTTTAACGTCCTACCCAGGACCTACTCCCGCATTTGCGTTTTTTTTTTTACCCCAACATTGCACCTTTTTCTTTTCTAGATGACACTATATAACACAATCGTGTTGGTGTGTCGTAAAATCCCATCTAACTGACCATCCTCCAATTTTTAGGCGGGAAACAGAACCAGTCCAGGGCTTTGTTCCACTCCTTTTTAGTGTGTCCTAATCAGTTAAAGATTAGATCAGAACCAAGAGCTGCCATAGGACCAGTACACAATTAAAGCCTGTCCAAACAAGATAAGTGTTCTTGCTTGTCTGGACCCCTGGTCACCCCATATTTACATTTCACAGCACATACTGTACAAAGAACTGTCCAAACAAGATAATCAGTGGCATTGTATGTCTATTTACATTTTACAGCACATACAAAGAATGAACCTACAGAGAAAAATCTCCAGTACCAACAATTAAACTGTGATTTGCATTTGATATTATATGCAAGGACAACCCTGTGATAATATGCTTATATATATAAGAGAATGTAAAGGTTGGATCACAACGTTTCAAAGGTGTGGTCAGGATTCCTTAGCATTCACAGAATTCTAGTTGAAAACGTATGTAGACTTTCATTGAAGAGACTAGAATTACAACTGCACGCACAGAGATAACATGTACACCTTGCGTCGAGAAGCTTTCGGCTGTCTATTCAGCCTTCTTCAGCTCGAATGAAGTAAGTTTAAAAACGTTGAATGTAAAACTTTCAGACAAAAAACATTCTAAACAGAATGTAAGCATGTAAAACGGGTCGCAAGCAAGAAACACTTTCTCAAATCTACATAATGAGGCTAAAAGGGTAAGACGGATAAACAGCTGAAAGAAACCAGTAAAAACTAAATACTCAAAACAGCTGTACCAGGTAGCATTAGGAGATTAAAAACAGAAAACTTAAAATAGTCTACTGGAGCTAAGAAAGGCCGAGAAATTTATATATATATATATATATATATATATATATATATATATATATATATATATATATATATATATATATATATATATATATATATATCTATATATATAATAAGAGCACAGATACGATAAACACAGCGTATATTTCGGACATTCCTGTGTCTTTCCTCAGCGCAAAATGGAAAGTGAAAAAATTACAGCATTTTACAAACTTAACGGCTCGAGAAGGGTTATTAATTACAAAGGGAAGTCCCTTAAGATGCCAGGTGAGGGTCCTTGTTGCAAGCCTTGCATCACCAGGTGCAACATGAATGATTATACAGTCTACAACACGCCAGATAATATCACTGCAAAATACTTAGTTAAAAAGAGGGACATTCTCGCTGTTTGTTAAGGTTTGGATTTTTTCCAGCTGATGTGAAGGATTTGTGGTCACTTTACAAATAGCTGATTTCTCAGTGTTTGTAAATATTTATTCACAAACAAGTCAATTGTATATCAATTTTCATTTGAAATTCATACTGGCACATACATATATCATGTGGAGCCTTGTGAAACCCTTTCCCATCTAATTACAACAGCTACGAAATCGATAATTACGAACTGATTTTACAAATACTATAGTATCCTTACTGACATTGATGGAATTTCCCGATAATAATCCTGTCGCAATATACGTTCATGCAACGAGCAGCACAATGCTCATTTGAAAGTCACGTGCAACTACAACATTCATAACTTTTCCAAACGATATCTTACTTGAAACATCATTGCACGTGGCATACAACCACGTAGCTACCCAAAACTTCATAACTGCATCTAAAGAAACAGTCAATAATGGATTTTAGTGGCCATAGAAAACAGGTTGGTGGTGCTCCTAGTTAGGTGTCCGCTATGGCCATTGTTCATGCCCCTTCCCCTCTCCCCACCCTCCTTATGGTCTTTTAACGTCCATGCCATCAAGGTGTCCTTTCGTTTTTGCTTCAAAAATTCGCAGGTGTAATTTAAAATTCGAAACACCATTCACTATCATGCGGTGTGAATTTGCATTCACGACTTCCATCATATTCTCACCTATCCTCTTGTATGCTTTATTATGAGATGACTTACCACCATCTATGCAGTATTTTGCGTGCGCCATTTCATGCACGAGTGTTTCTTACATAGAAAGGTCAAGTGTTTGGGTCCGTGAATATAAATTCCTTCTCGTAATTGGTCCTACACAAAATGCACAATGTGGCATCTTCCTGTCGTCTGGTCGCCTACAGTTGCAAAATATGCCTTCTCATATTAAACTGATGTGCTGTTGTCATGCAACCCTATTTGAACCTTAATGTCAAAAGGTAACATTTCTAAGTTATTAAGGTTGTCAATTAAATCCGTCCACATGGTGTTCTCATCATAGTACATTTTGGTTGGATCCTGAACAGCGCATAATGTAGCAGCAAACGCTAGCGCAAAAACCCCGTCCTACCCAGTGTCCTGGGTAGGACTTTAAACTGCATCAGGTTGTGGAGCTTGTTTAAGCGTGGGGATAATGAGGTTACCCTTTACCACAACTGCCTCCGGGGCACCCTTGGGCAAGGTGCACCTGTATTTGCCCTGTGCTTTTTACGTGTTGTTGCCTTCGGGCGTGAAGTTGCCATCGGGCGTGTTGTGTTGCCTTCGGGCGTTGTTGCATTGGGACGTTTGTTGTTGCCTTCTGGCGTGTTGTTTTCCGGTTTGTAAATAATCTTGTGTGGTGGGTAGACTGCTTTTTAAGTGCATCGAAACGGCACATACAAACAAACTCAAACCGGATCGGACAGGAACATAAAGGCAAAACTATCCACACAACACCAAATCAAACAGAAAATTATGTTCATTACAACAATAGAACCACACACACACACTGACAACCCAATGCCCCACAAACCAACCTCCCCCCCCCGGCCACCCTAAACCAATATTACTACATACCGCCAACGAAAGACACCAGACCAAACCACCCAACAACAACCAAAAAGACCAAAACACCAGACCAAGCAATCATCACAAACTGGGGTCCGGGGTGGAGTCAACTTGCTATATTTACAGTATGTACACTATATACACTATTTACACAAAAACAAAAAATTGAACAAAACTGGGCCAAAAATACAGGCGCACCTTGCCCAAGGGTGTCCCGGAGGCAGTTGTGTGGTGGGTAGACTGGGGGTCTGTCGTATATGTTGGCCACAGAAATTTTGTTTTGCTAGCTTAGTGTAAGGTTACTTTGTAAATGATTGTAAGTAGTTCATGGTAGTGTTCTTGCCGGGCCGGATTTGGTTCTTCCTGTTTGGTAGTGTCCGTTTCTATGCACTTAAAAAGCACACACCCCGCACGATGAACCATCCTTCTGTTGGATAACGTTCATGACATTTACGTGAATATATGGGTTGTCAGTGTGTGTGTGGTTCTATTGTTGTAATGAACATAATTTTCTGTTTGATTTGGTGGTGTGTGGATAGTTTTGCCTTTATGTTCCTGTCCGATCCGGTTTGAGTTTTGTTTGTATGTGCCGTTTCGATGCACTTAAAAAGCACAATATATGATTCACGTGATATGAGGTTCAGTTCAGGTCTTCGACGAGAGCAGACGTGTTTTCGTCGAGCTCTCGTCGTTTTGCCGTGCTCAACCTTATCACCGTGTGTTAGCTGTACTAGTTATTGCAATTGTGCATAAATCCTTATAGCGTGCTTGTGTTGTAGTTAATAAGTAGGTGTGGTCGTGCACATTTGTTTGCGACCGCGCCTTGTTTCTGTGTAGCTTGTGTTTTTCTTACTTCATCCTATTTTTTGTCCTTTGTAAAACTAGTTTGAGGTTTTTTTCTCCTTTCATTTCGTGGCCTCGAGCCACATAACTGGTGCTATGCCCGGAAGTCGGGATAGCACAATTGTTAAGTTAGAGTTTACGTCCGGGGCGAGCGTTTCTCCCCCGCAGGCGTTTACTATGTTAAAGAACAATGGTGTGGAGGTAAAAGAAATAGAGATGTTGCAGCCGCTTGCGGCCCGCAACACGTACGACCTAAAGTTCAGGTCAGATGCTGCCCGAATTCAGGGTGTTTCGCGCCTTAAAGGGCTCAACGGGCTCACTGTCACCCCATATGATCGCTCTGTGGTGGTGACAGTTCTGTACCTGAACTTTGAGGTCGATCAAGGCCTGGTGGCGAGGGTTCTCAGTCAGTACGGGACTGTCTCCGATATGCGGTGGGTCACCTACAAGGAAGGTGAGCTGAAGGGCATCCTGAACGGAAAGAGACAGTTCCGTATGGTACTGAAGAGGGAAATACCGTCCTTCCTCTTCATAGGGGGTTCCAAGGCTCATATAAGATACTTTGGGCAGCCCCGCACCTGTTTTAAGTGTTCAGAGGGGGGGGCACGAAGCCAAGTCGTGTCCCAACAGGCGTTGTGGCAAGTGCCTGCAGGTGGGGCACGAAAAGGCCGAGTGTCCCAACGAGGTGCGGTGTAACCTATGTGGGGAGGAGGGACATGTCTCTGGTGCCTGCCCCACATCGTACTCTGCACGTGCTAGTGCAGATGTGGGGCAGGCAGGTGAGCCCTCACAGTCAGGCCCAGAGTACTCCACTCAAGAGTTGGAGGAGGCTGCACAACAGGTAGAGCAGGATTTTCTCACCTCCTCCAAACAGTGTGAGGAGGGCCCCGGGTCCCCTGAGACAGGCTCTCCATCATCATCCTCACCGCCACCCGTGGAGGCTGACGCGATGACAGTGCAAGAGGACCTTCAGATCTCTTCGGAAAATGAATCTGTTTCTGCCATGTCAGATGATGGAGAGTCTGCCTCAGAGCCTCCTGCAAAGGATCCACCATCAGGGGAGGGCTGGTTTGATTTTTGTGAGGGGTTCGACTCGGAATCCCCACTGAAGAGGTCGGCCTCAAGCGAGGTGTCTGACCGACCCACCCCGAGTCCACGTAGTAATAAAAAGGCTAGGGCCCAGGTAGATGATATGTAGCCCCCTATTTTACAATGGCTGTTGATCCTCTGTCCCTCTTGACCCTGAATGTTAACGGCATGAGGGACAGCCGGAAGCGGTCCAGAATATTTCAGTTTTGTAGATCACTAGGTGTGGACTTCGTTTTCCTCCAGGAGACCCACATTGTGAATGAGGACGATGTCCACACCTGGTCCTTTGAGTGGGGAGGGGGTTTGCACGCTTCCTTTGGTTCTTCGACATCATGTGGTTCAGTTATTTTAGTTTCGCCAAGGTGGACTCCCCTGGTCGGAAAAGTTGATTCTGATCATGAGGGCCGGTTGGTGTGCGTAACCATAAAGCATCCATGTGGGAACCTTTTCCTCTGTAACGTTTACGCTCCTAATCGGCCTTCTGACAGAAGGGACTTTTTCATGACCCTGCCATCCTTCGTTCCTGGCAGTGCCCCTTGTATCCTGGCTGGAGATTTTAACTGTGTCCCCGACACACAGCTTGACCGAATGGCCTCTTGTACTTCTTCAGGCTGTAGTGTCGGCATGACGGAATTGGACATGTTTACAAAGAATCACGACATGGTTGACGTCTGGAGAGTGAAACATCCCGGCTTGTCCGTGTTTACTTGGCACCGCCCTGATGGCACGGACGCCTCAAGGCTGGACCGGGTTTACTCTCCACTGGCTCTGTCGCCGAGTGATTGTGAAGTTGTGGCATGTCCAATTTCGGATCATGATGCAGTTACTGTCTCCTTTCAACCCCCAGATTCATGGCCAGCAAGAAGGGGGTTCTGGAAAATGAACACAGATATTCTAATGGAGGATGATTATTGTACCCAGTTTAAGGCCAGGTACGGGGGATGGCGAACTTTAAAGCCGGCATTCTCTACGGGTTTAGAATGGTGGGATGATGTCAAGTCTCGCATCAAACAGTTTACAGTTGAGTATTGTGTAGCAAGAGCTCGTCGAAAAAGGGAGGAGTTCCTCTCGCTCTGCTCTAGGGAGAGGGATGGGGACTCCTCTGCACTCCACGCAATCCAGCAGTATCTTGATGAAAAACTACATGGGGCCCGTGTTCGTGCTCGTGTTCATTGTGTGGAGGCGGAGGAGAAACCAACCATCAAATTCTACCGGGACGTCACAAAGTATGCTACTGACCGTCGAATAAAGGCAGTCCGTGACGTCCACGGTACAGTACAGAAGGACCCTCTGGACATCGTAGAAGTATTTAAAGGATACTATGAACAGCTTTACACCCGAGCAGATGTTGATGAGGGCCTTCAAAAGTCCCTATTAGATAACATCACCAAGTCCCCCACTAAAGAGCAGAACGATGAACTTGGTTCCCCCTTGACTGTCGACGAGCTCTGGAAGGCAGTGGCGAAAATGAACGGTGGAAAGTCACCTGGGTCCGACGGTATTCCGGTAGAATTTTACAAACGCTTTTGGGGTACTGTTGGACACGATCTCCGTGATGTATTCGTCTCTGCCTTCCTTGCTGGCTCGTTGAGCCCCTCGCAGCGCACAGGAGTAATAACATTGTTACCCAAGCCTGGTGACCCCCTTGATCCAAAAAACAAGCGACCAATCACCCTGTTAAATGTGGACTACAAGATCCTGGCGAAAACCCTTTGCAACAGGCTAGGCACCGTCATGCCGGATCTTGTGGGGCCTTTTCAGACATGTGCGGTGCGGGGACATAGTATTCAGCAGAACCTCTGGGTGGTGCGGGACTTGGTCGAGTATGTGATGGACCGTGATCTTCCTTGTGCGCTTGTCTCCCTCGATCAGGAGAAGGCCTTCGACATGGCTGATCACGGATTCCTTTTTAAAGTCTTGAAGAAGTTTAGCCTGAACTCAGTTTTTGTTAAATGGATCACCTTATTGTATAATAGTGTATATAGTCGTGTTATTGTTAATGGCCTACCGTCGGACCCCTTCAGAGTCCAACGTGGGGTACGGCAGGGATGCCCACTGTCACCTTTGCTCTATGTATTGTTCAGTGAATCCCTCGCAAGAGCCCTCCATGTAGAGCCTATGTTCCGACCTTTTCACATTCCCAGGCCTCACAGCACCTCTTCTCTTAAATATAGGTTTTTTTTTATAGGTTTTCAAAATAAAAAAAAAACAGGTTTTTAAAGGTTTTCAAGGGCCAAAATACAGGTTTTTATAGGTCTATAAGATCTGGTTTCCAGCACAATAAAGGGAAAATAACAGCAAATTCTTACCTCAACTCTCAGTCTTATAAGAAAAATTCAGAATTCATACCACTTTGCAAGACCAAAGGACATCTAGCTTTCTGGTGATACTCGCCATGCACTTCTGCAAAAACAAAAAGTGCATTTTTATTTACTATATGCAGAACTACAGTAGCTTTGTTTTTTATCCTAAGAGTACAGCAAAGATAAGTAAATTACTGTATGAGAAAAAGCAAAAGAACAAAACATTTTTCACTTTCAGAAAACGAAAATAACAGTGTGAAGGACAGTTTACTTCTGTTTAAGTTTCTTTGTTGCCTTTTCATATCCAACTATTATCTTTCTCTTCTTTTCAGTCAGTTTCAGTTCCTTTTCTGCATCATCAAGTTTTTTTCGGGCAACTTCCAAGAACCCTGAAGCTAAAGACACATTGTTCATGTCCTTGTCTATGATTGCCTTGGTCAATCTTTCCTGAGTCTCCTGAAGCAAAGCTTTTGCTCTTTGATATTCTTCCTCAGTTTCTTTTTCTTTGCTCTTCAAATCCTTTTGATCATCTTTCAGCTTTTTCAGTTGCTTTTCACATTCCTTTCTGACTTTCTCCTGCTCTTGCTGTTCTGCTTCCTTCTTGGCCTTTGCTTTTTTCTTAGCTTCTTCAGCTTCTCTTTCTTCTTGCAATTTCCTTAAATAAACGCTGTGTGCATTTTTACAGGCAGTAATCATTTCTCGATCCACAGGAATCTTGTGAACTTCTCCACCAGAACAGTATACTGCATCCTTCACATGTCTCAAGCCATTAATGGTGGACTCTGATAGACATGTTCTTTCTTTTGTTAACATTCTGTTGTTGCAAGATAGACTTCTTTCACAGTCTGCATTTCCATGAGCTAGTGTCAGTGCACAGTATGCCACCTTTGACAGATGTGGGTACTTCTTTTGCCCAGCTGGTGTAGTGATTGCAGCCACCTGTGACCAATACTGGTCTACTCTTCTGTAAGGAATCTCACCCTGTTCTGCATTGTCATAATTACTGAACCAAGAGTCTGGAATTTTTTCCTCCATGTAAAGATTCCATTCATCCACAATTGTGGCTACTTCACTGGCCTCAACACAAGGCATCTTCTCTGCCACATATTTGATATACCTTGGACCTGTGCCACTCTTCTGTGAATCTGGATGCAAACATGACATGGTTCTAAGAAGGGTGTTCTTTAGTGGTAGCTGTGAAAGAAGGTACTTGGTGGCACCAGTATAAAAAGCCTTCATATTATTAAGACACTGAATTTTCTTGCCAGCTCCAACTCTAGCCAGCTTCTGTCGAGTGGTAGCTCCAACTTCCAGTTCATTGTCACTTAAGAGGTTTTCTGCTTTGTCCACATCAATGTCAGCAAGATCCTTTCCAGCAACTAATTCTGCTTTCACAAACCTTTTCAACAATGATTTGACTAGGTCAACAAGTGAACTGTACAAGCAATGAACCATTGGACCCTCCACCTGAAAGGCTCTCAGAAATGAGTCAAAGAGTTCCTTTACACACTGCAGAAACAGAAGCTGAACTTCAGTGGTGTCATCATTTAGAAGTCTACAGATACGCTTGTACCTATCACTCTTCTCTGTAGATCTTAATGCCAGAGTTTTAAGAAAATATTCCCGTAGCCCACTCATTTGGGATATGACTCGATCAACTGCAGGTAACAGGGTTAGCCAACGACTCTGCACATGGCGTACAAAGTTCACTTCATCCAGTTCAAGGTTTACTTGTTCTTCTTTGTAGTCCTCCCTACGTGCAGCAGATAGCTTGAAAAAGTAAAATAGATCAAGGCATAGGTTTTCAGCTGCTCCCCCAAAATTGTCAAGTGCCTTTCGAAAGGCATTGTGCACCACATGAATGGTGCAGAAGCCAACATCAACCAATCCTTTGGCACCTCCTTCTACAACAGCAGATTCCAGTTGCCGCTTTATAGACTTATTGACATTAGGACCATCACATGATATGCTGAGGAGATGATGTATTGGTAGTTTCAGATTTCTGATGGTGTCTAGTAGCTCTCCAGATACTCTGTCAGCATATGCATGACCAAACATTATAGCTCTAACAAACCGCACTTGCACCATCCCTTTGGAGGAGGAGAAATAGCGCAACAGAACATCCATTTGCTTCTTCACTTGATTTGTGGTGGTTTCATCAAAGTGAATGGTGTAGTATGCCTGTCCAACATCAGAAACCATTTTCTTTAAGAAATATGGACCAAGTCCGTCAGAAATTAAGTACTTCACCTTGGAGGAGCTTAATGCCATACCAGATGCTATGGGTGAATCTGGAAACATGGCTGAAAAGAGTTCTTTTATTCCAGCAGTAGAAGCAAATGAGTAGTTGGAGGATGCAACTTTCATGGCCCACATAGCTTCTGCTTTGACCCGGCAATCTCCACTAGTCAATGGAATCAAGGAAGAAGGACCAGCCGAACTTGGTTCTGACAAAATGGGGGCTGACAGTGATGGGCTACTAGTCTTTGACTTAAAACTTAGTGGTGGTTGTGAATCATCCTTCTTGGCAACTCCTTTCCAGGAAAATCTAGACTGTGATGTGCTAAAGTGAATCTTACTGGCTCGTTTGTGATTCTCTCCTTTGGCATGCTGCTTGATCTGATGTAGTCCACTGTTATCACATGAAATTTGTTTCTTACATAAAATGCATGTTGCTTTATAAGGTGCACCATCAACTGTCCGACACCATAATCCAATGCGTACTCCACTGTCATCCATCTGCTCCAGCCACCGTGCTTGAAATGTTGTTTTGCTATGAGACATGGCAATTTATACTGCAAAGCTAGTAACTATCTACACATGCTGAAATAGTCTGAAATGAAAACAAGACCATGAATCATCTAGAACACTGGGAGTACCTTAGCAGTCTCTATGATGACCCAGGACTGCTAGAAAAATTTAAAGAAGGGTCTAAGCTCAAATCAAGTTTTGATAGGTTAGAGAGGGGCTTATTCTTAGCAATCTGGTGAAATTTTCATTGGAATCTCATGTGTGGTTCTTAAGATATCAGCAGTTAAAGTTGTCACATCTTAACACAAAGTGAACTTGAAGCAAGCACATCACAGCCTCACATTACCTTTACAATCAATTTTCTCCTCAACAATCCCATGTTATTAAAATGTGATTGCATGAGAGGCATGTGAAAATTATAAACTTCACACCGCCCATGGGAGGTCTTATCCCTATTAATTTCAAGGTCAACAAAACAAACTGAAAAAACACAGGAAACTTGTGAGGGAGAGATGTAAACCCTGCTTTACCTTAAGCTCACTTTGGGGAAAAAATGTAGTAACTTCATTGGCTGATATCTGGAATAATACATGTCCAGATTGAATGAAAGTTTCACCAAATTGGGTTGATTTAATCCCTCTTTCACATATGAAAACTAAATTTAACTTTGACCCTTCATTTAGAGGTGGAAATTGAATAACTACAGTACCCTTGCACTTGCTTTGACTGTCAATTGACTTTGCTGCAAAGGTTAACCTTCCATATTTCTAATAGGTGTAGGAAAGGCTAACTTGAATGGTTACACATATCATCAGTTACACTTTTAGAATAACCACAGGTGAGAGAAGGAGTTTCAATTTCCACATCTGCAGTGTGTGCTACACCTCTCAAGGATACAGCATAGAGGGTCTGCCAAATGGAGATCTTTTTCCTTTATCTTCTTGTTGCTCATATGACAACAAAAAGTACAGAAAGAGGATTACCTGACCTAATATTTCAGGAGTCCTGCATATATATATATATATATATATATATATATATATATATATATATATATATATATATATATATATATATATATATATATATATATATATATATATATATATATATATATATATATGTACTCTCATTTTCTGGCAGACCCTAAACAT